>CM017901.1:18905820-19270581 GCA_008369825.1 Triplophysa tibetana | reverse complement strand
TGGCTTTAGACATGTTTCTGTCAAACATAGCAGGTCTATTTTATGATCGGTTATCATATCGTTAACAATTGCTTTATTTGAGGTAGATCTACTATTAAGCAATCCGAGTCGTAACAGTTGATTATCTGTATTTTGTTCATGTTTGATTGTTTAACGTTTATTAAATTACTTTCAAGAGGTTTTCGCATATCTTATGTTTGCTAATCCGGGGGACAGACACAGTCTCTATTTTTTGTTGTTTGTAAGAAGGAATTATTACATGTTGTGTATTGTGTGTATTTCTGTAACGTGAGACAGCAAGCAGACAGGTTGGTTATGCCATTCTGTCTCCTTCCTGGCCAGGGCCCTAGGTAGTCAGCCTTTAGCATTATTAAGACTGTGTAATATTATTACTTATTTGTCCCCTGTGTCTAAGTTTGATTATTGTAGGTTGAAAAGTCGAGTCGACGGAACACACAGAGTTGCAGGCCTGGAGACGAAGAATTGACACAGACACAGAGATGTGCAGTTCAATCAGAGTCCAAAGTTATTGAATATATTTCCAATATTTATATCCATTAAAGAAGAAGTAACTATGTCATTAAAACTATTAATATTATTCACGTGGGTTATATCCTTGTTCTTAGACCTTCTTATAAGTACATATAAGGCAGTACGATGTTCTGAATATTCTGTTAACTAAGTACATATAAGGCAGCATGAGTCTGATATTCTGTTAACTAGGTCAGCACTTGACCTTAAGTCACGTTAGACATAATGCATGCACAATCATCCTTGAAATACATTTCTCATAATATGATTTGTGAACAATAATCATTTCAATACATTTCACACAATATTTATGGGACACAGGCGAAACCCAAATTGTCACAGACTGTGTGGCAAATTCTAGAGAGGAGGGAAACCCCATCCCATGGAGACCATCTCGTTTCAACAGGTCAGGTCTGCCCTCAAAACTCTTCCAGTTAGTTATAAATCAATTTTATTCTGCTGGCACCACTCAGATAACCAGCCATTTAGAGATGATAATCTGCAATAAATCTCATCACCACGGTAAGCAGTGAGGGGGCCAGAGAATATTACAGTGTCTGACATAGTGCTGCGAGGTCACAACCTCTTTAATATACATGCCGCATCACCTTCACTAAGTGATTATATTTATGTACCCAGTTACTTCAAGATGTTGCTGATTTAGTGATTCTTTTTGACCAGCAGGTTATAATGTAGCCCAGGTGAAAAGTAGACTGGCAACACTTTTTCAGTGCAGTATTCGGTCTGTAAAAATAAAACAAGGCTTCACTTATAAGTTTCCAATGAGTTGTGCGATTGAGCGACCAGTCGTGTATTTTGATGCCCCCCTTTCACTTCTCTAAACATGAGAAGATTCCTTGTTCTGCGGAGCACAAAAGAAGGTATTTAACTCTATGGCCGCCATTGACGAATTATCTCATCATTTTTTTAAAAAAACTGTTCCCCGCCAAAGACGAGTTATTACAGCAATTGCTGTTTGTACTGTTATACAGGTGGCGCTGTTACACACCTTTGGAAAAAGAACAGAAGCTCTGAACCTTGAACGTATACTTTCATCTGTTTTTAATGACTGTTCTGAGTGTAATCTCGGTGATGTCTTTGACCCAAAAATGTTAATTTTCCCTCAGCTGTTTAATCAAAGTGATGCATTTTTGAAGAAACCTGCCCAATCTAAGGGGTGATAAAAAAAAGAATACATGAAGATAGATGAATATAGTTTAGTTTGTTTGAAAAGGCTGAGACTGTACTGTTCTTTTTATGTTCTTGCCAAATGTACTGCGAGGAGATCAAACTTTAGTGAATGAATGTTACAAAACGCTGACCGCTGGCTGGGTGGGAAAAAACTGTGGTAAACAAAACCGTTTTTAGGGTCAGACATTGACTACCATATTTAGTTTTTCACAACTTGGAAGGCAAGTAGTGCCCACAGAACTGTTTGGTTTCAAGATTCTTCCTAAATCATCATTCTTTGTGTTCAGCAGAACAACAAAATGTAATTAGAGCAACTGCGGTGAGTATATAATTTCCATTTTTTGTAAGATGACAGCATGGCCATCCAAGGTGAATAAATAAACAAAGTTATTTGCTTGTGAAAATGGGAGTCGACTCTGAATCACACAAACGAGTTGTGGACGAATATCTACGTCGCTATACATAGTCCCCGCCTATGTTTTTGCTGAGACTGACGCGAAAACTTATTTCTCCTCACCAAACACTGTCACTCGTTCGTGATGCGTGTGTATCATGTATAGAACCCGTGTTCTACGGTGTGACACTAAGTCCGTCCTATTTCAACTACCACAGGAAGAACGTCTGAGGGAAAAATGGTTCAATTCATTAATCAAACGATACCAAAGGAGTATAACCCCAGGGTTGTACTGTGCGTGCGTCATTTCACTGAGGATTGATTGGCCTGGGCTCAAATTGGTATGGTAAATCGCCACCATCTTAAGCTACACATATAATATAAATGACATCCAACCAAATGTAAACCGTAATCCTGTAATGATGGTAAGCGTTCATTTGGGACAAATGATAAACGCGTTTGACCAATCACAACAGACTACACCATCTGACCAATCACAAGACACAAGATTAGCGGGTTTCGAATTCATGCTATGTTTTCATAACATGGCTCATCGTATAGGGAATTCAACGGAGTAGTAAAATATGAAACAAGCAAGGCATTGAACTGTGAATCATCCCAACGTATGAATACATCAAATGAACCCTAAATCAAAACTTGTATATCTAACAGTTACAGACTATTTAAAATGACACTGGCGCCAACACACAACCTAGACATTAAGATTAATTTATAGAAAAGGATAGTTTGAGAAGTTTCTCTGGTTAGCCTCAGATGTTAATTTAGAGATGAGACAGAGACTTATCACCAATGCTTTGAAGCTTTGTAGTCGTAAATATCCTACAGAGAAACCAAAGGGTTATCACACTCTCGGTGAGAGTTCAAAACCTAAAACCAGAACTCTGGAGCCAGGTTTAGTATGGTCTTTTGATGATAGTATCTAGAAACTAGGAGAAAAAGGGAGTGAAGGGGGTTTATGGCTTTCCTCTCAATGATCCAGTCACTACACATCCATAATGCAAAATGTCACGTCCATAACGCTGGAATTGCCCATATCGCTTATTGCTCCCTAAACTCTATGAAAGTCGCTTTGGAAAAAGAGTCTGCTAAATATAAAATATAGTGTAGTGGACAATAGTATTTACTATAGTAGGATTTAAAAGACCGTAAGGAAATCAACCATGATTTTATCATAGTGCAAGTGCAGAAACCATGTTTTTTTGGCAGATTTGTATGACCACAATTCCACTACAAAAACATAGTTAACTCTGGTTATACTGAAGCAACACTGTAGTAGAGTAGGCGGGGCGAGACCGTGGTTCGAGGCCGGTAAGTAATTGTTAATTACGCCAGTGGTGCGCGCACCGGCCTCGCATCACGTAGGAGATTGGGAGCATATAAAAGGAACAAGCGACCGGACCGTCGAGAGAGAGGACCGGGCCCGAGCTTGTGTTTGTATTGTTTTAATGTTGTTGTTCGCCGGCGGTCGTCCGTGAGGGGCCGCTGGCTGTTATTTATGTTTTGGTTTGTTTGTTTGTTAGCCGGCGGTCGTCGTGAGGGGGGGCCGTCGCTGTTATATTATTTATTAAATGTTTTTTATTGTCTTCCGGTTCTCGCCTCCTTCCTTCCTTTAATGAATCTCGTTCTACATTGGTGCCGAAACCCGGGAGGAAGGAGAGAGATGCTGTCAGAGAGCCCTCGCTGCTGAGGGGCATCGCGGTGCTAAGGAGTTCGGGCAGCGCGGACGAAGGGCGTCCGCCAGTGTTTGTCCGAGGCGGTGGTTCTGGAGCGAGGATTCGGGTGAAACGGAGAGCTCGCTGCCGTGCTCCTGGGCCGAGGTGGGATGGCGGCCGTCCAAGGGGAGCGGAGGAGTCAGCGCCGTTGCCGTGAGCCGGAATCCTGCTGCCAACAGCCATGATGGTGAGGAGCAGGAAACGGCGGACTGACTCGCTACCCCGGTGCCCTCACACGGAGGAGCCATCGCCAACCGCCAGGAGGCGGAGGAGGATCGGGCCGTCCACCGAACGTTCAGCACCACCGCATAGCACCGCGAGGAAGAGCCTCTCGGCTGGTTGAGGAACGAGCGGCAGCATGTCAGGGAACCGGACTATAATTTTTTTTCCCTCTCTCCCCTCTCTCTTTCCGGTCGCTCCGAGGGCTCCCGTCTCCGTTGTCTCGTCTCGTCGCTGCATACAGTAGCGGGGGTACGCCCCTATGAGGGGCATGGGGGTACGTAGTGGAGTATGCGAGGCGAGACCGTGGTTCGAGCTGGTAAGTAATTGTTAATTAGCGCCAGTGGTACGCGCACTGGCCTCGCATCACATAGGAGATTGGGAGCATATAAAAGGAACGAGTGACCGGACCGTCGATGAGAGAGGACCGGCCCGAACATGTTTGTGTATGTATTTATGTTTTATTTGCCGGCCGTCGTCCGTGAGGGGCGGCCGGCTGTTTATTTATGTTTATGTTATTTCGCCGGCGTCGTCCGTGAGGGGCCGCCGGCTGTCTATGTTCTGTTATATTACTTTATTAAACGTTTAAATGTTTTCCGGTTCCCGTCTCCTTCCTGCACTATCATGAATCTTTCTACAAACACCATGGTTAAATAGTAGGGGTGTGATGAGATCCGATTAGTCTCAAGAACACAATTTCCTTACGCCATTTGCATGATGGTGTGATGGGGTCGAAATTGGGACCATTTTAGTTGCATATGCACCATAAATGTATCATTTGCGACCTCAAAATCTATTTGGGAGCATTTGTTTGATGCTTGCAGAACACATTTTTCATGTACCGAACACGCTCATAACTGCATTACTGCACAAAGTATGTGCGTGCTGTGAGCTACAGTGACCGGCCCGGCTATTCATAGACATATGATTTCCATCCCGCAGTGCTGCTTTCCCACCGTTCTTCTGTGCAAACACATTCTAGACGGACAGGTTTTCCAGTAGCACTCATCTCCTGCTCTTTCGCTTAGGCTGAGAAACAAAACACACCTGTTAAGAAAAAAAAGAATACATTTTGTGCAATTTCTGCCTGTCATGTGTTAACTTATTGTTTATCTCTGCATGATATAATTAATAAAAATAGAAGTGGGACAGATAGAGTCTAGTGTGGCTGCAGTCCTTTTCTTTTTTCTTTTATTTGTCAATCTTTTTTTGTTATTTGTTATTCTTTATTTCATTTTCTTTTCTGCTTTTTTCAAATGAACCTTGACATCCTCTTTACAATGATGTTTAAAATCAATTTATTCAACAGGTTTTGTTTGCCTGTGACCTTGAAGACAATACATCACATTGACATTTGTGTGTAAGCATTATATATGTGTGTGTTCACATAACGCAGTTATTTATTCAATGTAAGGCGTGTTGTGTGATCTATGATTCATGTGTACAGATCTATGAATCTATGATCTATGAATCCATCTGTAAAAATCTAATGAGATCAAATTGTGCTTTCATTATGTTTGGATTTATACAGTACAGTCAATACAATATTTTTTAAACTAATTTCTATTTGTTATAGTTCTTGCACAACCCTGAGGTGTTTAATTATCATGCTAAAATGGCCATATAGTTTTCAGTCTGTTCTGTTTATAACTCTTATGATCTTTTACCTTTAAAATGTTTGTGTGACCAGCGCTGCAATCAGCCCTGACTTAACGTTGCAAAATGTTTTAAATGGAAACAATGCTGCGTTGAACACCTTGTTATTATGACGCAAGAGCTGCAACTGTGGCAGCTGAGAAGGCCCTTATTTGTGTTCTTTTTGAAGAATTTTCGGAGCCTGATGAAATCGGTATATATATGTGTTTAATACTGAAAAAAAATTTTCTTCTAATATCTTCAACTTTTGCTTATACCGAGCTGCAGATGACACATTTTTAAACTACTTTACTTGGATTCATTGTGCGAGTGATCACTTAATACTGCGTTGGTTAAATACATCTAACCAAACAAAAGAAAACATATCTCAAACCTGGTTGCACATCATTGCGCACATAGTTGCGGGTGCGGACTGGTTATAGTTTGAATGTGCCCCAGTTTTTCAGGATATTATATGTCCTGCATTATTCTGATCAATCACTAGCCATAGGAGTGCTAGGGCTAATTTGATTGGATGGTTGAGTCTCAGTTAGATTATGGGCATCATTATCTGAATGACGCTCTCACACTCCCCTTCCATAAAAAGGAGTATCTCAGATTCATTGCCCTCTTACTGTATCTCACTATCCAGTTCAGACCTCAATGTGAACACAGGGCTTACAGAATGATCCGATCAGCTCAAAATTTTCATTCCTTTCTTTTTGTGTTGCTTGTCATGATACTAGTGGGGTATGTAAATTATCTTTTGAAGTATTTAGGCTCAATATATTGTACTTTGCCTTAGCTTTGTGTCATCGTTTCTGTATGGTTCTGTGTTGTAAATAGTGTCTATCAGAGGACTTTAAATTGTAAAATATGAAAAGATAAAGTTGTTTGACATATTTCCGTACCTCAATGTATATTTTAACTTGGTTAAGTTTTTTTAAATAATATTTAGACCAACATTTACATTTATTTTGATAAAAAGAAATGTTTAAATAGATTTAGTTTTAGCAAGGTCAGAATATGGTTGGCACTTTGAAGTAAGTCAAAGCTAAGGAATTTCGATTGTGTGGTTTATATTCAACACTTTTATCATGTACATGTATTCCTTAAGGATTATGTGCCCTTTTATTTCTGTGATTTTCTTCTGTTAAATGAGGAACTTCCTTGTTCCTGGTTTGTCATGGTTTGACCTTTACAAGGTCTTAATTGCCAAAATATACATACTCATGTACTAATACATGTTCAGTCAGTAATATCTGTATTTGTCTATTATGTGAAATAGAAAGTTTTATTAAAGGAGCCTATCTAGAAGACCTTGTCCTTTCAACATCTGATCTGGGGTAAAACAACTGTGTCTTAACAGCTAGTCTCATTGACTAGCAATTAGTCTAGACTAATCAGTCTAACTTTTTAGATTTTAAAAAGACTAATCTGATTTTTTTATTTAACTGACCAGACTTCTAAAACTAGTCGTTAATCAGTATATGCAATATGAATTCATTTAAGCTTGTGTTTTTCTCCACAGGCTCATTTATATGGGTTATACCTCTACCTGGGAAAAGTAAGTTTCCCGTAACTACTTCCCTTTATTAATAAAATTACTCTAAATATGTGGTCTGGTATCTACGACAGTTAAATTATTTGGCTCTTCTTTCGCACAGTCAAATTATCTCTTTATCTAACAAATGGCCAGCAAGTGGAGTAGTCTTGAAATCTATAAATAATAAAAAGAATATTTTTTTTAAACTTGGTGAGCTATAAAGTTAAAAGTACGGAATTTATTTCACCCAATGTGAAAATATAAAGTCAGTTCATACACATTTCATAAAACATATAAGAGACCCTCATTGTGAATAGACATCATTAAACCCAACTTTGTAGGATGTGGTGCACTTAACTAACTTTTTACTTTACTTTAATCTGATCTGCTTTCAGATACGGGGGCGAAAGGAATGCCTCAAGTAAGTACTGCAGTGCTTATCGTCGAAGTCTAAAGCCGTGGTTCTCAAAACATTTTCGTTTTGAAAATCCTTGGTGTGTAGGGTCATGGGCGTAAATCTCATTTAACAATAGGGGGGACAAACACATAAAATTCTGAAAGTTATTTGTTAAGGAATAATATCTATAAACTTGAAACAGGAGGTGTCATATAACCAACCAGAGTGGAAAATTACCAGACTTTCTGTTTAGTCTTATTCCTCCTGAGAACAATCAGATATGATCACAAACTACGTATTCAATATACGTACTAATATTACAGTATCAAAACAATTGTCCCTTGACATCATAGGAACCTGAGATGGAGACCAACAGATACTTATATCAGCATATGACAACAAAGACATGATACAACTTTAACGAGATTAAACAACAAGAAAGTATGGCACTCTTATGTGATAAAAGCTAATACTAATAGGAATCTATATATGAATTATGAAATGATTTAGACACAGATGCAATGTTGTATTAAACACAGATGCATGTTGAAGAGGACACAGACGAAATCCAGATTCTCACAGGAAACAAATATAAAAACACTCTACCCATGATACTACATGTTACAATATGAGTCACTTTTTAAACACTTAAACACTTTTAAATTGTAATCCTGATTTATACTGCAACATCGCGCTGACAAAGTCACCGTACATAGACAATAATGAGTGTTTTTATTTTCCCCTGTAGTGCATGCCTACGCCAACAAACTTTGTTCATATTCGTGTACCCAAACAAACAGTCAGTAACAGTAATAGATGATTAAATTTGAATTTTTCAACAACTAATTTATTAATGAATCCGCATCAACTACATTAAAGAGATCACTTCATTAACGTGAATGAAATAGCCTTCTTACCGGAGTTAAACACCACTGATGAACGGAGCCGCGTACCTAATTTGAAGGTGTTGCGCAATGCGCAAGGTGAGATGAATGGGGAGAGCAGACAGTGGGCCAAACCACTGTGAGCAGGGGGGGGGAGTCTCAACAGTTAATACATTTTAAAACGCATTTTTGCGTTTGTATTTTCTTCTAATTACACAATTAGTTTAGAGTAAATATAAATAGATTTATGGCAATAGAGAATGCAAGTTTATTTAATCGGGTTAGGGTAGGGTTAGGATGGAGGGGGACGTGTCCCCCAGGATTATCGCCCATGTGTAGGGGCATCTCTTTGCGCATTCCCCCCAAAAAAAGACTATAATCTTAAACTTAAATTTTTCTTAAACCAAGAACATATTCAGTTATACAATGCTGAAACATAATTATTTTGGTTGGTGGGCTTATTTTTCTGGTTTGATTACATAACATAGATGATAAATTTCTATATTTCATGAAATGGCACGAACCCAGTTAGAAATGGTAAAAAATACTATACAAAAGTACACACAGACTTTTAAAGCTATTAGTGAAGACCGTATACATGCAATAGGTCAGAGATTACCCTTATCCTCATACAGAGCAAAGCGATTGATATTAAACCTTTAAAACAGTGAGGACATTTTGACAATTTTTTATCGTTTTTTTAAATTCACTAGGATGTTTTTATCAATAGAGCTCTTGCTAAAATAGTCTTTATAGTGTGTCTTGGCTGGATTGGTATTCAAATATATAGTTTTATACTGAACTAAGGATAGTAAATAGATTTTTGGAATGTTTCTTACAAACCGTATGTTTAAAAAGGCACTTCTTTCTCATAGGAATCGTTGATCATACAGAGGTTGTGTTGACAACATGTCATATTTGATGAATAACATTATTTTGTTGTTCCATTGAATGCTGTATAATGTTTTTTAGAAGTACAAAATCCAGCAGAACGTCAATTGTACTGTCACAAGGGTAAGAGTGCACATGCACCCAACATTGGATTTGATGTTTTCTGTGGACTTTCCAAGGACATAATGTTTTTTTGCTGTATAAACGGCATTTACATTCTAATATCACTTAGTTTGATTTATAAATTTTTCTCATGGGGACCAAAAACATCCTAAACGGTACAAAATAACGGTATTACTATCTTTGTGGGGATATTTGTTCGGGACATTATAGGATTACCAAGACAACGCACCACACAGCCTCACAAAACAGATCTACATTTCTGTTAAAAAATTGTTTCAGTGTGTGTATTAAGCTATTGAATTATGGGAACAGTTGAGGATGTGTTTGTGGATGTCAAAAATATAATTTAGAATGATTGTATGTCGGAAACGAAAAAAATGACGTTACCGGCAGGCTCACATTATTACTTTATTTTTATTCTGTAGGCTCATTTACAAACAGCCTAGTGGTGGGGTAAGTATTCAAATGTTTGTTTAATAAAAAAAATCCGTTTATAATTAGATAACACTTTATTTTACTGTGCCCTTGGTACACATGTTACATGCATTTAGTATTTACTATACATTACGCATAATTACATGTAACTAACACTGCACCAACCCTAATCTTAATCTTATAGTAAATACATTAAGTTAATTTTTATAACTCAGGGACTTAAATGTATAATTACACTGTAACACGGGTACTGTAAAATAGTTTTACATGCTGTCTCCACATGCATTGAATTTCATTGAACAAAATATGTGTGACTTCCTCATTTAAAACAGAACAGGTGGCATTGTTACCTTGACACCATGGTTGGCGCCAATTTATGGGAGGGAACTTTTGATCCCAGCTAATTGATTCTATCTACAAGCAACAAAACCACCATTGCTACTACAGTCTTCGCTCTTGGAAAGTGAGTTCCTATCTCTGATTTTCATGGTTTCCAGAACTTCCAGAAGGTCTATATGTGTCCCTAAGCCAGTGTAAAGTAGCATTGGAACATTTTTACAGTCAAAAACATTTGAAGTCAAAAATTCATTGAATGGGTCAAAACTGTTGATTTTTATTTTATGCCCAAAATCCCTAGGATATTAGGAAATATCATGTTTCATGAAGATATTTAGTCCATTTCCTACCAAGTGATAAGAATCAGGTGAGACAGATTAATGGCAAGTGTAGTTCGTGAGGAGGATGTGCATACATTGAACTATTACAACGTCCTACGTACTAAACCTATGCACTCACCATGAAGTCATGTATGAATTTTAGAAGGATATTATCATCCAAAATGGAATACTAACGTCTGATAGCCCCGCCTCCCTTACGCAACGTAAGCGAAACTGCGACCAACGAGTGTGGTGAAGTGTCCACAGTTCCACAGTTCCATTTTCGGTTTAAAAAGTGCATCATCGGGTACCTGAACTGCACTTCTTTTCGAGGAATTTCATGTTAACGCACTTCTCACAATATTTATACCAAAATGGCGTAAAACAGTGCATAGTGCGCGATTGTTACACAACTTCAATTTCTGTGAGTGGATGACCTGCTACAGTGCCTTTGATTCTTTACCCTCAGATCTCAGATTTGTAAAGATGTATCTCCACAAAATATTGTCCTATCTAACAACCTATACATCAACAGAAAGATTATTTCATCAGTTTTAGACTGTGTACAACATTAATTTCGAAAATTGACCGATAAGATTGGTTTGTTGTCCAGGGTCACATGTTCAATAAATGATACTAGGGATGAAACTTCATTTGAGTTCTGTGTACTGTTTACCCTGAACGCTTTTTCTCTCTGACTTTCAGATACACACAATTTCTCAAAAAATTCCTGGAGTCAGCAGAGCAGCAGTACTTTGTCGGATTCTGTGTGCGTTATTACATATTCACAGATAAACCCGAAGAGATTCCTGTAGTAAAGCTTGGCAATGAACGTTACCTAACAGTAAAAAAGTGCCTAGTTCTAACAGATGGCAGGAGATCACCTTGCGCAGGATGGAAAAGCTGGAGAAACTCATCGAGGGCCTATTGGCCAATGAAGCAGATTATGTTGTCAGCCTGGTGTAGATACAAGTTCTATGGCCACTGGGGAGCTGAGTCTTTGGGTCGCCTCGTGGGCGTTATACACCAGGGTTACTATCAAACATCCCGTAACCAATTCCATATGAGCGTAGACCAGAATCACAGGCATTTGTTCCCTTAGAAGAGGGGGATTATTATTATGGCGGAGCTGTGATCGGTGGCTTGGTTAGAGCGTGCTTCAGCTCGCTAAAACATGCAGGAAGCAACTAGAGGCTGACGCGGCTAAATCCATTGAGGGCAGTGTGGCAAGAGGAATCACACTTGAACAATACTTCATTTATAACAAACCCAGTAAGCTGCTCTCACCTGAGTACCTGTGGCAGGATTTCAAAGCCAAAACAAATGAGGTCAAAGTAATTCGATTCTCTCAGGTCATTAAAAACTATGCTGCAGTTCGCCCAAACCCATAGGAACTGCTTTTTAACCAGTAGTTCAGCCAAAATAAAAATTCTCTCATCGGATACTCACCCTCATTAACGCTGGTGACTGAACAACAATCGTTGTAGACACAAAAGCACAGAAATGTGGGTTTGAATGACCTGAGATGGAATAATTGATGACAGATTTTTTTTTTATAATAACTAGGGGGCACCTAAGTTTTTCTATCAGGTTCTCAAGAGAGCACCTGGTGATTGGTTTGGTGCTCACATTGCTCATAGTGTGACAAATTATATTTACCTATAAAACTAAATTAAAAAAATAGTTATTTATTAATGAACAATAAAAAAATAATAAAGTGGAATAATTCTATATTTATATATTTTAAAGTACACTTAAAATACAATCATAATTATTTCTTCTGTTTTTCTTTTTACATTAGTAAATATACATTTTCAACACCAATTTGGAACTAAAAACGACAACCTTTTTGGTTTTTGGCAGGTTGCTGGAAAGTGCATTAGCGAGCGCACGCGGAGACTTGCGGTGGGGAGCTAGGATCGAGTTATATAAGAGAAACAAGCTGAGTGCAAGTATCAAGTTTAAACAGCTTTTACTTTAAAAAGTTATGAATTAAAATCCCAATTGTAACACGAGCCTTTGTTATATAAGAGGGAATCGTATTCACAGCGAACATCACGTAGTGTCAGAACTGAAAACGCTCTTGTTACTGACGCCAGGATCTGGAATGCACCTATCTATGACGACATTGACAGGTGAACACCGCTCCATAGAAAAATACATCAACGACTCCTTCTCTCGCCCCGCCCACTGGTTCCCGCATCACAGATTGCAAAAAAATGTGTTATTTGTGTCACTATGCTTTGTTAGAGTTCGTTTTTATGTGCACTGAGCACTATTCGGAACCTATCATTTGTGTTAATTGCAGAGGTTGTCTGTGATCTTAAGTCCGTGCGAATCGCCATCTCTGTGATTTGGTGGGCCCATATTTTTTGTTTAAGGTTCAAGTTTTTTACACCGTTTGCGAATAATGGAGGCTGTTTTAAGTGTTTTGGTATATTTCGGGTGCTGGATGATATCCATAAGTTACCGGGAGTCTCCGTTTGTTTATTTATCATTGAAACTCTCGCAACATTTGAGACCCGCGAATGCGCTGATCTTTTGTCCAGTTCGGATCACTGGTCTCAAATTCTGACAGGTACGGTCATATATCATTAAACGCAATACAAGTATAGGCTATACAAACTATACGCAAAGTCTTTTCATCACATCGGGAAATAAGTCAGTAATTTGAGTAAAATCATGCCGTGCCTTTGCGTCACATGAAATACTGATGTGGGGATGTCATTTATACATCACATGAGATCTCAGATAAGACTGATGCCCTGCGAAACTGTGAATGGTGCTTATGTGTAACCTAATGTTACGTCTCGAATAAAATCACAGAAGGCTCCAACTACCTAACTGCTCTCCAATCCAAGCGTTGGCGTTTACTTCCAAGTGTCTTCACTACGGCACGCCCATTAAAACAGAGCGTTTGCAGAGCTGACCTCAAAACCTGATTAGAAAATAGCCTATTACTCATTGATTTGATGTTTTTGAAAGAAAACATATATAATATCATGTAGACCTCATATAACAGTATAAAAACAACAAAAAACAACACCACCACTTCATCACACCTTTAAGAGAAGCGGTGTTTCGGTAGATGCGCAGCGCAGTGCAGATCCAGACATTCACGTGCGCATGGCCCGTGCTATTAGTAACGAAAGCAGAACCAACAAAGGCGGAGCACCAATACTCCGTTTTTTATACTTACACCGACGTCCCGTTTAACACCGGGAACAACAAGATATCAGTTCACACGGAATCTTATCCAGTATAATTTAGTCGGTCTAAAAAATGATTGTGCATCAAAATGTTTCAACCATGTCAGTACGTAAATGAGCGGTCTAAGTTATTAAACAGCGCATTGTAAAAGTGGTCGCGCTTGAGATAAATTACACTAAGATTAAATTAAACTTGATAAGTGGATTTGTTACGAGAGCAAGACGGGCATTTTTGGATAGTTAGCTAATATTGTTCATTAAACTTTTCTGCTTGGAACAGTGTTATTTTGTAATTGCTTTGAAATTAAGGGTTTTCTTTATGTATAGGTTGTAAGGCAAAATTACCCCTGAACATAATAGCTGCTCTATACGGTCATTTGGATGTATCACCTCTTTAAGTAAATGCATTAATAAGAGCAAACGAGCCTCTTTGTTTTTTTACATTCGAAGTCTACATATCATCAAAACTGTCTTATTTCAGTAAAAAACATCTCATTAAATAACTCTTCTTCCTCAAAACACTCTTAATTTTTACCTTGAAATGTACAGTAAAGTTGCTTATCTGAATTAAACCTTAAAGAGTATGTAGCATGGTTAAAATGGTTACAATTCATTTTTCAAACTATACCAAAGGAGTACCAGGGTTTAACTGTGCGCGCATCATTTCAAGGAAGATTGGTTTAATAATCTTGCCGCGTTCACTGCAGGTTATGTGAAACGACTATTCTTGAAAAAGGAGGAAATACCACTCACCGAATGACAACTGTAAGTGTGACTATTCATTTTTGTCTTAACTTCAAGAAATATTTTTGTACCTATGTCTGAGCTAATGCAATATACGCTAACATTTGCATGTACCGTTATTTCTGGGGTTTTAAGGTTGGTTATCTGGCTGTAAACTTTGTATTTTTGACACATTTGCCGAACGTGCACCTATATAGATATATTTGGGTGAAACTACAATAATTTTTCATAACGTCGACTTTCTGAAATGCTCTACCAGCCGGCATTTCAACGTTGATTCACCGTTGAAACAACGTCAGGTACCATGTTGAATCAACGGTGAATTACCTTTCGATTTTGCAAAACGGATCAACGTGATATTGTGACGTCGTTTCACCGCGGAAGAAACAACGTTGATTCACCGTTGAAATCGCGACGTCGTTTCACTCTTGCCTTTCGGGTTATGGTCTTCTGTCTACGTTGAATCACCTTCGATTTTGCAAATTGAATCAACGTTGATATTGTAACCCTGTTTTCACCGGCGTACCTGTAATTTTGCTTTAAACGTCAACACTGAGATGTAAACTATGATTTTCGGTACTGTGAGAATATGGATTTCCCTTATGCCCCCTTATGGTCCGCGGCGGCATTGCTGTGGTCCGTGACATGATTCCAGCCTACCTAATTTCACTAAAATCACTTTTTTTCAATAAGATATTTTTCCAACATTTCCAGAATATTGCGCTGGTGTGAATACTAAATTTAATGAAAATATTTAAAATAATTTGAGTTGAGGTGATTCAAACTGACACAGGATAGGCTAGCTTTGCACCTATAGGATCATCTTATGTTTTGCTTACGTATGTTGTTTTTGCGTCCACATATACGTACATACTATTGACAGGAGTCGGGTTTTCCCGCACATTGGGCTATTTTTGAGAATGCAGTTGCGGGAAAAACTATAGCCGCGGGTCTTTGCGGTTTTTCCCGCCACAATATATTTTGAGAATGCAGGCGGAAAAATTATGCTAGTTTTATATTCATAATGTATTTGTATACTAAGGATAAATATAATTGGCGTTTCTTATTTTGTATTCAACTCCGAATGAATACCTGGCAACTCCTTGACCGGCCCGTTCTCAAAAGTGTGGAGACCGAGTCTGACAGACGGCTACAGTACAGGGAGGAACGCGGGAGCTCAGCTCAACCAAAGAGGAAAAATTAGCGGTGGTATTAGACACAGTTCATCCGAATGATGTTTTTATCAATATTTCGTCAGGTGAATGTCACGGTGCACAATGAAAGAATTCACTCGTGTGTGTACAACACTGATTCTTCCGGCTGCCAAATATCACGTTTGAGCAGCGCTACACGCAGTCTAGAACAACTAAAACATTGACGTGCTTGTGCACGTTATATATTATGCAGTAAATGTAACCATCTTTATTTCTTAAGCAAGTTTCTGAATGTCTTACGAAGAGAAAACATGTTTCTTGTACATATGCGTGCGTGGCAGATGTGGGATATTTTTAAAGGGACACTCCATCCAAAAATTTAAATTATGTTATGAATTACTCTAGTTGTTCCAAAACTGTATATGTCCGGTTGAACACAAAGATATTTGGTAGAATGTTAGCTGCTGAAAATTCTTTGGCATCATTGACTACCACAGCAGAAAAAATAATGGTAGTCAAACATGACCCAGAATTGTTTGCTTTCCTAAATATCCCAAACGTATTTGTGTTCAACAGAACAAAACGATATATACAGGAAACCATTCAGATAAAAAAATATGGCAATAGAAACGTCTTTAGGGAATTGTTTACTTTGATTCGACACAGGAATAAATTGGTCTAGTTTTCATTCCTTTTGGCCGGGTTTTGAGGGTTATGGGCATATATTAAATATTTCTTGGACCTGGCAACCCTGGTACATACACACACACAATAGTGGGCCGCCGATTACTTGGTAGTCAGAATGGTGGTCCCTGGCACAGAACCAGTTGAAAACCCCTGGACTAGACTCTTCAACTCAGAATACTCAAACTTAGCTTTAAGGGGACAGTAAGAAAATCTTACAGGTACACATATTGTTTCAGCAACTAATAAAACTTGCTGTACATGATTTGCAATTGGACTGCATAAAAAAAAATTCTCTTATAACAATTAGATGTTCATTAATCTGCAGTGCAGGGATGAGATGCTTCATTTTCTAAAGAAAAAGTTTTGAACAATAACACCAAATGGAAAAATAATTTTCTTAGAATTTAAATATACATCTATATTCTACATTTACACTTTCACATAATTTATTGAAAAAATTCTCATTCAACAACAAAGCACTTTCTAAGGGTTTAATGATATCAGAATGCAGAGGGAAAAAGCTTTTAATTCTTTTTTCATACACACTGCAAATATACACAATAGCCTATATATAAATAATAACAAACATGTGTACTCATTTCGTGACCAACATATACTCATTTCGTAACATTCTAAAATCTCAACAATTAAGTGAAAAAGAATCCAAGTAAAAGTAAGGAAGTTTGTAGAACAAGAAGTCTTTAGTAGAACTTAACATTTTACTAGCAACAGTCATTAAAAAAGAAGAAGGAAAAAAAGGTGTCTTCAAGGAAGAGTCTTCTTACGGCCACCACCACCAATCCTCTCTGGTGCATATTTCAAATATTGGACATGGTCTCCATTACTTTTGTACTGGTTGTGTTGTGTGCATTGACGACTGCATCTAAAGGGAAAAATCAAAACAGCCAAGATCAACAAAATTGCTATAAATTTATGGAAAAGCTTTTAAGGATGTCAAAGTTATTAGGATCACAATTGACCTTATGGACAGTAGCTTCCCTGTTTTCGATAAGCCAGCTCAGTCATTCTCGCACATTATACATCATATATGTCTGCTTCAATTCAAACATTTTGGTCCAGTAATACCAATTTTCTCTTCCATTCTATTCTGTTCTATTAAAAAAAATAGGAATTACATAAAATTGTTGTCCTACTGTTAGTTTAACTGCTTCTATTGTTCTCATTTGTAAGTCGCTTTGGATAAAAGTGTCTGACCATTTTTACATTTGACATTTTATTCATTTAGCAGTGTTAAAAAAAAAAATGTGAAAATAACTTTATGTATCCTGATTAGATTCATTACTGATATGCTCTGTCAAAAAAACTATAATAATAATTTAACCAACTAACTTTCAAAGCTGCTACATAGGAATGACTTTCTACTTTGATAGAAATGTAGTGGATTGAAAAGTACAATATTTGTCGTTCAGATTTAGTGAAGTTAAAAGTCAAGTTTCCAGGAAAAAAAAATTACTCAAGTAAAGTACAGATCCTCAAAAAAAGTGTACTTAAGTACAATACTCAAGTAAATGTACTTCACTACTCTCCACCTTTGCTCACTGCCTTTAGGATCTGCATCAGGTCAACAATGATGTGATCTAGATACACTCAAAGGCTTCATCAAGCAAACAGGAGAAAGAACTTAAGTTGTACATTTCTAGTTATATCCATGACTATGAAGGTAAGTAACAAAGTTTTTGAGCTGGCTTTATTACTGCAGAACTAAATCAGAACGTTCTGTGCATCAGGTCAATTAGGTGACAAAAAGAAATGTGCACACATATTGTACAGAAAAATACAGATTACAGTGGCAAGCTGAAAACACTATCTTTCTCATATATAACTTCATATACAAGAACAAGATGTACTATTAATATAAAACTAACTAACAATGATAATGTGGTACAAGAAAACGAATGTGGAGACATCGTTTCAGTCAGTATTTCGAATCTAAAAAGACATCTCTCGAAAACATGAAAGTGTACTACGTGAACACGCTGGAAGAAAGAAAACGGTTAGCAAATTGAATCCGGTAACTTGTAACAAAGTGTAAATTTTCGAATTAATTTGACAAAACAAATTCGTTTTGTCATTCAAATAGGCCTAATGGTTCATTTTATTTAATTTGTGTCGTCCGTAATAATATTTATATTATTAGGCCCATTTATTCGTTTAATTTTGAAGCAGTTTGTGTGTACAATGGATATAAGCCAATTTAAATAATCGTGCGCTAAAGTTCACTTATCAAAATTCTGGCCTAATAGTTAAAGGTGTAATAGTTCTGAGGATCTATTGACAGAAATGCAATATGAGATCCATAACTATGTTCTCAGTGGTATAAAGACCTTACTTAATGAACCGTTATGTTTTTATATACCTTAGAATGAGTCATTTATATCTACATAACCGCGGGCACCCCCTTCATGAAGGTCGACATATCGTGACGTCATATTTCTACCGTAGCCGACAGCTAACACACAGCGCTACAGAGTGCGTTTCCTCACTAACTTGAATGAGAAGCAGCAGAAAAAGACGCCCTCGCCTACGTCGGCCACCGTAGCTTCTCATTCGAGTTTGAAAATAGAGGGATAAGCAATGAGTGATTAACTGTTTGCGATTCGCAAACGTCACCACTAGATGCCGCTAAAAATCACACACTGCACTTTAATTTACTTTTAAAACTTTTATTTTTGTTTATATAATTTTTATTTATATTATAAGGCCCATTTATTCGTTTAAGTTACAGGACTTTTTGTGAAGGCTATATTATTCCTTCTTACATAGGCCTAATTTGTCATTTGAAATAAAACATTTCTATTTGAAAAATGTTGTTGCTCATTAGTTCTTTAGAAGGTAAGGCTGTGGTCTAAGCTAAAAGTTATATACATGTAGCGCTGAGCTATAATGAGCGGAGCGGCCTGATGTATCTTTGAGCAGGGAACGGTTCTGTGAGCGATGAGCTGAGTTTCTCACCACTCCACTCCGCTCATATGCTCTGACTAAGATAAGTAGTAAAGTGACTTTTACCCGTGAACTTGACTGTTTTACTTCAAGTACTTGACTGTTTTACTTTTTATTGCCAGTCTTTAAAACTGTTTTTCTTCAAAATACAAAGTTAAATGACAAAAAGCTAAAAAATAAATTAAATTCCATTTAGGGATGGCGAAAACTAAATTTCTAGACTAACCACCGAGCCTCATTAGCGGTTGAAACCGGTTAACCGATTAGTTTAGTTTTAGTTTAAAATATTTAACGCTATTTCTAAATATTTTACGCTATTTATTTATTATTAAACAGCCATTTCGAGCCGAGCCTGCAATTTCGCAACTCTGCCGCATCTCTCTGGCGCTTTGCCTCCCGTTAACACACACACTGCCCCGGCGTCTTACTTCCACTCACGTCACTTTTTAAAATCCCCTACAGCGTGAAACATGAGTCCCGCAAACGCGGTGGACAAATGGCTCCTCAGTTTCGAAATGGTTTGGGTAACTTACAAGTTGATCGCGTTGAAAATAAAGTCGTTTGTCTAGCATTAAAAGCTCATTTGAAGCATTGCCGCGGCTCATTTAAGAAAAGGACAGCTCCGAAGAGGTAGTTATAACAATAATAAAGAAAGATGATGATTCCTGTCGTCTGCCCTGGCTCTAACCTCGACTGTTTTAGCCTGTAGCCTTTACTTTTCGCAAACCTTGTGAGCGCATGAACCCAAACGCTGTGACCTCGCGCCAGGCGAATTATGAAAAATTGAGTGTGAGGGATTTGTTCACTTCACACAAAAAGATCTTGGAATGAGATGGATAACTGTAACATCAGTAGCGTTTAGTCCACTGTCTATAATAGCCTAATTTAGAGATCACTCTAAAAAAATTTTAACCGACAACTTTGATCGATTAACGGTGATATGTTCAACCATCGGTCAAACGGTCATAGGTTAACATTCCTAATTCCATTAATGAAACAATAGTGATCAATCGATTTTAGATAATCTTTTGTTACAGACAAGCTATGAAAGAAAAACAGATGTGAAATTGGTTAAATTTCACCATGTGATGAGTTTTTCCAAAACACATCACACATGCATTTTTTACTTGCCACATATGATCTGGAAGAGCTGGGTCTGAGAAATGGGAGCTTCCCACATTTTCCCATCAAATTCATTAAAGACATGACGCCATTTGAGAGAGTTCTGCAAAACAAAAATAAAACCATTTAATGACATATCAAGACAATAAAAAGAATGACTAAAATATGTTTAAATACATTCGATTATATAACCAAATACATTTTTGCCTATAGTCCCTGTGAAATCAATAATTTTTTTGGGTGTTATTATCACTATGTTAGTCTTAGGGTTATCTATAAGTAGGGTTGCGCATCGTTTTGATTTGAACGATTCTGATTCCGATTCTTCCTCTCGATTTCGGTTCTTTTCGATTCTCGATTCCGATTCTTTGAGGGGTGGAATCAAAACCTGTCACAGGCTCATTTCAGAGAGGACATTTTTATTTTGATTCAATAATGAGTAAATTAGGAATGCCTCTGCACCAGACAAAAAAACAGATGTATATATGTAGAACTTGCACCCTGGTCTGGACTCTCTGGACATGTATAAATAAACTAACTCAATGCATTAAAGCTCTCTTTAAAACACCATTGAGAATTTGTATCATTTTCCGGTGGCGGCTTAAAATGGTTTTAAGTTTAAAAAAAAGATGTTAAAATATGATATATATAGCATTTTATATGCAGCTAATAGCTACCTTGCTTTCTCTTTTCATATGAAAAGGTGAATAGATTTAACGGTGCTCCAGTTTAACGGTGTTCCAAGGTGCTCCAGTTTAACGGTAGGCCTATTCATTCAGAGCGCGCAACTCAACAAGCTGCAACGCGATTAATAATAACGATGATTAATTTGAGATGGTCATATTACATAACATGAGAACACTATTTTATTAAATCATTGTGAATTCATTAGGTTTAGTTGCCGTTTGTGCGTTGTTCCAGGAAGAGCACGTCCGCAACAGTCACACATCTGACAAGCACACATCCGGGGCAGCGTTGGTGACACGTTGTAGTCGTTATATTTGATTATTAAATAATTAATTTAATTAATTGATCAATCACATCAAAACATTTTACAATCCTACTAACCATTGTCATTCATTTGATGAGGAACATAGCGTTTTGAGCAGGATTTTCAGACCCTGTCATGCTGTTGGCCATATGCCACTGCAGTAGCATATTGCAGTAACGTTACTATTATTTGCTCAGACAACTTGCAAAACAGAAAAACTAACATGAAAAATAATCGTGATAATATTGTGAATCAAATTTAACACATAACATAAAATAAACTCGATTGGATTGTTTTCCATATCGCCCATCTCTTTCATGCTCTTTCCTTTGGCCAGTCTCGCTTCCAATCTCGAGATATTACCGTGAATGGACAGTAATGACGACAACAAACGGAAAATTTAGCTTATGTAACGTTACACTTTTTTCCCTGAAATTTTGTATCTGTGTGCACACGTA
The DNA here is from genome assembly GCA_008369825.1 of Triplophysa tibetana. NCBI lineage: Eukaryota > Metazoa > Chordata > Actinopteri > Cypriniformes > Nemacheilidae > Triplophysa > Triplophysa tibetana. The sequence continues at coordinate 19,248,620 of CM017901.1, read as the reverse complement.
TAATGTCTTATCCCTTAAAATCGACGTAGCAACCGCAAAAGCACAAAACGACACTGAAGCGGCACGAGTAACGTTAGGCCTCAATCGACATCTGTAAAAGTAACGTTAGCCCTCCGCGACACAAATGTGGAAAAGCATTCCCTGAATATCGAGTTAGTAAATTCATTCAACAAACTGTGCATTTACAATTTTCCAAGAACTGACATAATGCGTTTAACTCATGACCTTGCGTATATTTGTGAAATCAGACTTACCTTTTTGATCCCGCGCCCTCGCAGACCACTTTCTATCGTGCTCTTCCCTTTGCCAGACCAGTCTCGCTTCAAATGACGACCTCGATCAGAAAGACGGTCAGGATAATGGTCATATTCTTCTAACAATGCCAAAGCAATAAAGTCTGTTACAATGTGCACAATGTATAATATTTCAGCTTTTTTATAATGAAAACCAAAAGGGTCTCAAGGCTTTTCTCTCTCTCTTGATTTTTTTAAGTTGGTTTTACCCCTGGCTCAAGTTTATTTGTATTTATTTTTATTTGTCTATTTATTTTTTATTTTTACTTGTACTTGCTTTTATTTTACTTCCTTTTACTGTTTTTTTGTCTTCCGAATTATTATTGTTTATTTCTGCTCTTAATTGTGACTAAGTTTTTGATCTTATACTTGTTCAATAATAATAATAATAATAAAAAAAAAAGGTCAAAAAAAGGTCAAAAAAAAAAAAAAAAAAAGGTCATAATTTCAAACATAAAATGGCGCGCACAGTTTCATTGGCCAGTTTCATGAATGACAGACAGATTAACCAATCATAATCAAAGCAAATAAGGTTATATAACCAACAGGAATTGTTTCAGTGTGGTAAAGCAGCGCAATCTTTTATTGCTGTTGATAATATTTATAACAGAAGGTTCATGATAAAAATGTAAATGGATAATAAAATAATAATAATATTGATCATAATAATTTAAAAGGCAGAAATTATTTATTCTGTGCATACATTAATTGATTCAACATATGGATCTTGTAAAAAAAAAAATTGATTTATAAGTGTTTTTATTACCCTTTTTCAACCATTTAGCATTTCAATCAAAATTGAAACAACAGCTGTCATTATTTCAACCATATTTCAACGTTGAAGGTTGGTAATGTACTGGTTGGATTTCAACCATTTAGCATTAAACGTTATATCAACGTTGTTTCAACGTTGAAACAACAACTGTCATTATTTCAACCATATTTCAACGTTGAAGGTCGGTCATGTGCCGGCTTGGTATGTACCATGACAACGCACAGTTATGACGAAATAATAGCATTACTAACGTATTAACAGTATTTTAAGAAAAAAATAAGATTTTATTTCATTGATCATGTTGAGCAAAAGCACAACATGAATGTTGTCACACTGGGAGTTTTTATGTCAAGAGTTGTCACTTGCCACTGACAAACATCCTGCTCCAGTCGTGGTGGAGTTTGTTGTTGATTAGCGTCTTCTATTGCTTCCTTGTCAGACTCCTGCTCAAATTGGTACGGTAAAATCGCCGCCATCTCTAGCTACACATATAATATAAATGACATCAAACCACATGTAAACCGTAATCCTGTAATGATTGTAGTGGGGTTCCATTTGCGACAAATGATGAATGCGTTTGACCAATAACAACAGACTACACCATCTTACAAATCACATGAGACAAGGTTAGCGGGTAGGCGGGACCAAGACGGATGAATCTCGGAACGAATCATTTGAGAGTCAGTCAAGAAGTAAGGTACGAATAACTGGCTATTATTACGACATTATATTGTTTAAACACATTGTATGTACATAAACTTGTTGTTGGACACTCCATAAACCAAAGCCTAAAAAAACATATGCTGGGTACTCTTTAAATAAACCAAAACCCACGATGGGGCAAAACAGAAACTAGTACTCACAAACAGAAATGGGAGAACAGTCTTTGTTTGACCAGTTGTGAAGAACGTGTTTCAAACGCTATGGGAGAACAGTCTTTGTTCGACCGGTTTTGAAACATGTGTGTCAAACAAGGCAAAAATTATTTTGGCTTTAAATAACCTCGGCAGCTGAATTTAAATACACGTTAATGCGGACGCGTCATCAGGTTCTAACTTTGTCTGAAAGGATGTCCGGGCACGCCTACAGTGCGGCATTTAGGCGCAGCATCTCGTTCCCGCTTTTTCAGGGAACAGGGTTACAGCCAAGTTACCCGAGACATTCCATATCAAAAGTTACACTCGATGCTGCGTTTCTACTAAATAAAATAATCAGAAGAAGAAATGTGTGCGACTGCAATAAGGGAGGTTTGGCGAATCACTTCTCCTAGATTGCATTACGCACGCTCCGCACGCTCTATTTCAGCGTAATGCTTATTTGTTGCCAAAGGCGGAGGAAGCGCAACTAAAACCGCCCGCGCCATGGAAGCACCTACTAGAGGACCTCCCGTTATCTTAGACGACCACCCCGACGATAGTGGTAAACTCGGTGAACAGGGTGAGGAAGATAACGTTATACATCCGTGGCCTATTTGCAAGAAATGTTTCTGTAGATTGGAGTGAAAGATTCTTCCTACCGGATGAAGTACCTCTTATGCCTACCGAAAGTCACTGAAATTTTGGCATTCAAGAACTCCCCGTCCAACCTGAAGAAGCACATCGAGGCAGGTTAAATTAAAAGTTATTCACTAAAGCCACAATGTCAATGTGATTCAACATTAGTTATCATAAGCCGTATCAGATATCTGGCTAACATGATGGCCAGGCTAACGTCTGCTTGTTAACATTACTTAGCTAACAGCTAAGTAAGGTTAACTGACACGGCGCACATGTTAGAACCCCCTTAGCTGTTCTAAATCCACTGTAAAACACGGCTTCAAGGGGCTTTTTGCTTTTATAAAACGGTAACTCCATTAAAGTATTCATTTTAATATTTATTTTATTCATAAAATAAACACCAGCAACAAAAAAATATAACGCTATAACGCATGTATTCCTCCGCCAGGCAATGTAGTTCCAAAGAGGTTACCAAGCAACAAAGCAAAGAAACCATCACAAATGGCAGTTGCGCAGTAACACTTATGTAATGCGGTCACAGCTGTACGTTTGTTGAGTAATTTACAACGCGGCTCAACCAATCAGAATCAAGGACTTGAACTATCCGTTTTATAAATTGTGAATGTACGCTTGCATTGTTGATAAAAAGGCACTGTGCTTTTATTACCACACAAAGAGTTGACTGATTTTTTCTTAGTAGAGCAGCTAACTAACTTAAGGTACATGCAGTGGGAGATAAACGATAACACAAGTACACAAGTACAATAACACAAGTGCCTGTAACGTTACAGGCAAAACACAAACAACAGCAGTTTGTACCAGTTAAGTGTTATTGCTTAGGTGTTAACGGTGGCAGTCTGAGTGTTGTTTATAATTCTATGTTATTGAATCAAGATAATATGGTGACATTTAAGTTAACACGTTTTTAAAAATGAAACTATATTCCCATCAGTGATGCAAACTAGAACTAGTTTCTAGTAATTTGCATCACTGATGGAAATATAGTCTCATAAACATTATCTTACTGCAAATAAGTTAAACAGTCAAATGACAACTGTTTGTGACTTTTAAATCTTGTAGCTAAGTCCTGGAAAAGACTGATTTTGTGAGAGTGAGATTAAGAAGATACCCTGAATATGCTTCATGCTTTACTATAAGAAAGCCACAACAAAGTTCACAATCAAAGTTCTAACCGCTTGCTTAAAAAAAAAAAAAAAATTCAAAAACTTAAGTACATTAAATATCAGAAAATTACTTTTGATACTTAAGTACAGTAAATATCAGATACTTTAAGACTTTTACTTAAGTACTCTTGTAAAAGGTAACTTTCACTTCAACCAAAGTCTTTTTCTAGTACGATACTTGTACTTTCACTCAAGTATTGCTTTCTAGTACTTTATACCATTCTGCTCCTACGTAGCAAAGAGGTCCACCTCTGCTTCATAAAAGTCCGCCCTGGTGATTTATGTACGAGACTACTGAAGTGTTGTCCCACCGCACTAGGACATGGTAGTCTCGTAACTGCCGTAGGAAGTATTTCAGGGCCAGAAATAGAGCCATCATTTCAAGGCAATTAATGTGCCAATCGAGAAGATGACTTCTCCAGATCCCTTGGGCTGGACAGTCATTGAAGACCAACCCATAAGGGATGTGTCTGTCGTTAGCACCTTGCGACGACAACACGGACCGAGAGTGGGATCAAAAGTCAGAAACCGAGGTCTGTACCACATAGCAAGGGTGAGAAGCCCCTGGCGCGTCACCCTTGCCTGCCTCTGGGGGTTGGCCCTTGAATAAAACCCCCGGCTTTGAGCCACAACTGAAGCGGTCTCTTGTGCAGGAATCCCAGAGGTACCTCCGTGGTAGCCGTCGCCATGAGACCTAGAACTCTTTGAAAGTGATGAGTAGCTTTCTGGCCTAGCCTGATGCTTCTCAGGGTGCTCAGGACGGATTCGACATGTGCAGGAGACAGTTGTGCCTGCATCGTGGTTGAGTCCCATATTAGGGGAGAGAACGCTCTTTGTGGTGTTGAGTCTTAACCAGAGAGCTTTGAGATGAGATAGGACGACATCCCGATGTTGAAGCGCTAACTTGCAAGACTGAGCTAAATTTCAGCCAGTCGTCTATGTAATTCAAATGCGGATGCCCTGGAGTCGCAGGGTGCATTTTGTGTATGTGCGGGGTGACAAGGCAAGGCCGAATGGAAGAACCTGATACTGGTAAGCTTCGCCCCCGAAAGCGAACCTCAGGAATTTCCTCAGTGTTGTGGCAGGATCTCTATATGAAAGTAAGCATCTTTCAAATCGTTCGTCACAAAACAGTCGTGGGACTGAATTTAAGACATAATCATCTTGATTGTCAACATTTTGAACATGTGCGTCTTCGGACGCAATCCCCTATCCCTTTTGGGAACTAAAATATACCGGTTTTATTTGCCCAATTCTCTGTCTGGTAGGGGAACACGTTCTATGGCCCCTTTAACCAGCAGAGCTTGTAATTCTTCTGCCAACAGATTTGCTCGCTCCGGTTGCATTGACGTGAAGAACACGCCGTTCGCGGAGGGCGATATGCAAATTCTATCCTGTAGCCCTGGTCTACGTTTCTTTCAACCTATGGAGAGATGCCTCGCAGTAGTTTCCACGCTGCCAGCTTTTCTCCGAAAGGGGAATCAATTTTGGCACTTCTCGTTGGGGGGATGCCAGATGTCTGGCGGCCTGAGATATGGCAGGAGACAAACATCTAGCATTCTTTTTGAGCCTGGTAATCCTTGAAATGCCCGATGGCGGCAGAGATTGCAAAGCGCCCTTTTGAGGGTGACGAAGGGGAGCCTCCAATTTCTCTTGGAATTTTATGAACCCCTCCTCAGGGGGCACATCCCCACACTCCCGGGTACACATCTCAGGATCTCTTCTTAGAAGAGATGAAGCACCTCAGGTCCTGCACTCCAGAGGCGGCCTGTGGGGCACGGTGGGCGGGGGGGGGCGCGACTTGCCACACTGTCCCTGAGGATCTCACGCCTTAGGTAGACTGGACCCACCCGAGACTGTGTGCCTGGACGGGACTTGGGAACTGGTCCGAAAGTGGGTGGCAGACTGAAAACGCTGCTTCGTCAATCACCCCGCCAGTGCTGACATCATCCAGTAGGTCAGCCTAGTACACCCGCAAAACCGCCATGGTGTGCAGGGCAGCACCAGCCTGACCCGCTGCCTATAAAAAGCCTTTCCCACAAGTGCAGATTTGACTCTGCAAGGCTTGGTGGGAAGAGGAGGCTTTTTCTTGGACGAAGATGTCCGAGGGGAGAGATAGCTGTGTACCCCCGTGTCCTCGCGCCAATGATGGTCAAATAAATCTACGTCGATGGCACGAAAACACAGGAGGAGTGAGGTTTCTGCCATGAGCGAGAGCTGTGGAGATCCTCAAAGAAAAGGAGTGCCCGGTTTTGGGGCTCATCCCTCCGGCCACCCGACCGATATCTGTTGTTGAGCTTTGAACCCTTGGGAGCCTCTTGTTCCTGCAGCCAGTCGAATTTGAGTCTGTCGACTGCCTTGGTTACCGCCCCGCCCTTAACCGCTTTAATATCGCGATAGGAACTCCTCGAGACTGAGCTATCTAACCCAGCAAAAACAAGGGAAACCTCGTCCCCCGCCGGCACAGAAGAAGTGCCGGGGCACGCTTCAGAAGTTGACGCGAGGACATCGTGGTTCGGCAAATGCACGGGAGAAGCGGACGGATCCGTCTCCCGTGCCTCAGCAAAAACAATCAGCGAACCACAGGGTGAGGAAGAGGTGGCTCGGTCTCGTTTAAAAAAGGCGCGCCGAGCATGCAGAACTCTGAAGTCAAAGACATCGCAGCAGGGCCGGATTGGGAATCATTTTCGTCCCTGGAGTTTCATGCCTTAGACCGGACCACATTAGTTTACGACTGACAATATTAAAATAATGATAATTAAAACCTCAGAATATAAGTCTGCAATAGCGCACTGTGCTCTACAGGCTTTTAATTCATTGTATTTTTCAAAAATATCGTAATTCCAATTCAGTGAAAATACGGTTTCTACGGTTTATTCTATTCCCTTTCAATTGTGGGCTTTCTAACTATCGTTTGATTAAAAACATAATAGGTCACTATTAACACTTGGGCATAGAGAGTTGTTATATTGCAACTAATGTGATCACACCAAAAAATGCTTTTCTTACTTATTATTTTTGTCTCGTTTCCAGTACATATATTAAAAAATCTTAAATCAAGATACATTTACAAAACAAGTAAAATGGCATAAGAAATTATTTCTTGTTTTCTGAAAAAAAAAACTCAAAATTAAGTGATTTATTGCTTAAAACAAGCTAGCCTACATTATCTGCCAATGGGGAAGAAAAATAATTGTGTTTCAGTTTGAATTAAGATTTAGCTTGTTTGAGGCAAAAACATTTTTAGGTGTTTTTTCAGAAAACAAGACATAATTTCTTATGCCATTTCACTTGTCTAATAAATGTATCTTGAATTAAGAATATTTAGATATTTGAACTGGAAACAAGACAAAAATTATAAGTAAGAAAAGCCTTTTTTGCAGTGATCATGTTTGCTTATTCACACACTCTTTGACTGTGGTACAACAACAGCTTATCTGCTGTGTCTTTCACAGTGAGAGTCTCTGGCATGATACAGCTGGGTCCTGGCTCTGTTTCTGACACTTAATACAATTTTAAACATTTATTTCTGTTACCACAAATTTCATTAATTATCTCAGGGCAATTTTCAGTGCTCTTCATAAATAGTTCTTCTGAATGACAATCCTACCTGCCCATTCTGGTGTATTGGGCTCATGACTGGAGCTTGGTAATGTTATTTGGTCTGGCACTTCATCACTGTTATCAACAAACTGGACTAGAGGCGGCTGCAGCTGAAGAGCTACAACAAAAAGTTGGGTACGTGAACGGTGGTTTGCAGACAACTTTGTTTTGCACGGCCGCTAGCATCTTACAGTGCTCCTATTCCTAACTACCTTAACGTTGGCTTACCAGCCGTCTCGTCGTCTTCATTTGTTTTGAGAAAAAATGTGGTCAGCTTAGAACATTTGGCCGCGTCAGTTTCCAGAGCTTTCTGATTTTTTATTCTGGCCTTTTCAGCGCCGCCTTTGCGCTTTCTGTTATCCATTCTTATTTCTGACGTTTTTTATCTTGAGCAACTTGCAGTGCCGCTGTCGGGGGCTGTCGGGGGCGGCGCCAGGGAGTCAAAAGATAATCACGTCATCATTAACCTGCAGGCTGCACTCTGAGTGGGGCTGCGAAAAAATATTAAATAAAAAACAGTGGGGCTGCGGAAAAATAATAAATAAAAAGATTAGGGCCGCTGTGAGTGCAGGCAGCCTAGGGACGGCAGCATCCACATTTCATTCATGCCATGACAACACAGGCCCTTGCGGCCAAAAAAAACAGACCGGCCCACCGGGAATTCTCCCGGTGCTCCCAATTAGCCAATCCGGGCTTGCATCGCAGACTTAACACTCTCCCCCAAGTCCCTGGACGGCATGGTCAGCCCCCAAGATTTTCAAGCAGAACTCATGTTTATCGAAATCGGTGAGGATCCTCTCACAGGGAGAGACACATCTCCGATCCGAGTCAGCCATAGTCCTTTATTTTTATGTATATGCTTTATTCCAACACTAGCTTATTAACTTAAAAAGTGCTTGGTCACTAGTGTAAGAATCAACTTATTTTGCTTTGCCAAAACTTTGAAAACAACAAAAGAGGGAGACTTCTCCCTCACACACGCACACACAAAGCGGTCCTTGAAGACAAAAGAACCTGATGAGGTGTCTGCATTCATGCGTATTTATAACCGGCAGGTGCGGGTGTAATTAGCCATGTCACCTGCCGAGGTTATTTAAAGCCAGAATCATTTGGCTTGTTTGACACACGACCTTGGCTTCACAACCGGTCGAACAAAGACTGTTTGTTCTCCCATAGCGTTTGAAACACAGCATCGAATGTAGGTTACTTTAGTCCCTACTAAATAGGGACATGATAACGAGGGGAGATTGCGCAGGGACGGATAAAGGTGAACACTAATGGGAAATGTGGCGGGAAGAAGAAGAAACAGATGAGGGAGATAAAAAACACTAATGGGACCCTAACGGAGAAGCAAGGGGGCGGAGCTAAACGAAAAACAGGACCGCCACGTGTCTCCACATAAAACAAAACATACACACAAGACATGGTACTGTAACAACCCTGTCCCCAAGGCACGAAATCCATGAACAGAATGGATAGGATCGTCACATTTATGAGAAATATGTAGCGGTATGGATGTGACAATTCTGAAAATGGCAGTTACCTGACAATGAGAAATCATGCAATAAAAATGAATCGAATGCTTTACAAATTTGAAGAGAGATCTCACAAAGGTATTTGAACCACCAAATGTTAAAATCTGTGCTGTTACCAAAGTAAAAACCGCTGGTAAAAACACATTTCTTTTGTGGTAAGGTTGACATTTTCACGGAACTGCCCATATATTATACAGGAGCAAATCACAGTAGGTGCCAATACAAAGTTATTGGATTCAACAAAAGCTAGACCACTACCTTTAGGGAGAAAGGGTTATAAATATTTTTTTCATTTGTCTGTCAAGTTTTCACAGAAGAAATGGGTTTTAAGTAGTTTTAAGAATATTGTGAATGAGAAGTAATATAGTATGCTGCAGTTTAATAGTAATATATACCATATTGTTGTTTCATTTGGTCAAACTCATCTCTTGCATGCCATTTTTTTCAAAGCACAAGATGTTACTATGGCTTCAGAATTTACATGTGGCCTACAGCATCACTCTGTACTCGAAGACCATGTCTGAAGCAAGACACGCCCCCTCATTACCATATCGACACAGAAATGCGTTAACATTGCGTTAACAACACAAGGTTGTGGGTTAGATCCCAGGGGGACTGCACATACCTCTGTATAAATGTATAGGACAATGCAATTTAGGTCGCTTGTCTGCCACATTCATAAATGAAAATAAATGTTAAAATAAATAAATAAACATGAAAATGTAAAAAATTCTAAATTCTTATTTATTCAAAGAAATGCATTAAAAAAAATCATTATTTTTAGAAAATTATTTTCTGTATTTATTTACGCTTTTTACATTTCTTCGTGGATTTATTTATTTATTTCATTTTTTTATTTTGGAAGGATTGGGCTTCGATAGGTTGCACCCTACTGGCCATAGAAGTAAATTAAACTCCACCCTTAAAAGTGTACATAGTTCCTCAAAAACAAAAATTCATTACAATGGTCCGTATCATACATTTGAAGAAACACCATCTGTAAACTTTTAATGAAACAAATGTTAGTGTTTTTAATGTTAGAAAGCTTAAGTGTGGTAAATGGTGTTACAGTCAGAATGTTTACTATGTGCCAAATGGGATTTTTTTAATAAATATGACTTTCACTAATAAATAACTACACAATAAAATGACAAATAAACAGGAGGTTCTTTAATGGTGGAAGCATGTAGCGGCTGGCAACCCCCAAGGTTTCCAAAGATGGTTTGACCCAATTTCTAGACACCCAATGATATTGACCTCTTTAAAGTGGCGTCTGAAACATGTGTTGTTAACGTGTATTCTACTCATGGGCGTAAATCCCGGGGGATTGAGGGGACATGTACCCCTCTATCCGAGAGTTGTCCACCCCGTCGATCAATTTATCTTGCATTCGTTATTGTCATTAATATATTTATGTTTACCTAAACTAATTGTGTAGTTAGAAGAAAATACAAAAGCAGAAAATTCCCCCTCCCCTGCCTCTCACAGTGGTTTGGCACACTGTCTGCTCTCCCCGTTCATCTCACCTGCGCTTTGCGCAACACATTCAAGTCAGGTAAGCGGCTAAATTCATCTGCGGCTGTTGAACTCCAGTAAGAAATCTATTTTATTCACTTTAAATTAAGTGATTCTCTGTAATGTAGTTAATGCTGATTCATTAATAAATTAGTTGTTGCTGATTACCGATGTATTTTTGCATTAATCTGCTATGTTTGCGATTAAAACATTATTTAGCTAGTAAACGTTAGCTAGTTAACGTTAACTGGTTACTTAGGACGTCACACACTGCAACTTTACACGCCGAAGCCATTTCTCATGCATTGTTTTATTTTAGGCGACATGGCATGATCTGAACATTAGCCGCAACAACCACCGATTCTGCCATTCAGGTCCCGTGTCACACACAGCCGCGAACATACCGGTTACAATTTTGTGACGCTGGCACTATATCTAGCGTCCTTCATTCAGTTGGAGAAGGTCGTTTTCTCAGCATCTATTAGGTATGATGACATCGTAACCACTCGCGGCGAATATTCTGACTCAAAAATGTGTTCCAAGCCGCGTGGTACTAAAATGTGGATGTCATTCAATATCTACCCCTGGCCGCCTGGTGGTGGTATGTTTTTCCTGAATACGACGATAACTACATCGAATACAAGCCCCTGAAGCGTTGGACACTTCGGGATTACAGCCCTAATGTGATTTCAGGTCACCGCGGCTTTCAGAAAGTTTGCGTTGCGTTCAACCGGTCGGTGGGCTTCATCTAAGCTTTGGACACTAATGAAAGGTAGTTGGACCTAAATACATAGCTCTTATCTTGGTACTGACGAAATTCCATCGAAATTCATCGAGGAGAAAGTATTTAAGTAAATCGCGGAGATTGGGTAGTAACATTTGTGGCGGGTAGATCAGCGAATGTACTGCAGGCGCCGTTCTAAAAAAAAACATTGTCTATATTTAACTCCTTCTGACTGTGTTTTTCTTGAAGTTATTACTAATGCTATGTAGTTTATTATGTATATCATGGTTTTTCTGATACGCTTGTCAAAATTGCATCACTTCGAGTTAGATTACTGAGGACTAGCCTGTAACTCTGTCTAAATTGATATGCTAAGAACACTTGATATGACAGTAGGCCTGGACAAGTGCAATGTGGATATGACAAAGTAAACAAGCATAATATTATTTAGGTCTTGAATTATGAATATGAATTAACAATTAATTTTGATGTGTATTGTTGTTTTCTCTTGTATTCTCAAAATAAATGTTTATGAATATGAATGAATGCGTATTCATTTTATTTGTTTTGAGTGAGGTACCATGGGTCTGATGCCCATTCCAGCTAGAAAAGTATAATTTCATGATTTCATTTGAAAGAACTAACAAAATTCTACCTTCTATTCAAATTTCATGCAAATATCTGATAAAATGAGGAAGTTACAAGCAAAAATGTGTGACTAAGCATTTTCGGTCACACGACTTCTATTGTAGTTAATGTTAAATATTTTACTATATTCCTTGGTATTATAAATATCATAACTTTCGCAATCCTCAACTGATTTTCACAATTAAGGTGTCGTCAGAAAGGGAATTTTCAGCTCTGTCTAGTCATGTGATTCAATTTGAGCTTAGGGGGTTTGAAAATTTTGTCATCATACCTACATCTATTTTGTGCAGTATGTGGATAAGCGGATAAGCTAAACATTCAGTTTACTGAAACTCGGGCGATTCATCAACGAGCACAACACAGAATTTAAGCATTTGTCACTGTTACTGACTGTTTGTTTGGGTACACGAACATGAATAAAGTTTGTTGGCGGAGGCAGTGCAGTACAGGGGAAAATTCATTCATGTCGACGGTAACCTTTTCAGACGATGTTGCTGCATAAATCAAGATAAAAAGTAGTATCATGGGTAGTGTGTTTTTATATTTGTTCCTGTCTTCAAAACAAAGACAAAAAATATATAAATGGAAAGAAGCTTTATTGTTCACTTTTATTACAGTGTGTGACAGTTCAGTTCAGTTATAATATGACTGTAAGTCTGCATGATGAACCTATAAACCTAATACAAATTGTCGCTTTGTGTGGCAGTAAGTACAATTTTGACGGTATTATTTGTGTCCCCTTCAAAATTTGCTCTTGACAAATGTTATATGTATTTCCCCCCTACTGTCAAATGAGATTTACGCCCATGATTCTGTATACCTGTACTTGACGAGTATTTAACACGTTAAGTACGTGTTAAAAACACTCAAAGTACACGTTCATTTTTCACACATGATCAATACGTTAAGTACACGTCGAGGACGTGTGAAATACACGTTGTTGACGTGTACTTAACGTGTTAAAATTCACTTATATTTGACCCACTTGGCCTTCCATATATCAGCAATGTACATCGGCGCGTTAGCGAACAATGGCGTTTCGCTTCAGAATGCACATAGGATTACAATCAACAACGTGAGTCTTATTATTCAAACACTTCGCCATACGTCAACAACCTAATAGGAAGCTTCAGGCCATCCTTTCAAGTTACATCAATGTGAGAATCTGGATTTCGTCCTGTCCTCTAGAAATATTGCATCTGTGTACATACAGTACAAAATTCATACATCATATGTATTCATTCATATTAGTATTAGCTTCTATTCTTATAATATTTGCCTTACTTTCCAGTTGTTTAACCTCGTTGAGAGTTGTATCATATCTTATGCTGTCATATGCTGATATAAGTATCTGTTGGTCTCCATCTCAAGGTTCCATTGATGTCTAGGGACAATTGTGTTGATACTGTAATGATGAATGTATATTGAGTAGGTATATTGAATACGTACCTTGTGATATCATATCTGATTGTTCTCAGGAGGAATAAGACTAAACAGAAAGTCTGGTGATTTTCCACTTTGGTGATTTTATATGACACCTCCTGTTTCAAGCTTATAAATATTAGTCCTTAACACAATAAACTTTGGACTCTGATTGAACTAGACTCCTGGGTCTGTGTCAAACTTTGTCTCCAGATCTGCCAAACTTTGTATGTTCCGTCGACTAGACTCTTCAACCGTAGAATATTTTTTAGACAAGGGGACATAAGAAGTTTACATTCTTACAGGTGTAAACAAAAGAATTCCTGTCTGTGTTAAAATCAGTGGGTCTTACCTGGCCACCTCTAAAAAAATGTTCTGGCTATGCCCCTGTGTGACGTGATCTTGATTACCGCGCTGTTTTGAAAAAGTGGGATGTTTTAAAAATCCCCACCCCCACATGCTGCTTTTCACAGCGTGAAAGACTATTTTTTTTCAGGCGCCAACGGCTGTACAGTTAAATGCTGCAAATTAACAGAAAGGGATTAATCTATGGGCCTTAGTCTGTTAACCTACAGGATTGAACTGTCTCTCGTAATAACAGTATTTTACTGTTGGAAATTGCCCGTTTTTTAACAGCAATTTTTTACAGTGTAGGGTTAGGGTGTGGTTTAGGGTAAGATGCATCTAATTATGCATAACTATATAGTAAATACTATAGTTAATACATATAACGTGTAAAAAAGGAACCATAAAATATAGTGTTACCTGTGCATTTCATTTTATTTCAACAGTTATTGCAGGGCCCCTTTCTATTCCAACATGACAATGTCTCTTTGTACAGGCAAGTTTCAGCAAGAAATCATTGATTCAGTCAATGTGGAAGAACTTGATTCGCTGCCATAAAGCAGAGTTCTAAATCTAGCTGAACCCCTTTGTTTGCATTGATTGAATGTTTCACCAAAATGAAAAGCTCATCACGCATCTCCATTTACTTGTGCACAGGAGTAGTCATGCTGGGACAGAAAAGGCAAAATTGTTCAAAAGTGCATTTTAACAATGACATTATGAAGAATTTTGTTAACATTTCTGTTGCGACAGTTTTGGAACAGCCTTATTTTCTGTTCCAAAGGTGTTCAGCAGGGTTCATCTCTGGGTTTTATGCAGACCAGTAAAGTTGTTCCACATTAACTAAATCAATCACTTCTCATTCATTGTCTTGTTGGCATAGAAATGAGGCCTGCCAAAACTTTTGAGTTAAAATAAAAAGGAGACAATTCCCTTGAATATTTTTAAATGCTGTAAGATTTGTACTCACTGAGATTACACGTAGTCAAACATTTTCATTAGTAGGTGGGTTCCCTATAGTTTAGTCCATATAAGTAGTGGTATCATACAATGTTTGTCAAAAGTTTGACTGATTTATGGTCACCTGTCAAAGGTCAAAAAATTGAATAAAAAAGGTGTGTTTTCATCTTGTTTGGTTTTACTGTATCCTATTTGTGAAAGCTGTTTTAAAATAGAGTGAGATAATATAGATGTTGTGTGTGGATTTTTTTCTAAGAGTGTTGTTTCCTTGCTTTATGGCTTTTATCATGCAAATGAGTGAATTGAGGACTTGAGGTTTGTAATCTTATCAAAGTATGACTGTCTCCCTACTATCCCATGCAAGTCATTTGACCAGTCAATCAAAGTAAGCTGGGTTTATATGATCTGTAAGTCTTGTTTGACAGTTTATATTTTACGACTTTTGTTGTTGTAGGCCTATCCCTGCAATGAGTTTTGTTATCCTGGTGGCATGACACCCTGATGTTCTCACATCACAGTTTGAAACCTGCCGGTTGTGTTTTTTAATTTGAGAGAGATAATGTTTATGTGTTATTTCATCTAAGAGTTAGATGGTTCCATGTTTAATATTTTTGTCTGAGAAATGATTAAAGTTTTTTGGTCACCATTTTTATCATTGTCTCATAAACTATATTTTATATATTTGTTTTTGGATCAATGACATGCCCTGACATGTTCTTCCTGCTCATAGAGGAATGGGGGATTGTTTTTTGTTATTACCTCTTAGTGGTGTTACCTACCCCACTTGTAAGTCGCTTTGGATAAAAGCGTCTGCTAAATGACTAAATGTAAATGTAAATGGTGTGTTTCTGACAAATGGTATAGTGCACTTGGGTTTTCATCCTGACTGATTTTCTGGACATGTCTGTGTGTCTACAATCTGGTGTAACAGAAAATCTTTCATTAGATTAGATTAGATTCAACTTTATTGTCATTACACATATACAAGTACAGTGTAACGAAATGTAGTTTAGGTCAAACCAGAAGTGTAATTAGCAAGTGCAGGATATACAGTGTGAATAAATACAGAATACAATATTAGGAAAATACTTTACAATGGGCATGTACTATGAAAATACTTTACTGAAGGAAAGTTATATGAAAATATGCCAGTCGGTATGTACTATGAACAATATATACAGAAGGCTATATACTGTGAACATAAATATAGACTATACAATAGTGCAAGTGACTTAAGTGTGCATTAATTACAGACATTAGCTATTAAAGTTGCAATGTAATAGATGAGTTAATGCGGTTATTAAAGGTACAGCGCAGTACATGAGTTAATGCGGTTATTAAAGGTACGGTGCAATACATGAGTAGATGCAGTTAATACAGTTACATTGCAGTAGATGAGTTAGTGCAGTTATTGAAGTTACAGTGCAGTTCATGTGTTAATGCGGTTATTAAGGTAACAGTGCAATAGATGAGTTAATGCCGTTATTGAAGTTATAGTGCAGTAGATGAGTAGATGCAGTTAGTTATGCAATAGATGCAGTAATGTAGCAGATGAGTTACAGTGGAGTAGAGAAGTTAGTGCAGTTATTGAAGTTACAGTGCAGTAGATGAGTTAATGCAGTTATGAAAGTAGTCCATTAGTGCAAATGAGCATTCAGTGTAATATTCCTGGTGTGCAAGTGAGCAGTATAGAGTGCAAATGATGCTGTGGTGGTAAACAGTCCGGTAGAGCAGATAACATGAAGTACTGGTGTGTACAGTTCAGTCATGCATGGCAGCCCTGTAGTGCAATGTTAACAATGTAACAGCAGCATTAAAATTATGAGGGTAGTGGAATCAGTAGGGAGCAGAGTTCAATAAAGAAACAGTTCTGGGAAAAAAGCTGCTCCTAGTCTGCTGGTTCTTGCCCGGAGGCACCTGAAGAGCCTAACGGAAGGCAGAAGAGTAAACAGTCTATGAGCGGGGTCAGAGGAGTCCTTGAGAATGCTGCGAGCTAGACGCAGACAGCGTTTCTTCTGGATGTCCTCAATGGAAGGGAGTGTAATTCCTGTGATGCGCTGGGCTGTTTTCACCACCCGCTGCAGTGCCTTAGCGCTCCTTTCAAAAATCAAGATCTATTGCTGTATTGAAACAATGTAGAATAGTCCAATAACTTCTTGGCATCCTGTTGAGTAAAGACTGAGTCACAACAGTGGGGTTTTAAATGTAGCTTAATAGAGTTGTAGGTAAGGATGTGTTTATGGTAATAGGTAGAAGAATTTTTGGGAGACTCAAACACCCCTACCTCCACCTTTCATAGCTTAACTCATGAGACTGCATCAGACTGAGACTATAGTAGTTTCTTTTCATTTCACTCCTCTCCATCGCAATTATGTCATGTTGTACATCTGACAGCAAAGAAGTCTAAGTCACTTAGTTTTAAGGGCATATATTTGTAAGTGTAAAAACAAATGATAAAATGTTTTTCAACGGTTCTCTTCAGATCTAAACTTTACACAAACAAAGTATAAGTTGAATCAACTAGGCATGTTTTGTACAATTAGTCAATCTTTTTCTTTTGTTGCATGCTTTTCCCTTTCTGACAGAAACCAACTGAATGCATTAAAAATAATAGCAAGAGAAGGCCACTCTGCAAGTTTTTTTAAATGCAATTTTATTTTCCTGTATGTGTTAAATGCTTTTCCAGACAGATCTGGCAGTTTGTGTGCTGGATTGTGCATTAAACGTGATTGATACAATTTAGTTGCTTTAAAGAATACATGTAAAAAAATTTGATTTAAAGTTCTAACAAACGTACAAATAAACAAAAAATGGCTTTTGCGTGCAGGAAAATAGGCAATTTATGCAGACAATGTTTCCTGTGAAACGCTGTAAATGGGATTTTAAAAGATTAAAAAACATATAGAGCTACTGAGATATACTTTCTAGGGTTTCTGTTTTTAGAAAGTTCTTCATTTTAAAAGATTGGATTTAACCTCTAGATTTTAGTCTAGTTTTATCTGATTTAGACAAATGTTTTGGTCTTTTCATCTTCTTTTCTTGATTTCTCTACAAGTACTGGCAAAGATGCATATCAGTATCATTTTAATTGATCTGCACCTCATGTCTTTCCGTGGTGTAGACAAATTGGAAGTCCATGGGCACTTCCCAATCCAAATCTCATGCGTTACTTAAGGTAAAGATGCACTGTTAAAAAAATCCCTGTTCATTTACAGTAAACTACTGGCAGCTGGATTTGTCAGGACATAGCTGTAATTTTACAGAAGACCTACTGTAATCTGCAACAACAGTTTATTGCTGTTAAAACCATTACGGTAATGTGCCGTAGAAATATAAGCTGCACAGTATAATACTGTCAGGATTTTGGATTCCATTACACTGTTGTTTCACTATTCCTACTGTTATTTAATTTAACTATTTATTACTATGAAATGTTTATTACTGTTGAACTTATCATAAAATAAATTAAAACCCAATTCAAACGGCTTGTAAATAAAAGGCTTGAACAAAGATGACAGTGAAAACATAGTTTTTAATTTTTTTCAACAACAAATGAAAATGATTCATTAAATGACAAAAGTACAGTATTTCTGTTAAAAAAAATCAACTATCTTAACAAAAAAACGATATTGTTATATAATTTTATTTTTGGGTCTTATTTTATTACATATCTTTTACAAAAGTATGTTATAGTCACACCCTGTCACAGAACTCAATGTTGTGACTTCATCTAAATAAATCAAAAATGTATTTAGACTTCACTTAAATAAAACTGTCTACTTAAATTCGGCTTCAATTCCCTCTTCTCGCACATTGAAATATAACACCTATAACGTTAAAACATTAACAATTAACTGTATTCCTGTTTACGTGCCGTTGATCTGTCGTGACTTTCCGCAGAGAAGTTACGTAGCGCAGCCAGCTCGTGCAACCTCGTCTCTGACAGAGCATTAATACTGTAGTATTCTGTGAAACGGTAGTTTGCTGTTACTAATTTGCTTGTCAAATTCGTTGTCATGTAAAGTATTCTTCTATAGTTAGAAAAAACGGGCAATATCTCTATAAACCAGTGAGTCATTAAATGAATCAGTTGATAAATAACTAATTACTTGAAGAATGAATAGACGTTTTGTGTCACCATGTTGTCCAATTAAATAGATATGCTTTAAAGAGTAAGTAGTATAAGATCATGAAAATTACCTTTCATGCAGTGTGTTTTGTTGCCGTGTTTGAAAGTAAGCCGTCTGCCAAGTTGTAAGTCCTAAGGGGAATAAATAACAAATTTATTGGCTTGTAAAAAAGTGAGTCGACTCTGAATCACGCAAATGTTTCTCTAACCGCCACGTATATACGTCACTAGACATAGTCCCTGCCTACGTTTTGTTGGTTCTGCCGCGAAAACTTCACTCTCTCCTCACCCAAAACAGTGTCGTTCATTTGTGATGCGTGTGCCATCTAAAACCTGTATTCTACGTTTTGAAACTAAGTCTGTCTAATTTAAACAACCAAAGGAAGAACTTCTGAAGAAACAATGGTTAAAATTAATTTTCAAGTTACACCAAAGGAGTATAACCCCAGGGTTTTACTGTGAGCGCGTCATTTCACCAAAAATTGCTTCAATAGTCTTTGCTCGTTCACTGCAGGAAATGTTAAAAGACAATCCTTGAAAGGGGGAAATACCAACCCTATTTGGACCTGTTAGCTCCACCGAATCACAACCTGTAAGTGTGATTATTTATTTTTGTCTGAACTTCAAGATATTTGTCTAACTTATATCTGTTTTTAGCTAATGCATTTAATGCTAACGTTAACATGTACCGTTATTTCTGGGGTATTACAGTTTGTTTATCTATCTATGAACTCGGCTAATTTAAGTGTTTCTATTTAAGTGTAATCTATTATCGTCTATCGATTAACTACTATTGTCTTCGGATGTTTCTTCGTCAGACTCGGGCTAAAACTGGTAAGGTGAAATGCCCGCCATCTCTATCTATACACTGTATATAATATACCTCCTGTAAACCTTAATCCAGCAATGATGGAAGGCGTTCCATCATCAGTATCACTGTTATGCTGACGACACCCATATCTATATCTCGTTTCGACCAGACGATGCCACTGTAGGAGCTCGCATTACAGCTTGCCTCGAGGACATCTCAGCTTGGACGAAAGGGCATCACCTCCAGCTGAACCCTGCCAAGACTGAACTACTTGTTTTTCCGGCGCACCCTACGGTGCAACACGATCTCAACATCCATCTTGGCAATACCACAATCACTCCTTCCAAAACGGCCAGGAACCTCGGAGTCATATTTGATGAACAGCTGTCCTTCAATGATCTCATTGCAAGACAACAGGATCTTGCCTTATTCAACATTAGAAACGTTAGACCTTATCTCACTGAGCATGTGGCACAACTCCTTTTCAAGGCCCTGGTAATCTCAATGTTGGACTACTGCAATGCTCTCCTTGCTGGTCTTCCACCAAAGGCTATCAAACCGCTCCAGCTGGTCCAGAACGCAGCAGCACGCCTCGTCTTCCAACAGCCCAAAAGGGCTCATGTGACACCCCTTTTCATCTCTCTTCACTGGCTTACTGTCGAAGCCCGCATCAGATTAAAGTCACTAATGCTGAATCGCGGAACGAATCCTTTGAGAGTCAGTCAAGAAGTAAGGTAAGAATAATTACCTATTATTACAACATAATAGTGTTTTTACACCCTCTGTGTGCATAAACTTGCTGTTGGACACGCCATAAACCAAAGTAGGCCCTTTAAAATCACATGCTACTTAATCTTTAACAGAGACAGAGTTGGAATGGACATCTGAATCCAACTGTGATTCTCTCTCAACAATACATTTTGCTCATTTTAATATAACATCACTTCGTCTCCTGCCTGCTGTTCTTCCCCACTGACATCCATGTTTGAAGGTCTATCAGTTTTGGCATATGAACAATATGGAACACTACTATGGTATCATTGGGATCAATAACAAGATAGTACAATCAATCAGATATATCATACCAAGTGGTGACATCTGACGTATCAATGTGGTATAATCTTTGGTGACTATTTGTCTTTTGGAAAAACTTTTTTCATGCTGAGGTTGACAATTTCAAAAATTGCCCATGACCATGAGTCCAACTAAAGAATGTCGGATTATAATCAACTCAGTATGCCCCAAGGAGTCCAAAGAGAGAATTCTGCTCTTTTAGGCCAAAGGAGTCAAAGTTATAGCCGGTTGCAAATTTTTCAGGAGCAATAGATGGATCTGTGTGTAGTCTACAATGACACATATGTTTTGTATCAATATGCCAAAGTGTTTGAAGAGACGACCTTAAGTCCATTTTGATATATCAATTTTATCTATGAAACCTATTAAAGGCTCGAATGGGGGATAAGAGAGAGCCTTCAACACCAGCGCTAAGTCCAAAGGCGGCACTGAAGGGGATCGCGGGGGAAAAAGTCTCCTCGCTCCTCTGAGGAATCTGACCACCAGCATGTGCCTTCCAATTCATTGCCCATCAACCGGTGAACGAAACGAGGCGATAGCAGCCACATAAACCTTCAGCGTTGACTGGAGTCCGCCGTTGTCCAGCCTGTCCTGCAGGAAGCACAAATAGGGGCTTTGTGGAAAAAAGCCCATTCAAACAAACTGCCATTTGACGTACAGTGTGGGGATGGATCGTAGTGTTAAAAAGCCTTACACAAGCCAGTTATCCAAAGGGGAAGTGGGTGATTTTCGGCTTACCGTGTGGTAAGCTCCCTCGGACCTTTTCTTTTAATCTGCTGCCCTGCGAATAGGGGGTGTGAGGACAACACTAGGAGCGCTCTCGTGCCATGGCACCCCTCGAAGACCCCCTAGCCCACTGTCCACGACCATCATATGCGTCCCTCCCAGGTTTATCCCATGTACATCGACTTCCCCGCTTGTCCTCCAACATTATATGAGTACCCGACTCATTTGTTTGCATGGGAGGCGGGTGCCATGTTACTGCCCATTGGTGCCAGGGTCCACGAAACCACAATTTGTCCACTGACCAACTATGGTGGTCGATTTGACCTTCGAACCAGCTGACCCATCCATGGCCACGCCCCCGACCACCAAACCATTATTTGGCAGCTTCCCAACTACTTTTACCAGAACCTGCATTCTGCCACCTGGGACTGACATGTGTTTGTCTGAGGGGGCGTGGCAATCAAGCTTTGTGTTTTTTAAAATAAAAAAATAATATTTACACGTTTAAAATGCCCATTTTGTGCAATGTCCACCAATCATTTATTCCTGGCCCGTTCGATAAACTGCACGTGGAAGACATCATATTCTGGCCCAGCAGTTTAGAGTCCGTGGCTTCTTCTTCAAGGGTTTAAAAGCGGATGAGTACATAGCTAAAACAGGCCTCGTTTCTAAGTCTCTGCCATTGAAATCATTGGGCCTTTTAATTTACATTAAAAAGGTTAAAAAATACTCCTGGATGACCAGGACTTTTGCCCTTTGGGTATGTCTCTCGGGGGACGGGGACGCAAGTGTCCGTGAGGTTTCGGGCCCGTCGGACTCTCCTGACACTCTCAAATAAATATATACATTTAATACATTGTTAAAAAGCAATCCATTTTCCAGTCTGTTCTAACTAGAAAATGAATTCATTTTCTAGTGTGTTTGCATTGCCTTTCCACGTGTGATTTATGTGAGTGGACCACGTGTAGTGGGTTTGTGGAAATAATGCTTTCAACAATATTTAAAGTGTATAAATTCATTTCTAGGTGTCAGAAACAACACTTTTCAGTGAGAACACTCTTTTAGACACACATAGGTTAGATGAGTACATAGCTAAAACAGGCCTCGTTTCTAAGTCCCTGCCATTGAAATCATTGGGCCTTTTAATTTACATTAAAAAGGTTAAAAAATACTTCTGGATGACCAGGACTTTTGCCCTTTGAGTATGTCTCTCGGGGGACCGGGACGCAAGTGCCGTGAGGTTTCGGGCCCGTCGGACCCTCCGGCGGCCTTGCGGGAAACTTCCACGAGCAGTTTATTTGTATGGGCCACATGTATTCAGTTGGTGGACAACCCACTTATTAGCAAAAATGAGCCTGTATATTCATTTAAATGCCTCAACTACAACATTATTCAGTCAGTGCACTTCATTAGTCACACATATGCTAGCATTAACTTGTAGAACGCTCAGTTTGTCCTCAAAAGTCTAATTAGGGTGGCCTGTTCACAAACCCCTTGTCAACAACGTATTGGATAGGTGACGTCGGATAGGTAAAGTGGAAGGCCTTTCGCCACGTGTGCACGCCTTGCATGCGTCACTGCATGCGTCATGCGTATAACATACCGTGACGGGCTGTATGCGTCACTGCATGCGTCATGCATAGAGCAGTCTGTGACGCGTGTGCGCGCTGCATGCATAGAGCAGAATGACACGCATGCGCGTCCAGCATGCGTCACTGCTTGCACGATGTATAGAGAAGACCATAAAACATGCACGCGCTGTATGCGTCACTGAATGGATCCAGCATATAAGAGACCTTGACGCATTTAAACGCTTAAATAGCCACACGTGCATGCATCACGCATGTATCATATAGACATGAGCAACCGTCCATCATTCACCGATCGTGCAGATGTTTAGGGGTCAAAAGGTCAAAATAGGTAGTTGTCCACGAAAATGCAGTGACATAAATTGTAGGTGGAAGCCCTCCCGTTGGGAAACGATAGGTCGAAGGGTCTGGACATTTTAGATTATTTTTGTCTATAAGCCCCCTATTTATCCCCCAAATGTCCAAAGTTGTTAGACCTTTCTGAAAAATCGCCCCTCCCCCACCACTTAAAGCTTTAGAAGGCTGCTGAGGGTTATATCAGACAAGGCTGTGTGATTAATCTTATGATTGGGTGAAAAAACATTCCCTTTTCCTCCAGAGCCATGTGCTATTGGTATGTTGTGGGGGGCCACCCGGCGAGCCAGAATCTAGAATATGGGACCCCTCTGACCTTTCTGGAAATTTCCTTGTGTAGCTTACTTGAATGGCTTTTCCATAAGGGTTTCGTGGACGTGGCCCCAACAGGGTCAACCGATCCGAAACCGGGTCACATGCAACCGTCCATCATCCACCGGTTGTGCGGAAAAGCCGGGCGACTTTGTGACTTTGTTTAGGGGTCAAAAGGTCAGAATAGGGAGAGTCGTTCACGAAGCGGTTAATGAAAACGCATTGGCATAGATTGTAGGTGGATGCCCTCCCGTTGGGAAATGATAGGCCGAAGGGTATGGACATTTTGGATAATTTTTGTCTAGAAGCCCCCTATTTAGCCCCCAAATGTCCAAAGTTCTTAGACCTTTCCTAAAAAATCTACCTTCCCAACCCTAAACCTTCATAATGCTGTTAAGAGTTATATGAGAGAGACGGCTGTGTGAGTAATCTTGTGAATGGGTGCAAAAAACATTCCCTATTCATCTAGAGCGATGTGCTCTTGGTATGTTGTGGGGGGGCACCAGACGGGCCAGAATAGAGAATATGGGACCCCTCGGACCTTTCTGGAAATTTCCGCGTATAGCTTATTTTAATGGCTATTCCAAAGCGGTTTCGTGGAAGTGACCCCGACAGGGTCAACCGATCCAAAACCGGGTCACATGCAACCGTCCATCATCCACCCGTCATGCGGAAAAGCCGGGTGACTTTGTGACTTTGTTTAGGGGTCAAAAGGTCAGAATAGGGAGGGCGCATGCGTCACTGAATCCGGGCATGCGTCACTGAATGCGTGCATGCGTCACTGAATGCATCTGGCATAGAGCAGGTTGTGACACATGCACACGCTGTGTGCCTCACTGAATGCCTCATTCATAGAGCAGGCCATGAAGCATCCACGCGCTGTTATAACAGCAGTGAATGCATAGAGCAGACCATAGGAAGGTGTTCCATGAAAATGTAATGTACACAAAGACAGTTTCCACAAAGGCCCTCGGGGTCCCGAGAGACCCCAAACATCACAGTCACTTGCGTCACAGTCCCACAAGCAACATACAGAAAGGGCAAATGCGTGGGTGCCCCAAAAGTATTTTATTTCATTTTTTATGTATTACTCTGCAACCCAATCATTTCAATGGATGATGCTTGAAATTGAGGCCTTGAACATAAAAGATGGTAGCTTGAAAGTGAAAATGAGCACTTCATGATTTGATACCAACATATATGCGAATAATAAAGTGTGCTCATTGAACAATGTGGTTTTTGAAACATAGAATTGAATATTGTTTAGTTAAACATTGTTAATAAGTGCTATGTCCACCAACTCACTACACGTGGCCCATTACTATAAATTGCAGGTGGAAATTTTTCGCTAAATCATGCAGGAAGTGTCCACCTGCAGTTAATAGAATGGACCACGTGTAGTGAGTTCGTGGAAATGCATTTTTTAAGCATAATTAAGCATTCTGTGAGTTGCTGCTAACATATGTATGTCAAATAAAGTGTACTGAGGGAATAAGGTGGTTCTTTAATCGAATATATGAATACATTGGACAAAAAAAAGTAGTTATCAAGAAAAACTACAAAGGACTACAAATATGGCAACCAGGAAGTGTCCACCTGCAGTTTATATAATGGACACTTGTAGTGACTTCGTTGAAATGCCTTTTTAAGCATAATTAAGCATAATTAAGCATTCTGTGAGTTGCTGCTAACATATGTATGTCTATTTAAGTGTACTAACAGACTAACAGGGTCTGTATTACATATAGTTTATTATAAAGTGTGTCAACCAACTTAATGCGTGTGGCCTATTCTCATAAATTGTAGGTGGACATTTGCCCCGTTTTTCACGAAGTCATACAGGTAGTGTCCAACTGCAGTTTGTGTGAATAGACAGCGTGTAGTGAGTTGGTGGAAATTCATATTTATGCTTTTTTAAGCATAAATATGCATTCTGTGAGATGCTGTTAACATATGTATGTCTATTAAGGTGTACCAACTGACTAACAGGGTCAATAATCCATATAGATTACTATAAAGTGTGTCCACCAACTTAATACGTGTATACTATTCTCATAAACTGCAGGTGGATATTTGCCCCGTTTTTCATTAAGTCATACAGGAAGTGTCCACCTGCAGTTTGTGTGAATGGACTACGTGTAGTGAGTTCGTGGAAATGCATTTTTTAAGCATAATTAAGCATTCTGTGAGTTGCTGCTAACATATGTATGTCTATTTAAGTGTACTAACAGACTAACAGGGTCTATATTACATATAGTTTATTATAAAGTGTGTCCACCAACTTAATGCGTGTGGCCAATTCTCATAAATTGTAGGTGGACATTTGCCCCGTTTTTCACTAAGTCATACAGGAAGTGTCCACCTGCAGTTTGTGTGAATGTACCACGTGTAATGAGTTGGTGGAAATTCATATTTATGCTTTTTTAAGCATAAATATGCATTCTGTGAGTTGCTGTTAACATGTGTATGTCTATCAAGGTGTACCAACTGACTAACAGGGTCAATAATGCATATAGATTACCATAAAGTGTGTCCACCAACTTAATACGTGTATACTATTCTCATAAACTGCAGGTGGACATTTGCCCCGTTTTTCACTAAGTCATACAGGAAGTGTCCACCTGCAGTTTGTGTGAATAGATACCGTGTAGTGAGTTGGTGGAAATTCATATTTATGCTTTTTTAAGCATAAGATAGGGACCAATCCGTGGGAGGCAATGGGGTCCCAAGACCACCTGCCAAAGATAGTTGGGAAGTGGGATAAATATCATGTTAGTGGTCATCCGGGGGAAGCACCAACCACCCACCCCTGGACTGCGGCAATGGGTTGAGCCCCATTCACTTTAGTTGGGCCGTGGACACGCTTGGCGCCACACTGTGGCCGAGTGCCGAAGCGCAGCTGGTGGGCTCTTCGCTTGGCGCGCCTCCCGTATGGACCCCCTTCAGCGGGGGGGCGAACTTTCACCTCAGGTCTGCTCAGGGCGGTCTCCCCTTCGGTTGACCCCGGCGTCGGACCCCCGAAAAATCTGGGGTCTTCCCCGCGCAGCGTCCTCGAAACCATTTCCACACCCCAGTTACAGCAATGAGGCCGTGGACTGCTTGCAAAAGTTTGGGACTATCTAGAGAAATATAGTGTGGGTTTTAGTCAGAGTGCCGGGGATTTAGGATGTACGAACTTGATAGAGCATGAGATTCCCCTGCTAGATAATGCACCTATTCGCCAACGTTATAGACGACTGCCTCCCTCCCAGTATGATCTTGTGAAGACTCATATCCAAGATTTAGTAGAGCAGGGGGTAGTGCGGGTGAGTTGTAGCCCTTTCTCCTCTCCCATTGTGGTGGTTAAGAAGAAGGACAGGTCAATTCGCCTGTGTGTTGATTATCGGCAATTAAATGCAAAAACCAGGAAGGATGCATTCCCCCTTCCGCGCATAGAGGAATCTTTGGATGCCCTGACTGGCGCTCGCATGTTTTCTACATAGGATTTGGCGAGTGGTTACAACCAGGTCCCTGTAGCGGAGAAGGATCAAGCTAAGACTGCTTTCTGTACACCTTTTGGTCTGTTTGAATTTCAACGGATGCCATTTGGCCTTTGTAACCGGCCAGGGACATTCCAGAGATTGATGGAGCGCATCTTTGGAGATGAACGATTTCACTCTCTCCTCCTATATTTGGATGATGTGGTTGTCTTTTCATCCTCATTTCAGAATCACATGGAGCGGTTGGAGCTAGTGTTACATCGGTTGCAACAGAATGGCCTTAAACTTAAGCTCTGAAAATGTCACTTCTTCCAGCCAGAGGTAAAGTATCTGGGTCATGCCATCTCCGCATCTGGTGTCGCCACTGATCCTGAAAAGATTAGTGCTCTTAAAGAGTGGAAGACTCCATCTACTGTCATTGAACTGCGGTCCTTTTTGGGTTTTGCCTCCTATTACAGGAGGTTTGTGGAAGATTTTGCGAAGTATGCCGCCCCGCTCCACAAATTAGTAGCAAAGTTGCAGCCTTCTAGTAAAAGTGCTAGGCCTAGATCAAGTAGCTCCTGGAGTGATCACTGGGACTGGAGTTGCGAACAGGCCTTCCATACTCTTAAGGAGAAGCTGATTGGGGCCCCAGTATTGGGGTATGCAGATTTTTCTAGACCATTTGTTTTAGAAGTGGATGCTAGCAATCTGGGGCTGGGGGCAGTTCTGTCCCAGGAAAAGGAAGGAGGGCAACGTCAGCCACTCGCATATGCAAGCCGGGGGCTAAGACCTACTGAGAGGAATATGACAAATTATTCAGCTATGAAATTGGAACTGCTTGCACTAAAATGGGCGGTAACGGAAAAGTTGAGAGACTATCTTCTTTGCTCCAAATTTACAGTCTTCACCGACAACAACCCTCTTTGTTATTTCCGTACTGCTAAATTGGGTGCCGTAGAACAACGTTGGGCATCACAGCTGGCACTTTTGGATTTCACCCTGATGTATAGACCTGGGACATCTAATAAGAATGCAGATGCACTCTCTCGCTTGCCTTCTGCCCCGCTGCCAAGTGTAGTGTATTTCGGGGATAACTATGAGTTTGATCACAGTAAAAGACGTATAATTAATGACGATTAACTATACCTATTTTATAGACTTTATTGGATTTGGCAGACCTGATAATAGCGAAAAACTAAATGCACTCGTCCAGCGAGTGATCCGCAGATCGTATATCAAATCTAAGGGAATATTACTTTCCTGGGCTTGGAAACAAAACAATCTTACCGTAGTGTTTTACAGTACCGCTCCAGATATTATAATGAAATCAAGCAGTTTAAGTGACGTTAATATGTGATAAAGAGACACAGCAACAATTCGATTGTAGATAACAAATGCGGGTTTATTTACTACACTAAAGGTAAAACAAACCGACTGACTAACAAAATAGCAAATGGTAACGAACAAAACGTGAAACATAAATGCAGTAAAGAAAGGTAAGAAATAGACAAAAGCAAGGAGTGGCAGTTTTACAAACAGCTATTCACATCTGCATGAAACATCAGGACAGTCTCCTTGTAACAAGGGGTTAAAGCTTAAACGCGGCTAGGATAGTTGAATACTTGCATTGGTTTCTTGAGTGTGCTGGGGCAAGTTCTGTGCGCGTTGAAAGGGTTTCAGAGTCCAGAGGGTTTCAAAGCAAGCGGGTGAGTCCGTCTACTTCTTTCGTAGAACAGGATTGGTCGACGAAGGTAGGACGAAGTTAGCCGAAGTTAAATGCCGGAAGGAAAACTGTCTCCGAAGAGAGAGACAGGTCTCAGGAGGTGCCGGCCAGGAGCGCGAGGACACGAGAAGAGCTGAGCAAAGTTTGCTTCGTTTCAGTGGTGTTTTAAGCTTGGTAGGATTCACGCCCTCAAAGGAGAGTGATCCAATGCGATGAGCTGACTTTGGCGCGAAATCCAGTGTCTTTGTTTCTGCACATTAGCTCATTTGCATTTATGGTCACCTCTACTCTGGTGCTGTAATACTCTGTGAATATGATAAAATGAGTATGGTATAAAGAATACATTTCTGTGATGTACACCATCTTTTAAGGAATGAAGAGAGAAACATTTAGATATAAAACATGGCATGATTATAAGTACATTGACCTGAAGTTTATACAAGAATGAAAATATAAGCAGAATACCACTAAACACACATGCTTTTGCGGTTATTTGCGAGGACAAATAACCTGGGGACAAACATACAATGTGGAGAAATAGATGTATATCCATTTAAACCATTCTTTCGTGGTTAAGGGGACAAAGATACATCCAAGATTTGGTTACTAGATTTGGACTAATTGCCCTCATTCCGGTTTAACACATCTGGCATAGTGTTAGTGACACTACCCCCTTTCTTCTTGTTGGAATTTCTTTGAGGTCAACCAGAGTTTGTTGGGGTATATCCTGTTCAAATGAATGATGCTACACAAGAGGGCAGTTGGATCAGACTTGCTGACACCAGTTAAATCCCTATTGAGAGGTCAGGGTATTTTACGACCCCAAGTGGTCACCTTTGATCCGGCCAGATCCTACACAAGTTCTATGGGAGAAGTCGCTCCTGGTATCACGGTTCCTGAAGATGTGGAACAAGCTTGCATTAGATGCCATCAGCAGTTGGCTGCCTCTACATCTATTATTGAGGCAGCTCCAGCAAGAGGTAGAGCTGACCTACAAGTGTTACAGGCAGAAGATCCAGCGATACAGGCTTTCTTGGCGTATTGGAAACGTAGTGGGGTCCCCTCAGCATTGGAGCGGACAAAGGAATCCAGCAGTCCTGGAAATGGTTCGCCAGTGGAATAGAATCCAAGAACAGCAGGGAGTTTTGTATCGGCTGGGTCATGTCCCTGGGGGAAGAGAGGAAGTGTTACAGCTTCTGCTACCACAGAGGCTGAGAAGTGAAGTACTCACTAATCTCCATGACCATCACGGGCATCAAGGGGTGGAACGTACTATCACCCTTGTGCGTCAACGCTGTTACTAGCCCTTCATACGTCAAGATATTGAACGTTGGTGTCAAGAATGTATTAGGTGCCTGACAGCCAAAGCTGTACAGCCAAAGGTGAGAACTTTTATGGGCAGTCTGCTGGCTTCTTGACCCCTAGAGATTGTGGCCATTGATTTTACCACGCTTGAACAAGCTAGTGATGGTAGAGAGAAACTCCTCATTGTGACTGATGTGTTTTCTAAGTTTGCACAAGCATATCCTACATCAGACCAGAAAGCTGGGACGGTCGTGCGAATTCTTACGGAACGATGGTTTCATTCCTATGGGGTCCCAAAACGGATCCATTCAGATGTAGGACGAAACTTTGAGGGAGAACTACTGAAACGCCTTTGCCAGTTGTATGGAATTGAGAAGTCATGTACTAGCCCTTACCATCCAGAAGGTAATGGGCAATGTGAACGCTTCAACCGGACATTGCACGATTTGCTCCGCACTTTACCCCCAGAACAGAAAAAGAGATGGTGTCATCATTTGCCCCAGCTGTTGTTTGCCTATAACACCTCAGTGCATAGCTCTACAGGGTTCTCTCCTTATGAGTTGATGTTTGGGAGAAAGCCTCTTCTTCCTATAGATTCGCTTCTGGGACTAACCGAGGAGGTGATATCGGGTGGCACAACAGAAGATTGGGTTCGAGAACATCAGATGCATTTAACATCAACCTAACTTCAGGCGCGAACTCAATTGGAAGCTGCAGCTGCTTCTCGAGCACAACATCGTGCGGTCCCATTGCCAATCTTGCCTATTGGCTCATTTGTGTACAGGCGCAGTCATCCCCCGGGTCGCCACAAAATCCAAGACCAGTGGGAATCCATTGTATATGAAGTAGTGCTATGTCTGGATGAGGTTGGGGTATTATACAAAATCAAGCCCAAGGGCCAGTCAGGCCCAGAGCGGAATATCCATCGAAAAGAATTGCGCCCATTGCCAATGCATTTAGGCTCCCTTCACCCATGTGCGATTGATGCGGAGTTATTTAGAGATGTGCCTAAGGGGGACATAGCACCCAGTCCTGACCCTAGTACAGATGAGGAGTTTGATTTGGGTGTGTGTGCACCGTTGAATCCACATGATTCAGAAAGACCTAGATGTGTTGCAGCCCCGTTGTTATCCGGACAGCTACATGAACAACCTGCTAGTCCAAGTTCTGATCCCATGGAATTGAGTCAAGACTTTGAGTGTGGTAGATCGGAGGAAGGAGAGCAAGCACCAATTCAAACAACTCGACGAACCACAAGGTAAACAGCAGGCCAGCACTCTAATCGTTTTCATCTTCCTCGTGCGGGTGTAACAAATGGGGATAGAGGGGAGGAGGTTCCAACTCACCCTACAGTCAATTCATTACAGGCTGTGTTTAGACCCTGGTGTTGATACCGGGACGGTGACATTTTAGGAGGGGGTGAATGTAAGGGGTAGGACATTAGGAACCAGGGGACGTCACCTCCGAGCGCTTAATTGCTCAGCTGGCTATTTAAGGAGACGTAGTTGGAGGGACAAGCAAGACTGTTGTTCCAGCATAGCGTGTCGGTACAGTGTGTGGAATGAAAGCACCAGGATTGTGGGTCCAAACTAGTGCTGTTGTCGTTGCTTGAGGTTGGAGATTGGCCAGTGGACAAATCTGTTGCTTTGGGTAAACCGTTGCAGGTACCAAGTTAGATTATTAAATGTTATGTTGTGAATGATTATAAACGCTTGGTATATTGAATCGGTGTCTTCTTTCACAGTAACGCAGTGTGAGATTGCGGTGAAGACACACGGTGCAAACATCTGTTTGCTACACAGACCATCAGACAGCTGCAGCTCATACAGACGGCTGCTGCCAGGATTCTGACCAGAACCAAAAAATCTGAGCATATCACTCCAATCCTCAGGTCCTTACACTGGTTACCAGTTACTTTTAGAATCAACTTCAAAGTATTATTAATTTTCTATAAATCACTCAATGGTCTAGGACCTAAATACATCTCAGATATGCTCATTGAATATAAACCAATCAGACTTCTCAGATCATCAGGATCAAGTCAGTTAGAGATAACAAGGGTTCACTCAAAACAGGGCGAGTCAGCGTTTAGCCATTACGCCACTCGTAGCTGGAATCTGCTTCCAGATGACATCAGACATTCACCAACAGTAGATACTTTTAAGTCAAGATTAAAAACACACTTGTTTAGCTGTGCATTCACAACCTGAGCACTGTGCTACTTTACATCAACTGCACTTCTATTTCTAATTTATTTTTATTTTGCTCTTATTCTTTTTATATACTGTATACACTCACATTTTTAATCAATTTGATTGCCGTTTTATTGTTTTAAATAATTTGCATTTTAAAGATACGTTTTATTCTTTCTGTCAATCATTTTATGTAAAGCACTTTGAATTGCACTTGTGTATGAAATGTGCTATATAAATAAACTTGCCTTGCCTTGCCTTGTCTACACAGGGAACGGGTCCAGTCACTGTTTTTCCTAGTCATTTTTTTAGCTATACCAACTGCTTACCATAATTTAACCTACCGATTGCTGAGCGCCTTAGGGCCAGAGGAGAGAGAGAGAGGAGGTTTGTGTTTTACAAATGTATGTTTGTTTTTAGTTCTTTTTATAATATGTATACTCTGTGGTGTTCTCTCATTTAAAATATTTATTGGGTAACGTGTAGTTTTCCAAGGAGACAAATGCCTGCAGTGGTGTGCGTGTGATGTGCAGGAGGGGAGAAATTATTGTAATTCACGGATACTATATTTAACTGGGTTGTTTTACCTGTGTATTAATTCATTTATTAAGAGTGACGTGTGGTGTGCTTTGAATCCTAACACGTCTCTGGAGGAAAACTCTGTACACACCTGTAACCATTTGGTGTTTTGATTTGGGTAAGTTTCATGGAGTATAACAGTTGTCTTTTTAAATTGTTTATATGATTAAAATATTGTGAAATAAATAAATGAATATTTTTGACACACCAGTTTCCATCTGCGTCCTTTAATTAGGGTGGCTTGCGTGAAACCAGATATATTCCAGTAAAAGTACTGGTGGCCACACTCGTAATCAAAATGAACGTATTTTATTCATTTCGGCAGAATATAAAAATAAAATATATGTTAATATAGCCCAGTGATGAAGTTATAATGCTTAATCGTCATTTCTGCGGTGGCGTGCAAAATGCACGTTTCATACGTAATATATAATCTGAGAATATTTGTTTTCTATTTGAACTGGTTACATTATTTTGAAGCACAACACGTTTTTGTTATTGTGAGTGTACACACAAATTTGTGGACACTTAACAGATTCGAACGATTAAATTATTCTTGCCAGAATGACTTAAAGGTTTTTAAAGAGTTTTTCAAGTGCAAGTGATCGCATCAGCCTGTCACGCAGTATAAGCGAGCTGCTATTCAGCTTCCACACGCAGTCCACACAAACAATTGAAAATGCGCCCATTTGATAGGCCTATAAACATTAGCCTACGTGTAATATGAGAAGCCCCTTGATTTTAAGGCGACCCCCAATATTAAAATTCGGGCTACGCCACTGTTATATCCCCAATACATGAGATGAGGCATAGGCCAGTAATGATCGATGATCACATACATATCTAATATTAAAGAAACAACAAAGGGCAAATCTTTTTTTACTGATTATAGCACTGCTGAGTCATATATTTTTTAAACAAATTGTTTTTCTTCATTTTACTTTTTTACAGGTTCAAGTCATTGTCGAGTCTTCCACTATAAGTCAAGTCTCAAGTCTAAGGCCCCGTTTAGACTGCCAGTTAAATGTGATCCAATTCCGATTTTTTTCCTCCAATGTGACACAGACCGAATATGACACACCATAGTGTAAACAGGAAAAACACGCATGCATTCGGATATTTCAAAATTAGTTTCAGGCCTCATTCATATGCGGAAATAAATCATAAATAAATCAGATTTTTTGTCAACGTGACTGTCATGTAAACTTGCAGATCATATTTTTTCTGAGGCATTGCGGTCTGAACGTAATTAAAACGGCGACAATTTGTTACTTGTCCGCAGATTTGTGACGTATCAGGAGGAAGAACGTGTGGATGCGGTTAAATCAAAGACATTAAACAATTTGATTAATCAATCAAAGCATATGCGCAGGCAGCAATGATAGCTCTTTTCCTCCTCCGCCGCCTCAAAATAAATTAAATGTTGGGCGAAAATGTCATATATCGCAGAGCTAACATTAAGGAGATGTCACGTTCTTCCATTGTGGCTAGAGAGTATTCTTTGCTCAAAAACCCGCGTTCACGCATGTG
Source organism: Triplophysa tibetana (assembly GCA_008369825.1). Lineage (NCBI taxonomy): Eukaryota > Metazoa > Chordata > Actinopteri > Cypriniformes > Nemacheilidae > Triplophysa > Triplophysa tibetana. The sequence goes on along the minus strand of CM017901.1, from coordinate 19,214,335 downwards.
CGATGTTTCAAATGGTTTGGCATGTGTAAGCACGTAAATCAGATACGTGCAAGGCCGGACTTACCATTGGAGTTGATGGGGTCCCGCCCTTCAGGGGGCCCGCCTGCTCTCGTTCATTTCATTTGCTTAGTTATATCACAGTCATTTTAATTTTCATTTGAACTTTGTTCATTGGCCTACCATGGTTAAAAAACACAGCCTTAAGGTATGATGTCGTTTAATTGGCTAAACGTTCCGTTGGTCATGTTGGCATTTCCTGATTAGTTATTTGTGGATTCTATCCATCACGTTTACCGCAGTTAAAACCTGTCTGCTCATTAAGACGCTTGTTCTAATGCCGGAGAAGAACAATCGCTGTGCTGCGCTTGAAGAAAACCAAAAACTGACAGACAAGAATGCGAAAGAACATTATTTAGGAAATAATAATGCTTTACACCCATCGTACCACACCTTGATCTTTAGGCAGAGAATCTAGACTCTAGAGCAGTGGTCACCAACCCTGCTCCTGGAGATCTACCGTCCTGCAGACTGTAGCTCCAACTCTGCTTCAGCACACCTGTCTGTAATAATCAAGCAAATCTGAACACCTTGATTAAATAGTTCAGGTGTGTTTGATTGGAGTTGGAGCTAAAATCTTCCGGACGGTAGATCTCCAGGAGCAGGGTTGGTGACCACTGCTCTAGAGCATACCTGTCAACACTCCCGTTTTTCACATCCATCTTGTCACGACCCAGGTCGGGTCGGGGACATCTTCTGCACATGGTTGTGTTGTTTTTGTCGAGCACGAGGCTGGTTACTCGCTGACCATCTGCTCAGTGTCTGCGTCACTCTCCCCGCCCCCGTGTTTTCTTAGGTTTCCCCAACACGGTTGATTTTCCACTCATGCTCACACACCTGTTTAAAATCTCTCATTTAGCTCATTACCTCTCCCGCACCTGTTAGCCATTGACCCTTGTTATGTTTTCCTATATTATGCCTCAGTGTCTCTTGTCCGTTGTCTGACCGTTGCATATTGCCAGTTCAGACTGACCTAGGTGTTGCTGCGGCTCACCTATTGAAGTCTAGTTATTATCCTGTCTTGTCTGTCAAGCCTGACGTTTTTGTCACAGTATTCCTAGTATTCTCTCCACCCTTCCGCGCCTCACTACTAAGGACGGTCGTCTGGTGGCTTGCATCCTGTTGTGTCTTACCTCCTCTGGTATTGTCCTCCAGCTCCTGTTGACGCTCCTTTGGACTATCACTCGACCCGAGTTAAAGGCGTCACTCTCACCATATCTGCTGGTATCTGTTGTTCAGGATTATCACCGCTTTGGACGGGGACATTCACCAGTTGGACACTAGTGTATTATTGACTGTACATTGCAAAATAAACATTCTTACCCCCGCATTTGGGTCAATCCTGTGTTCTGTCTTGACACATCTCCCTCCAGGCCGCCACCCTCCGGTTTTATTTCAGTTCAGTTATTTCTCCTTTGAAAACTCCCGGACCGACGGGAACCGGACGCGTTCACGGGGTAGCTCTGTGGCTTGAGCTACTGCCCATTTGGCCTTACAGGCGGGCATCCTTTGCTAGGCGAAATAGAACGATAGCCGAAGTAGACTAGAGAGGATTCACATGCATTCGAAAAACTTTCTCTTAATATAAGACTTAAAATAGCTTCTTCCCTCAGGCCACCTCTTGAACAGTTACATTGTTACATTCAATTAAGAACTTGCGTGCAATTTTTTTTTAAGTGCAATTAACTCTGTGGAATTTTAAATATGTCCTGTAGATAATACACTATCTATTTTATATACAACTTTTTCTGTAAATTATATTTCATCTTGCTGTATATAACACATATCTTTTACTACAATAGTCTATTCTTATTTTTTACTTGTACATGTTTACATACACACATACATTTACTCTTATGTTTATTGTATTGTATTTCTATTTTTTTGTATACCCATATGCCCTTATTTAAAAATCTGTGTAACTGTTTTGTATTGTTTGATGGTCTCTGTCTGTTGTTGCTGATTCTGTGTACTGGATGCTCCTGTCACCAAAACAAATTTCTTGTATGTGCATACATACTTGGCAATAAAGCACTTTCTTCAACTTCTTCTTCTCCTTAATACACCACTATTTTATTCCCCTTTGCGTTTTCCATTTAACGCTCACTCCCCACAGTCTGTGTCCGCTCACTGAAGACGACAGATCATTTCATCGACATCGACTAGATGTTGTTGTTGTAGAACTTTCTTTGCTTTTACAAAATGTATTATGAAAAGTGTATTGTGTATACCATAAACCATAAAAACCGGTAATATAGAGTATATTTCCAATATTTCCCGTTCTGTGACGATTAGCTGTTCTTGTAAATAATATGCAAACACTGTTAAATCCATCCAAGTAAATAAAAAATGAAAAAATTCTGCTAACTAATAAACAAAGTTAAAACAACCGAACCACGGGACGCGTGAAGGGACAAATTGCTCGTGCTCAAATCGCGTTTGGATGTAATTTATTTCATTTCTGAGATATCTAGCAAAATGTAAATGATAAATTAAGACGATTCCTTGCAGGTATACCATTCATGGATTCATGGCCTGTGACCTGCATTTAACAGTCTCTTAGATTTAAATTAAAAAAATGTAAAATTTAAAATTATGTGAAGTTAGATATAAAGTAATTAAAATATTTAAATCGATTTATAACTGAGGTGTTCGCTATTTACACTGCACAACCTCAGTTAAGACTTTACAAAACTATAGACCCATCTCATCATTATATGAATACAATTTTAATGTGCATTTCAAATTCATAGATCTGTCATATGCTTTACTGATGGAATTGCAAAATAATATACTTATATCTTTTTTTTCCTATTTACAAAGTTGCATTTGTTAACATTAGTTTAGCGTTAGATTGCTTGCATTTGTTCATCTTTTTTTATTTTTTACTTATAATTTTTAAACATTGAAAATGCACCATGAGCTAGCGCATGAACAATTGTATTTGATATTAACTAACAGTAAACAAGATAAAGAAATGCTGACAACTGTATTGCTCATTGTTGGTTTCATGTTAATGCAGGTGGTCCCAAATTTAACATCAGAGAGGTATAATCTCTCAAGATCCAGTAGAAAAACAGGGAAAACACACACATTTCTTTCTTTTTGGTAGTTTTCTTATTATGAATCAATACATTTAATTTGAATTTTAAGATACATAATGGTAGGGCTGTATGATTATGTCTAAAACTATTTTGGTCGTCTTGATATTGTTATGTTGATTATTGATGTTGATTGTTTTTTACATTTAAGTAAGTTTGAAACGTCCTACTTACTATAAATGCACCACTTGTGGTTCCCACTATCAAAACAATCATTATAAACGTGTAAACTAATGAACAAATGTCATTGATAGTCATTGGAGAATATGCTTTACAAATGGTAACAAACACATGATTTTAAAGAGTACCTGGCATATGTTTTTTAAGGCCCTTCTTTGGTTTATGGAGTGTCCAACAACAAGTTTATGTACATGCAATGCGTTTAAACACTTTAATGTCATAATAATAGGCAGTTATTCGTACCTCACTTCTTGTCTGACTCTCAAAATGATGTTTTATTAACAAAGTTCGGGAGGAACCTAAGCATATAATCAGCACGCCGTTCCATCACCAGCAATACCTATCAGCCGGGCATGCAATCTCTGCACAACCATCTCGGCTGGTACATCATTAGCAATCACAGCACCTACCCTATCAGCTCAAGCAAGCTCTACTATAAATAGACAAGCAGTCTTACCTGATGCTTCTCGCCAGATAAACATCCCTCCTCCACCCCGGCTCCTCTTACTTTCCTCAGTCCATCTGGACCCTCGGGGGGTGTGTTCTGGGCTTGAGCCGGTTCCGACCCCGGCGCACTTGCCCTGACCAGGGTGGAGTGCTCCGGGTTCGGATAGATCCGGTGAGCTCAGAGCCCACTCCCTGCACAACACGCCAATACGCATAACATGCATACCCATGCTTTACCAATCTATCCCTTATAACGGAGCTGTTTATCTGTGAGGGTGAACTCGTGAATGATTCGTTCCGCGATTCATCCGTATAGGACCCGCCTACCCGCTAACATTGTGTCATGTGATTGGTCAGTTGGTTTAGTCTGTTGTTATTGGTCAAACGTGTTCATCATTTCTCGCAAATGGAACCCCATTACCATCATTACAGGATTACAGTTTACATGTGGTTGGATGTCATTTATATTATATGTGTAGCTAGAGATGGCGCCGATTTACCGTACCAATTTACGCCTGAGTCTAACGAGGAAGCATCAGAAGACGCTAATCGACAACAAACTCCACCACGACTGGAGCAGGATGTTTGTCATTGGCAAGTGACAACTCTTGTCATAAAAACTCCCAGTGTGACAACATGCATGTTGTGCTTTTGCTCATCAATGAAATAAAATATAAATCTTTTCTTAAAATACTGTTAATACGTTAGTAATACTATTATTTCATCTTAACTGTGCGTTGTCATGGTACATAGAGCATTTCAGGCGGCCGAAATGAGCTTTTCCTCGCAGGGTGGCTGGGCGATCCCTTAGAGATAGGGTGAGAAGCTCGGTGACTCGGGAGGAGCTCAGAGTAGATCCGCTGCTCCTCCACATCGAGAGGGGCCAGCTGAGGTGGCTTAGGCATCTTTTCCGGATGCCCCCTGGACGCCTTCCCGGGAAGGTGTTCCGGGCATGTCCCACCGGGAGAAGACCCCGGGGAACACCTAGGACACGCTGGAGGGACTATGTCTACCGGCTGGCCTGGGAACGCCTCGGTGTCCCCCCGGAAGAGCTGGAGGAATTGTCTATGGATTGGGAAGTCTGGGCATCCCTGCTTAGATTGCTCCCCCCGCTACCCGGCCCGGATACCACGCATCACGAACGAGCGACAGTGTTTGGGGGAGAAGAAATACGTTTTCGCGTCAGTCTCAGCAAAACGTAGGCGGGGATGTATAGTGTATAGTGACGTAGATATGCGGGTGTACTAGTACACGTCTCGTTTGTTTGATTCATAGTCGACTCCCATTTTACAAGCAAATAACTTTGATATTTATTCTCCTTCGGACTTACAACTTGGCAGACAGCTTACTTTCAAACACGGCAACATTACCCACTCTTTAAGTAGTACGGGCCCCGAAAACAACTCAAGCCTAAATCCGGCCCTGCGATTCACTTTCAACCAATAAGAGGCCATGTCAGAGGTCGCATTTTCATTGGCCCGCCGCGGAATCCTATACCTGATAGGTTGACCACTTTTGACAGTTAATAATCCCAGAAAACACAGGTGAAACTCTCGAGAGCAGGAGTAGCCTACCAAAGGATGCGTGAACGCACGGCATGCGTTTTGAGTGCGCACACTCTCACTGAGCGACAGCAGTGAACATTGATAAGAGAGCAGCGTATAATTGGGAGTGCGCGTTCAGTTTTGTGCACGAGCAAAGGAAATCGTCGTGAAAGAGGTGAGATTCGCTCGCTCGTATTGCATAAATGCGCTCTCGCTTTGTAATAATGCGCTCGCGACATTTGTCATTAAAATAACGCTGTAAACAGGCGGATGACATCAAAGTACCACAAGGGCAATTCGAAAAAACAAAAACAGGAGCAAGAGTAAGTTTGATATTGACATCGGTGGGGAATATTGGTTTTCAGAGCCGCATTTTCACTAAAGCTTAGCCGTTTACGTGATTTATTTAAACAATATCACATTTTAACACTGTTTATTACGGCCTTTTTTGTGAGCCGGTGATGTTGGTGGGTGAATTAAGCAAGTAATAACGCGTTCAGTAATAAAAAAAATGTAAAACTACTTACTGTCTTTATTTAGGGTGACGATACGTCCTCTTTTTCCCGGACATGTCCTCTTTTTGCGACTAAAACTGCGTCCGGACGGGATTTCTAAATTTCCTAAAATATCCGGGATTCGGGTTTAACGTTCTAAAGTCGTCATTCATTGCATGCGTTTTATAATTTTTGCAAAGCAACACCTTCTTGCTCGCCACCATTTGTCGGTAATGTACGTACGTACGCAAGCACGTACGTAAACAAAGTGCATCTCATTCCCTCAGAACCTCTGCAAAAACCACTAGCGAGAGGAGCCGCTTGCTTTTCAGTGGGTGGCACATGGCACTTGAAAAGCGTAAACGATGCCCATTTTCTTTAATGGCAAGTGATTTTTAATTTCACCTATGGCCTTGAAAAGACAGTGTTTTTTTAAAAAGTTGTTATTTAAATGCTAAACTTTTTTATTTGTTTGTTATTATTCTATTGCTGAAGGCCAAAAGTTGAATGGAAAGGATGTGTTACTTTATGTATTAAAGTTTAGTAACAGTTTCATGGTTGTTAACCAGTTGCGCCTGCTGATCTTTTAAAGAGGTGTAGTGAAGTGCCCCTTTAAGCTTGTCCCCGCCCCATGATTATTTTGCGGGCCTTATTTGGACTATATAAGGGGCATCCCCAGAGTGGTAGAATATTGCATAACCCTTGCGTCATCGGGGTGTTGGTTGCCGGTGCTCGAGTGCTCTGCAGGTGAGGTACGTGTCTGTTTGCCATTAGTATGGTGTGGCGTCTAGATGGTGGGGGTGTTAACTGACTTTTCTCAGCAGTACTGCTTTAGGATTTTCCCTTTACATTGCTGCTGCAGTTCCAGTGTAGAAAGGCAAACCGAGCGCACAAATGTGTTGTGTTGCGAGTGATTGCCGCTCTCCTGCTCGTTGCGTGAGGTAGGTGTTTGGTTGCCATAGCTATGGGCTAGCATTTGTACCGCGTGCTAATTAACTTTTTCCACGCAGCTGGTGTCTGTTTGGAGGTACACAGCGTATTGGGCGAGGGTTTCCCTCTACATCGCTGCTGAAATTTAATCACACGTGTAACACTGCGTGTTGAGAGTGACTTGCTGCTCTACTGCTCGGTAGGTCCATGACATGGTGTATATGCGAGCGTGGGACTGTATTTATGTTGCATATGTATGACCCGTGAATTCCTCTGTACAGTTAATGGGAGGAAGGAATGGTTTGGCGGAGGCTTGAACTGAAATCCTGCTGATCGGGGGTTTAAGTCGGCGGTTGATCACGACGCTGGTTGGCCTCGACGCTGCCGTTTTGTTTCTATATTTTGCTTTTGTTTCTGTTATAATTTGTTTTGTCTTTGTTTGTTTACAGCCGTTTCTAAAAACTGCCTTGTTTGCAGCTGTTTCGGACAACGGCTATTTTTCGTTTGTTTGTTCCTTTTTCTTATTCTAATTGCTTTTTGTCTTGCTACTATCGGTAAGCAAGGGTGTCTCACATAGCCAAAAGACTCCGGGGCGGATCCGCCTTCAAGTCACCTGGTCCGCTGTTCTCTCAGAATCAATTCAGTCATACGCACAGAACATGCCCCGCCTCCGCACAACGCACTGTCAACTCGCGGACTCGAGACGGACGCTGAGCGAATTCTCTGACCGAACGCGCGCTTTTCAAACTGTCGCACTCACTACCATCTCCTCACACAGTGGAAACGGTGGAGCCGGCTGCTCGGTGAAGACGGAACACGGTAAGAATAGTAAAATATGCTTTATTAGTACAGTAACGTTAGCCAGTAACATTACGGTTGATTGCTCTGTTTGATGTTTTTAATTCTGAAGTGATTTTTCGGCAAGCCAAGTTTCAGCGCATTGTCATTCACGTTGGATAAGATTGATTTGGTAAATAACTTTTTGAATAAAAGCTTTTTAAACGGAATGTCTTTATCTTTCTGGGAGGGGGTGACTTAATCGATTTTTTAATCCAATCCTGAGACCGTATTTTCACCCCTTTCCATTATAATTGCAGGCGAGATTAATTGATAGGCCTAACTTTAACGTATAACGTTACCTGTTTTTTATCCACTGAACTTCTGGTATAATTTGAGTCTTTTTTTCATATTTTGACATATATTTTACACCTACCCATGTAATGTTTCAGATAATGAATTCATTATATGAAGATACTGTGTGGCCTTGTTTTTATATCCGGATGTGGACCAAAATCGAGGCTATTTTGTCAAATACTAATAACGGTACACACTACAGCTTCTAACATGTGGGTCATTATCACTATAGAGTGTCTTTGAGACTTCACAATTTTCAAAATATTAATCTTAAATTTTCCATTTAACTTCATGTTTGTTTTAAGTAGACCTTTGGCTGTTAGAAATGTATGTTGGTCAAAGCTCAAGCCCATTAAGTTAATGCACTTGTCCACCATATCAAGGAAGGCTTGGTGACCGGCTGTGCATTTGTGGCAAAAGTAAGCATTTAATGAACACACGGTGTAGCTGCAGCTAGCAAAGGGATTCACTGTTAAAGATGACTGTATACTGTTTAAAACGCATATTTTCAATGAATGAAAAGTTTCTGTTAATTAAAATGTCACCAAGACATGGGAAGCCTGACAACATTTAACTACAAACGCATTGTTGAAAACTATAAAAAGGAAATATGAGTGCAGATTGCAGATACTGTGTGTGCAGAAAATGTTTTGACCTCCACTGAGGAAAGGCAGAATGGGGGGAGGGGATGGAACGGAGTACATCAGACTATTTCTTAAAGGGGCGTTTACCCCAAAATGACAGGGTAGACATTTATAATAAAACCTCAAAATGCCACTATTTTGCATTACATGATGGCTCATCGTTTCTGATGAGGACACCAAATGGCACTTTATATAGTGATAATGACCCATGTAATAATATTTAATTTCATACGATTCATATCAATAATTTAAGATTAAAAGTTTAAAACCTACTTTATAGTTTTATAAAAAAATATTAATTTTAAAAACCCACTTGCATTAGTAAACTTTAGTTCTGGTATACTAATTATTTCATGTCATATTAATAGTATAAATCAACTATAATATACTGTGTGTGTTCTGTTGCAGTTCACAGCTAGTTCTAGTGCGACTGGTCTGTTTTGGAGATCATCTTCTCAATTCATCTTTTCCAACCAAACTGGTAAAGTAAGATTTAATACTGTTTTAAACATTATTTAGACAGCTATTTTGTTGAATATGACATAACGCTCGTTGCTCCCTAACTCTTTTTAAGTCGCTTTGGTTAAAAGCGTCTGCTAAATGACTAAATGTAAATGAATACTGGGTGTGTTTACATGCACATTCTTAAGCTGGTTGTTTAATAAGCAGACAAACAAAGGCTATAGATATAGAAAGATGATTAACTACTATTTCTATGAATGGGAGAAACTGTGACAATATGGCAGAACAAGTCCCGTAAAAGAGCCAATTGCTGCTTGTTTAAGTAACAAGCTACATAGAAGCTTAGAAGCTATATATATACACTCGCACTTACGGCTGCTTATGCACATTGTCGAGTTTAGCCTGAAAAATAAGCTTTTCTAATGTTCATTATTTTATACCTCATACAGGTTTGTCTTTCAGCATGAAGAAGTTTTGTGTGTGCAGCATGTATCAGACAGTGTGCAAATAATATATAGTTTTTTCGAATCTTCCCTTTGTGCCTAAATGGACAAATTCACACAGATGTATCTCAAAATACCTGCCTTTGCACTAAGCATTACAGGAAGAACAAATGTGTAACAGTACTGTAGATTGGATCCGTCCATTTGTCTTAAAGGGATAGTTCACCCAAAAATGAAAATTCTGTCATCCTTTACTCACCCTCAAGTTGTTACAAACCTGTATGAAATTCTTTGTTCTATTTAACACAAAATAATATATTTTGAAGTGTGTGAAAAGTTCTGGGGCACCATTGATTTCAATAGTATTTTTTGCCTACTATGGAAGTCAATGGAGCCCCAAAGCAAACTGGTGTAACCGTCACCAGGTCATTCAACTTCAGCCCTACACTTCCAATAATCCTCTTGGCCTTCCACTGGCACACATTCTTCCATACATTCTACATGTTGAATCGGCCCAAAAAAACAGACTGTGATGGCGAATGGTGCAGAACACATCGAAAAAACATAGTCGTTCAATGTTTAAAAACGGCCCAACGTTGCCTGACAGTCGATAGTCTGTTTGGTATGTCCCGGTTTAAGATTACACTATCAGATGGTCCCATTAAGCACTTGGGGCAAATCTGAACAGATTTTCCCCAAAACTGTCAATATCTTGCTGTTATTCACACAAAATATTAAATATGTAGCACAAGGGAAACAGGTTACTTGGTCATCGAAGTCTAAAGACTAAATATTTTTTATAACATTTATTTTGTAAATTATTTTACCAGTGTTAATTATAAGAAATTGACAGGATTTTTACATTTCAGATTTCCTCCCTGGCAACTATTGGGGGCCATGACACAAAACGTGTCACATGGAACATCCTTTCCCACATGTTCCATGATGATGTTGGGAGGAGGATCAACTGGAAGGGCATGAATGGGAAAAAATCTTATAATCAGATGGAGTCTAGGAAGTTCCTCCTGTGTAAGTAAATGTAATGAAATTTGCCTGGTTAAAAACAATAAGCACAAAATATTTTTTGGGTAAAAATGTATCTAGCGATACATGTTTTTTGTCTTATCCTGAATCAATCAAATAAACCTAGGGTTTACATTCAGACTATTTTAGACAGTCAACCGCTGTTGAGTAGCCCAGTACCTGAATGACTCATCATAGACAAAGAGAAGTGTCAGATATCACACTTTTGTTTTAAAAACATTGGTTGTGTGTATACTTGCAGGAAAACACCACGATTTTTACATATGCCATTATGCTCCTAGCTCAACCTAAAAGAGTTGATACTTATCTGTCCCGTCTCAGTGGGTGCACTTAATCGCTGTAGGGTACCACTATGTTAGCGTTTAGCTTAGCACCATTCGTTCCATTCATTCATTAGGATCCAAACAGGGACGATTTAAGCCACCAAACACTTCATAACGATTAAGTGCACTCACTGAGATGGGACGGATACATATCAACTTGTCTAGCTTGAGGTAAGACATATGTAAAACGGTGGTGTTTTCTTAAAAAAAAAAAGGTAGCTCCTATGTGATTTCATGAACTGGTTTAGTAATAATTCTGCTAGTTTTACAGGTGCTGTGAGAAAGAGCCATGTCTCCCGTGCCGCCACTGATGATGAGATCACAAAACATGTGATACGGTGGTTCAACCTGGCAGCAGACAGGGGAGCCGTCCCAGTGTCAGCACCCAACAGTAGTGTTTAACTGTTTAACTTTAACTTGTGTGTTCAGTGTTCGTTTACCAGTTAAGATAAAGACAAGTTTACTACTTTAAAAAGTATTTTAAGTTTATATTGATCAATCTTTTAAAAACCCAGTTTACACAAAAAATATATTTAATTAAACGATTCTTGAGCTACATTAAAACAATAAAAATATTTGTACAATTTATGGTTGCATTTCATTTTCTGTAATACAATTGTATACATAAATACAGTATGTAATGACCTATTTTTAAAGTTTAATTGTTACTGGCTTAAACAGGTGAATTTACTATGCGTTTTGAATGATTTCCTCATGTGTTAATAATATTAATAAAGGCAGGCATATTAAAAAGGAAAGAGAAATCCATTCTATCCAATGTTGGTCAATTAGATTTGAAATATTTCTTTAGCTTGTTTTGGCCAGAAAACTATTATTAAATGAGGGATCTGAAGGTATCTAAAGAGAATGACTACATCGGTGGCGGATCAGCTGCTTTATAAACGGGTCCTGAACGGATCCGTGGCGGATCAGCTGTTTTATAAACGGGTCCTGAACGGATCCGTGGTGGATCAGCAGCTTTATAAACGGGTCCTGAACGGATCCGTGGCGGATCAGCTGTTTTATAAACGGGTCCTGAACAGATCCGTGGCGGATCAGCAGCTTTATAAACGGGTCCTGAACGGATCCGTGGCGCATCAGCTGCTTTATAAACGGGTCCTGAACGGGTCTGCCCCGGATCTGGTCCGGATCCGCCATCCTTATCTGTTCTGGATCCGTTGCGCTGTGCAAGTGGACTCCATTCCGGATCCGTTTTGCACATCCCTTCCGGAGCTTGTGGTAGTTCCGGGACGGATCCGTTCCGGAGTCAATTTGCTATCTGGCGTGTTTCTTTGCTGTTGCCTGTTTATTGATGGCAATATATTAGCCACTCATGCTGTTTTTTGAGAGGTTGCAGTTTTATGCTTGGTTAATTGTTTTTTTTTCTCTCTGTTGTAGGAGCGGGTGAACCAAAAGCTGGCAGGTCAGCCCTCTTATGCCTGGTGACGGAAATTCTCTTTTCTTTTAAGTGTGCGGTTGAGGTGTATTTGCAGTGTCTTTCACTTGTGTGTGTGTGTGCTTGCAAATTTGTGGGCACGGTGTCCTCATTGTGGGCTAATTTGAGGTCCGACGTTTAGCCTGCCCAGCTAATGGTGCACCCCAGCTCCGTCTCGAGAGTCTGCATGTCTGTGTATTGACCGAGCTCCCTTGCCCGTATGTCAAGCAGTGGCCTGGTCCACTAGCACCATTGTTTTATTGACTCTAGTAGCCGTTTTTTAGATTATTTATGATTATCGAATAAAGAATTATATTCTTCTGTATGTACTCCCGTCTCAGTGTCTGGTAATTGTGGGAGAGAGAGACAAGCGAACTTGTGTACCCTTGTAGGGGTATTTCCCCAGCTGGTTCAATGCTGGGGTGGCGTAATCGTGACAAATTATAGTTTTGCTAGTTGAGAACGTACCATCCGTAACATTTGAATGCCACAGAGGGGAAGCTCATTTTCGGCCTAAATCATAAAAATTGTCCATTTATTTATATGTAAATTCTGCCATACGTTCCTTTTCAAGAAAGTGCTCTGTAATGCTTGTGATTGCATGCTCAACCCTGATCCTGCCCATGCAACTTAATCTTGCACATGCACTCACATGTTCATTGCTATTTTCATGCCTTTTATATGCCCTGTCAAAGTTTGACAGATCTCCAAACCCCAATTGTGACCAAACGACACATCCATGAGATGGTTTCATCAAGAGACATGGCCAGCAGTACATTTTCTTTTTCACAGCACTTCCAGTCAGCCAGCTAACTTTGTCATACCAAGAGAGCTGAAAAGACCTGTTAATTTTCCCTATTTTTTGCACTAAATCAATCTTAGGTGTTGATCTGCCCTGCTGTTTAATTCTAAGTTTCTCCTCGTAAGGAAGACTTTCTAATGGCTTTGCCAAAATCAGGTCGACAATATTAGCACTGTCTGCCATCGTGTGCAGTTTGCTAGCTGGCTAGTTCAGACTATATGAATTAATGAACAAACGATCTAATATATATATATATATATATATATATATATTTAACTCAACGGGAGGAAATGTGGGAATTATGTTAAACTGAAACAATGAATGTTGTGTGAAGTTGTGTGAAATATACGATGAAGGTTGCAGAAGTTTGTCTTTCGACTACACATGCAAAATCCGCGATGGGACCTTTTTTTTTTTTTACGATGAGACTGAGTTGGAAATGGACACACAGAGTGATACGCGTCATAATCTGAAGACCACGCCCACGCCCACACCAACCATCTCTTTGCATTGCGAGAAGCTGCCGCCTCCTTGTCATTTATGATTTCTAACAAAAAAAAAACAATGTCTAAAAGCTGATATGTGACAATGTGTATAGCAAACAAGCTAAAAAAAACAAGAAATACGTTTTTATAAGCTGTCGACCCCAAAAAACGAGCGTTTTAAGACATAAAAGTGGATTAAAAAGAGATGATAGACCCTCCAATCATCACGCAGACGCTCGGAGTCCGGGCCAGCCCACTCCTCCATTCATCCCAGAGACGCTGAGACGCCGACATAATCGCAGCATTATTCAATGACCGTCTTGTTGCTAAGCACTGAAAAAAACTGTTTAAAGCAGCCCCATTGAAGTCAATGGACGCTGGGCTTCAACAGAGTAATGCACTGTACGCTACGGGAATGAATGAGAAGGAAATCGAGTCAGCCGACCTAAGCAGCTGATTCTGAACGAAATTGTTTTCGTTCGAGATGAACGTGTTTAACGCATTTTTTGACTGTTTCCCTTGCAGTCTTAAAGAAATCGCGACTGTTGTTAACGCATTTGTCAAGTATTTACACCCATCCCGATCTTTCCACCCGCTTTCCACCCATCTGCCTCCTTCCCCCACTGACTGTCCTCTTTTTTGAAAGCTGAAATATGGTCACCCTATCTTTATTGTACTTCACCAATACACGACTTGTTTCCTATGAGCTCTCCTTTAATCCATGACATTGATGCCATGTTCATACCTTATTACCAGCATATATATTCCATTATGCATAGTTCTCCAATAAATTCATTTTAGCTAATTTTCCTTTTGTCCCAAAGCTAGGACTCACACTCTACAGCGCGGCATGTCCCGCTGTTCTCTTGGGTGCGGTACCCTCATCGAGGAGGGGGACGAACACGAGCGCTGTGTTAGGTGTCTGGGCGTCCAGCACGCCGAAGCAGCGTTCGTTGACACATCTTGCACGCACTGCGGGCAGATTGTCATACAGAAGTTGCGGTCACGGTTGGCTGTCTTCCTACGGGAACCAGCCAACATCTCGTCTGCTACCCGGGCTGTGACATCTATGGCTAAGGCCCAGATCTCCGGTCCGGTTAGCGGCGTTAGTGATTTGGGGGTTTCTGCGACCGTACACCCGCCAGCCAAGCGCTCAGGGGCCGGCCGCACCCCAACACGCTCTTTTGAATGTTCCCCAACCGGCGGTGGCACACCGTCCGGATCCTCCTCTGCACGTTCAGAAATGGACCGCAGGGCCGATGAGATGTCCATCGCAGCATCGGAGGGAGAGATGCCGGTATCCGACAATGACGAATCCGAGCTTCCCCCCCGGGGGGTTCAGCTCAGGAGGAAGCAGAGGTCGAGATGTCGGCCATGCTAGCCCGGGCTGCCGCGAGCATTGGGCTGCAGTGTACAACATTGCCCCTCCCCCAACGCTCGCGGTTGGACACATGGTTCCTGGGGTCGGAACGCGGTGCCAAACCGCGCCCACCCCCGGTTCCGTTTTTCCCGGAAGTGCATGAGGAGCTGTGTCGGACCTGGAGCGCCCCTCTCACGGCTCGTTCCACGCAGACCAGCTCCGCCTCCCTCACCGCCCTCGATGGTGGGGCAGCCAGGGGCTACGTCGAAGTCCCCCAGGTGGAGCGTGCCATCGCGGTGCATCTGTGCCCGCAGACGGCTGCCACCTGGAGGACCCGACCTCGTCTCCCGTCCAAAGCCTGTAAGACTTCCGCTTCCCTGGTGGCGAAGGCTTACAGTGCTGCGGGCCAGGCTGCCTCTTCTCTCCACGCCATGGCCATCCTGCAGGTCCGTCAGGCGAAGGCGTTGAGAGAGCTCCACGAGGGTAGGGCCGACCCGGGTGTCATGCAGGAACTCCGCGCCGCCACTGACCTCGCTCTAAGGGCGACTAAGGTGACGGCGCGGGCCCTGGGTCGGACGATGTCCACTCTGGTGGTCCAGGAGAGACACCTCTGGCTCAATCTTGCGAGCATGAGTGACGCCGACAAAGTACACTTTCTCGACGCACCCAGCTCGCAAGATGGCCTGTTCGGCTACACCGTCGAGAGCTTCGCACAGCAGTTCTCGGCGGTGAAGGAGCAGACGGAGGCGATAAGCCACATTCTTCCGCGCCGTGAATCGACGGCTCCCCGGCCTTCGACTTCCCGCGCACCACCTGCTCCCCGACAGACCAGGACCTCTTCTCATCCAACTCCGGCTAAGGTGCACCCCCAGGCTGCACCCCGGAAGAGGACCCAGAAGGGAAGGCCCCCTCCTCGTCAGCAACCTTCCAGGAAGCGGCCCTGACGAGACGACGCCGGGGAAAACAACATCTGGCCCGACCGTCACAGCACCATCTCTGACCGGTCGGTATGGGACGCAGCCTGCCTCGTTTCCAAAGCCGGGCCCTTATCAGGGCCTGGCGCCCACTTGCTCAAAAAGAGAGTTGTTTCCCCCGGGCGTTCTATCCAGCCGTTCGCACATTCCCCCGGACTGTGCACGGCGAACCGACCTCACACCCTTGCGAGGTGTGAGGCCGCACACATTCGACAGCTGTCACCACTCTCGTTCCGACAGTGCGTGCCGTTGTGCCGCCAGGCAGGCAAAAACGTGGAGCCAACCATCCCTCCGGGGAAGCCCCGGCGACATTCGGTTGGCTCCATCCGCCGACGAACCACCCTCCGTGGGAATGGTGAAGCAGGCCGTCCCCTTGGTCCCCCTGTCACAGTCCCTGGGAGCTTGGCAGAAGTTGCCCACACTGTCTCGGTGGCTGATGCGGACGGTCCATCTCGGCTACTTGATCCAGTTCGCCAGGGCCCCTCCCAAGTTTCGGGGCATCATCTCCCCCTCTCTCAGAGGCAGAGACGCCTCCGTGCTTCGGGCAGAGGTCTCCACCCTCCTGGCGAAACAGGCGATCGAGTCCGTCCCTCCAGCCGAGATGTTCAGCGGGTTTTACAGCCCCGTCTTCATCGTTCCAAAGAAGGACGGAGGGTTGCGCCCTATTCTGGACTTACGTACTCTGAACAGGCACCTCCACAAGCTGCCTTTCAAGATGCTAACCCAGAGGCGCATCCTGGCATCTATCAGGTGTCAGGATTGGTTCGTGGCAATCGACCTGAAGGACGCTTACTTTCATGTCTCGATTCTTCCTCGACACCGGCCGTTCCTACGGTTCGCGTTCGAGGGTCGAGCATATCAGTACAGAGTCCTCCCCTTCGGTCTGTCCCTGTCTCCACGAGTCTTCACGAAGATCGTGGAGGCCGCCCTCTCTCCTCTCCGGGAGAGAGGTGTGCGAATACTCAACTATCTCGACGACTGGCTTATCTTGGCGCACTCGCGAGATCTGTTGTGTACTCAGAGGGACATGGTGCTCCGGCACCTAGATCGATTGGGTTTTCAGGTCAACCGGGAAAAGAGCAGACTCTCCCCAGTGCAGAGTATCCTCTTTCTCGGTATGGAACTCGACTCTGTCACCATGCTGCCACAGCTGTCCGCAGCTCGCACCCAGTCAGTGTTGGATTGCCTGGAACATTTCAAGCAATCGGCGGTCCCCCTGAAACAATTTCAGAGGCTCCTGGGCCACATGGCATCTTCCGCGGCAGTAACACCCCTCGGATTGATGCACATGAGACCGCTTCAACACTGGCTACACAGTCGAGTTCCGAGGACGGCGTGGCACACCGGCAGCAGGCGTATGGTGGTAACTCCTGCTTGCCGACGCACCCTAGCCCCATGGTCTTCCATGACCTTTCTCCGAGCGGGAGTTCCCCTCGGCCTAGCTACGAGTCACGTCGTGGTGACGACGGACGCCTCGCTGCAGGGGTGGGGTGCAGTGTGCAACGGGCACGCAGTAGCGGGGCGCTGGACGGGCCCCCGGCTGCGCTGGCACATCAATTGCCTAGAGTTGTGGACTGTACTGCTTGCACTGAGAAGGCTCCGGCCTCTAGTGCAAGGTCAGCACGTACTGGTTCGCCTGGACAGTACCACAGCCGTAGCGTACATCAATCGCCAGGGTGGCGTGCGCTCACGGCAACTATCACAACTTGCCCGACGCCTCCTCCTCTGGAGTCAGCAGGTGATCCGCTCCCTGCGGGCCACACATATCCCAGGCGTATTGAACGAGACAGCCGACGCGCTCTCTCGCCAGTACACACCCTGCGGAGAGTGGCGACTCCACCCTCGTGCAGTTCAGCTGATTTGGGTGCGGTTCGGACAGGCACAGATCGACCTCTTTGCCTCCCGCGACACCACCCATTGTCCGCTTTGGTACGCCCTGACCGAGGCCCCCCTCGGCACGGATGCCCTGGCGCACAGCTGGCCACGAGACAAGCGGAAGTACGCCTTCCCCCCAGTGAGCCTCTTTGCACAGACTCTGTGCAAGGTCAGGGAAGAGGAGCAACAGGTGCTTCTGGTTGCGCCGTACTGGCCCAACCGCACTTGGTTCTCGGAGCTCATGCTCTTGACAACAACTCCCCCCTGGCCCATTCCCCTGTCAGAGGACCTGCTCTCTCCGGGGATGGGCACGTTTTGGCATCCCAGGCCAGACCTCTGGAACCTCCAT
Source organism: Triplophysa tibetana (assembly GCA_008369825.1). Classification (NCBI taxonomy): domain Eukaryota; kingdom Metazoa; phylum Chordata; class Actinopteri; order Cypriniformes; family Nemacheilidae; genus Triplophysa; species Triplophysa tibetana. Next base: position 19,196,252 of record CM017901.1, on the reverse strand, counting down.
GTCTGGTCTCCATGTCATACCCTCATGACACTGGTTCCCACACTTGGTAACCCATGAGCTTCCCCAGGTGGACCTCCACCTCGCGGTTAACTACCCAGTCCGCACGTTCCATGCGTTCTCCTCCTAGGACGAGACCATACTTTCTCCACCATATTCCTCCCCACGGGTAGGAGGTGGCCTCTGCAGCGCTTCTCTGCTTAAGAGTGCGCTTTCCCGGTGTAAACCGATCCGGACGGCCTCTCGCCTGTAGAGAGCTAAGGCCCCGTCCGTGAAAGTTACCGGTCAGGGCTGTATCCACCTTTCCTGAAAGCTCTGGAACCCCCCGACCACCACACTGGAAGGTTACAGTTCTCACGAAAGCTTCGACCTGACACGCCCAGGCTTGTCAACGTTGCTTCGCTGAGATTGTGACACGATACAGCGTTTGTGGCGTTTTCCATAGATAACCCCATCTGTCGTTCTCGACACAACGTCGAGAGACCGACAGAAAGGGAACATCTTGGTTACGTCTGTAACCTCAGTTCCCTGATGGAGGGAACGAGACGTTGTGTTCCTTATGCCACAAACCTGTATCGTTTCTGTTGCAGTTGTGAGAGGCTCTCAGGCTCTTCAGAACAAGAGGTAAATGAATGCTGCACGCCGGCTTCCTTTTATACCGGATATCCGGGGGCGGAGCCGGCATGCAAATTTCATTCGCCAAATTTCATTGGCCTTTTCTATAGTAGTCAGAGTTGATAGGTTCTCAGGAACGAACCCCATCTGTCGTTCTCGACACAACGTCTCGTTCCCTCCATCAGGGAACTGAGGTTACAGACGTAACCAAGACGTTCCCTTATTCCCCCTGAAATTCATGTATCAAGCCTACTTTAAGGAAGTTCTTCCAGAGCATCCCAGAACATGTTTATTAATAGCCAAATGTCTAACAGGTCTCAAGACAGAAAGCTTTCAGACAGCAGTCGGATTCAAAGAATATGGTTTTGTTTCTATAATTGACATATTCATAAATATTGTACCTTCACACTGTACCTACATCAAATATGTTTTGCTAATAGCAGTAAGTTAATGATTATGACAGAAAGTTAGTACTGTACCGTATTTCAACCGAGCAGCGTGTAGCAGAAGAAATTTAACCAGAGGAAATTATTTATGGGCTATAATATATTGGTCCTAAATGTTATCATTTCCCGATATCGATAATTTATCGTGCATCCCTAATTAGAAATACACCAGACTATATAATTAGCCGCTCAGTATTGTATGTTCAACTGCATCTACGGACTGGCTAAAAACTACTTTTATACTTACATGTTTGTGCCTACATTTTTAAAACTTCTGTATGTATGAATGAGTGCATAGTATACCTCTATAATAGTGTAATAATATTATAACTTTAATATAATGCACAATAAATAACAATCATATAATATACTAATATATTTTTTTACCTTTATACAAAGTTGTATTTGTTAACATTAGTTAAGCGTTATATTGCAAGCATTTGTTCATATTTTTATTCATTCTTTACTTCTGGAAAGTATCTCCATAGATATCTAAGAGTATCTCTGCTAAAAGCCTTAGTACCGCTGGGTCCCAACGTGTCTCTTCTGGAAAGTCTTTATAATATTAATTATATATTATTCCTATGAACAGTGTTGGGTAAGTTACTCTGAAAAAGTAATTAATTACTAGTTACTCATTACATATTCAATAGTGTAATTACATTACTGTACAAATTACTCTGTCCAAAAAGTTTTTTGTTACTCATTAATAATTACTTTCTATATCCTACATCAACCTTGATCAGTAAAGTAATTCAAGGATAGACATGAAACGGCTTGTTTAATTCATTCAAATAAATAATATTAACTGACCAAAGTATTACAAATGTGAGAATTATACATTAAAGCACAGATTTTAAAGTTAGACTTTGAATTTTGATGTCAATACCCTATTGCACATGCATGTATTGCACAAAGTATTTAGTTTAATTACATCAAAAGTAACTGTAAGGAAATTACAGTAGAAATAAGAGTAATCCCTTACTTTACTTTTAAAGGGTGTTACGTGCCTGATGTTAAAACGGGATGATACCGTAACATTTATGTGAGACAACTGTTACCAGGTGTGGTGCAGATCAAAAAGGACACTGAACAGAGGTATTTAAATTCAAACGTCTTTAGTCGTTGCGTTGAAGAAAAATCCACATAATTACAGAAACAAATATACATAGAATAACATACAAAAAGAGTGTCGCACAAATTAAAGAAAGAAACAAAAATAAAACAAGCCTTATACTAACCTCTAAACTTACTAACAAAAGAAATATAGAAATGAAACCGAAATCTTCAGCGTATACGACGCCCCAAATAAACTAAGATAATATACAAAACAAAGAGTACACGGGCGGCGTCACACTCTTAAACATCAACTAACAAATAATTAACTAACATGATGCACTGCCCTGCATCCTCCAAGAATTCGATGGAAATGGATTGTCAAACAATATATATATATAAATAGATCGAAATACATACACAACGCATGACTAGGTACGTGAGGAATCAGAACGAACGGTGTCGACCACAAACAGCTGACCGCGTCGGTGCACACGGTAAGCTGGCGTGGCGCACACACACACACAATCACCTCGCGTCCTTAAATACTGCCGGAACGCAAGCCGATTGGAAGGACCTCATGACGTCAGGATGATGATTGGCAATCGAGTCTGCCAATAGAAACCAACCTATAACTGGAGCTGGAAGAGACACAGAAAGACAGGAGAGCGAGAAACAATACAATGTACATAAAACACACACGGAACGTAACACTCCCCCCCTTAAGACAAAACTATACTGATTAAAGAAACGTATAGTTTTAACAATTCTTACTCCAATCTTTTCTAAGCTCTTGACAGAGCATCAGCCATTACATTTTCAGAACCTTTCTTGTGTTCAATTATCAGCTGGTAACCTTGGACAACCAGAGACCAGCGCATCAGCCGCTGATTATGGTTGTACATACGAGACAGGAATACTAAAGGGTTGTGATCAGTAAATACCCTTATTGGCAAACTGCTTGAACTCAAATATACATCAAAATACTGCAATGCCAACAATAAGGCTAACGTTTCCTTCTCAATGGTAGAGTAATTCAACTGACTTTTGTTGAACTTACGTGAGAAGTAACATAAAGGGTGATCAATCCCATAAACATCTTCCTGAATTAGCACGGCCCCCGCGCCAACGAAACTTGCGTCGATCTCCAGCTTAAAGGCTTTGTCATATGCTGGTGCTGCAAGAACAGGAGCACTACACATTAAAACTTTAACATTCTCGAAAGCATTCTGACATTCATCAGACCACACAAACGCACGCAAAGGGCTGATGAGTGACGTCAATGGACTAACCACGGTAGAGAAGTTCTTACAAAAATTCCGGTAATACCCAGCCATTCCTAAGAATCTTCGCAGTTCTTTCCGCGACGTAGGAACCGGAAACTCTGCAATAGCGCTTACTTTAGCCTGTATAGGTCTCACTTGCCCTCGGCCCACTTCTCTGCCCAAATACGTGATTGTGGCTTGGCCAAAGTCACATTTGGCCAGGTTTAACGTTAGAGAAGCATTCTCAAGGCGCTTAAACACTTGCTTGAGTGTTGAAACGTGTTCTGACCAATCAGTGGAATAAATTACGAGGTCATCTAAATAAGCATTACAGTTCGGAACTCCTGCAAGTACTAGATTAATAAGTCTTTGGAATGTAGCCGGCGCGTTGAGCATACCAAATGCCATTACGCGGTACTGCATAAAGTCGTCTGGGGTTACGAATGCAGAAATATCTGAAGCACAGCTGGTTAAAGGCACTTGCCAGTAGCCTTTTAACAAGTCCAGTTTACTGACAAATCTTGCTGGTCCAAGTGTGTCCACGCAATCCTCCATGCGCGGTAACGGAAAACAGTCGGGAACAGTCAGTGCATTAATTTTTCGATAGTCTGTACAGAATCTAGCGGATCCATCACTCTTAGTTACAAGCAAACATGGAGAACTCCACGGACTACAACTCGGCTTCGCCAACCCATTTTCGAGCAAATACTCTACCTCAGTTTTAATCACAGCACGTTTCAGAGCGTTAACCCGGTAAGCATGCTGTTTCACTGGCACAACGTTACCGACATCGATGTCATGTTTAAGTACAGTAGTACGAGAAGGAACATCGTGAAAAAGTGAAGGGAAAGAACCAACCAACTCTTTAATATCCCGTCTCTGAGGATCAGACAAATGAGTTAAGTGAGCGTTTAAGTTGGCTAAAACCTCAGAGTTCTTAAACCTAGCACACTGTTGGTACGTGTGTCTAATGATTACTCCGTCATCTTCACTATCAGGAGTAATGTCACAAACCAGTGCAGTAACCGGTACCTTAGTGACTCCAGGTTGCTTAACCTCTGCAACATCCTTCAAAGATGATTCTCGAACGTGAAACGACTTCAGCATATTCACATGACACACACGAGATTTCTTTCGACGATCAGGAGTACGAATTACATAATCGGTATTACTCAATTTTTTCAACACTTCATAAGGTCCAGAAAAACGTGCAGAAAGAGCAGACCCAACAACTGGCAATAAAACCAGTACTTTATCACCTTCTTTAAAATCACGCAGAACCGATTTACGATCAAAGTGGCTCTTCATTGTGAACTGTGCATTCATCAATGCCTCTTTTGCCGCTGAACACGCCTGGTGCAGTCGTTCGCGAAATTTGCTGACATAATCCAGTATGTTCGTCTTGACACTTGTCTCCACAGATAACATGTCCTCCTTGAGCATCTTAAGTGGACCTCTCACAGAATGACCAAATACCAAATCAGCAGGGCAAAATCCAAGACTATCCTGTACTGCTTCCCTAACAGCAAACAAGACTAAAGGTGTACCCTCATCCCAATCCTTACCCGTGTCCATGCAATATTTACGAAGCATAGACTTCAAGGTTTGATGGAATCTCTCCAAAGCTCCTTGACTTTCTGGATGGTATGCACTCGAGATCCTGTGAGAAATTTTCAACGTTTTCAATACTTGCGCGAAAAGATTTGACATAAAATTCGTACCTCGGTCAGTCTGAATAACAGTGGGCAATCCAAACACTGAAAAAAATTTCACTAGCGCTTTAATTACTACCGGCGCCGTGATTTTCCTCAAGGGGATTGCTTCGGGAAAACGCGTCGCTGCGCACATCATTGTCAATAAATATTGATTACCAGCTTTTGTTTTGGGCAAGGGACCCACACAATCAACAATAACACGCTCGAAAGGTTCCCCCAAAACCGGTATAGGAATCAATGGAGCGCGCGGAATATTCTGGTTTGGCTTACCCGAAATTTGACATGTCTCACACGTTTTGCAGTACTTCACCACGTCAGTTTTTAATCGAGGCCAGAAGAAATGTTTCAAGATTCGATGGTATGTTTTCTTAATACCTAGATGCCCAGATAAATCATGGTCATGAGCCAAAGAGAGTACCGTTTGTCTGTAACATGCGGGAACGACAATCTGGTTTAACGCATTCCATTCGGAGTCATTCAAATCGTCAGGACACCATCTACGCATTAAAACTCCCTCCTCCATGAAAAAAACAGCTTTTCGCGCTTGTGCAACCTCTGTAGAAACAACAGAAGAAATACATTTATGCAAAGTTACATCATCTTGTTGAGCAGCGATAAGGTTTTCACGGGTGACATGCAATTTCAAGTTGCTCAAACTTGAAAGAGCGGATTTTCCGTCAAGATGGTCATCAACCATCAACACATCATTCGCAAACGTAGGACCCATGAAAGTTGAATGCAAGTCATCTGCATCAGCAAATTTGCGAGTTTGGGCGCGTGTAATAGCGCATACAGAAAAAACTTCAGGGAACTCTTCGGACAATTCATCGGGTGCAGAAAAATCAGGTTTATCACAAACCTCTAACAAAGGCATAACTCTCCCACCAGCTATGTCATTACCCAGAATGAAGTTCACGCCTGGTACAGGTAAATTATCACGCACTCCCACCTTCACAACTCCCGTAAACAAATCTGATTTTAGATAAAACTGATGCAAAGGAACTTTTACCGTACCCATTTCGATACCTCGGACCAACACATGACTACCACAGAAAGTGTTCTCAGGTCCAGGCAAAACATCAGTCATTATGAAGGACTGCTGGGCACCAGTGTCACGAAGCATAGTTACTTTTACTTGACTTGTAAGCTTATCATCAATAGATACCAACCCTTCTATCAGAAAAGGTTTATAACTGGCGTCAAGTTTTTCACAGCTCTCAGCATCAATGATATCAACAGTTTTCACAAAGGCAACATTCTTATTACCAGTGCCTTGTTCCTTGCGTTTTAAGGCAAGACAATCAGCAATAACATGTCCAGATTTACGACAGTAGAAACACTCTCTATCCTCTCTACTTTTTGTAGCATTACTTTTCGAACGAGACTGATCTTTCGAAGTATACGAAACAGGCAAGACCCTCTCAGTACGAACCGGAGTAAAAACACTTTTATGAGTCAACGAAAACTCGTCAGCACAAACCGATGCCTGAGACAACAAAGTTACCTTTTGCTCATTGAGGTAAACCACAATGCGATCAGCGATGCAACTCTTAAATTCCTCCAAGAGGATTAATTCACGCAATGCCCGAAAATCTGACACCTTATTCGATGTGCACCACTTGTCGAACAATAGACCTTTTTCTCTAGCGAATTCTACGAAAGTCTGGTTTGAATTTTTCCTAAGGTTCCTGAAGCGTTGCCTATACGCTTCAGGTACGAGTTCATATGCTCGCAAAATTGCCGCTTTAACAACATCATAATCCAAACTGTCTTCCAAAGACAGAGCAGCACATACCTCTTGAGCCTTTCCAGTTAACTTACATTGCAAGAGCAGGGGCCATACATCTCTAGACCATTGCAAAGCAGAGGCAATCCGTTCGAATGCATTAAAATAAGAATCAACCTCGGCTTCTCTAAATTGAGGTACAAGAGATATGTGTTTACTCACATCAAACGTACGCCCAGATGATCCATAGTCATTCAGAAGTACAGCATTCTGTGCAAGTTGCACGGGTGGAATCGGTGCGGTTCTGACTACATTCAGTTCCAACTCTCGCAACCTGATTTGCGTTTCCGCCTCAATTTCCAGCCGGCGGATTTCAAGTCGCAGTCCCCTTTCGGCGTGACTCTCCACCGATTTCTGGCGTTCTTCACTCTGAAGCTTCGCAAGACGCAGTTTGAGGCGAACATTACCCTCAGACTCCGCCGGAGAAAAAGGATCAAAGGGCGGCAGAGCAGCTTTGGCTTCGGAACCCTCCGCCGCAGCAGCTTCATTCGCTTCCCTATCACCTAACACAGAAGAGCGAGCGTCAACGCCAGGTGAACTACCAGCCACTACCAACACCTCTCGTTCCATTAAATGCTGCTCAATGACTCTTCTAATATCGCGGTTTAACTGCTGTCTAGAGACTGAAATTTGGAAATACTCAGCAACTTTCAACAAATCATCCTTTTTGCACGCTTCTAATTGTTCGACAGTAGGTGCACTAACGAAGCTATCCAAATCGAAATCAGCCATAACGATTATGTTGACAAATTTACCAAAACGGCCTCCGACTTACCATTCAAATAATACTCTGTTCAGGGTTGATCCGTCATCACACCAGCAACAATGTCTCACATATCATCCCACAAAAGGACTGATCGTGTAAAATCCCACCGCTGCCACCAAAAATGTTACGTGCCTGATGTTAAAACGGGATGATACCGTAACATTTATGTGAGACAACTGTTACCAGGTGTGGTGCAGATCAAAAAGGACACTGAACAGAGGTATTTAAATTCAAACGTCTTTAGTCGTTGCGTTGAAGAAAAATCCACATAATTACAGAAACAAATATACATAGAATAACATACAAAAAGAGTGTCGCACAAATTAAAGAAAGAAACAAAAATAAAACAAGCCTTATACTAACCTCTAAACTTACTAACAAAAGAAATATAGAAATGAAACCGAAATCTTCAGCGTATACGACGCCCCAAATAAACTAAGATAATATACAAAACAAAGAGTACACGGGCGGCGTCACACTCTTAAACATCAACTAACAAATAATTAACTAACATGATGCACTGCCCTGCATCCTCCAAGAATTCGATGGAAATGGATTGTCAAACAATATATATATATAAATAGATCGAAATACATACACAACGCATGACTAGGTACGTGAGGAATCAGAACGAACGGTGTCGACCACAAACAGCTGACCGCGTCGGTGCACACGGTAAGCTGGCGTGGCGCACACACACACACAATCACCTCGCGTCCTTAAATACTGCCGGAACGCAAGCCGATTGGAAGGACCTCATGACGTCAGGATGATGATTGGCAATCGAGTCTGCCAATAGAAACCAACCTATAACTGGAGCTGGAAGAGACACAGAAAGACAGGAGAGCGAGAAACAATACAATGTACATAAAACACACACGGAACGTAACAAAGGGAAAAGAAATTAATATACAGTAACTAATTACTTAGTAACTAGTTACACCCAACATTGCCTATGAATAACACCAAAACGTATTAATGATGATCGTATTATTATATTGAGAAACGTATGTACCAATCTAGCGATTCCCTCTAATTAACTTAAGCAGAATTTATTTTCATTCTCCTCACATCTTCCAGCTGCTTCTCTCTCTGTTTTCTTTTATTCAGCTCTTTGAACTTCTTAGTGATGGACGGCTGGAGGAATTAAATTAAGTGCAGTAATAATTAAGACAAAGAGCCTAAAGTTGATGTTGTCATTTTTACGGTGATTTAGATAAAGTGAGTGGGAAAACAACAGTGACGTATTGATCAAGCCTGTTGGCCTCTTGTTCTGGGAATTGATTGTTCTGAATGTGAAGCTCTGGGAGATGATGGATGACGACAGGAAGCTTTTGGCATGGGATGCTCCTGCCTTCAAATTCAATAACTTCATAAGAGCACAAAGCACAACAGACCTGTTGCTCTGGATAGAAGAGCAAATTTTTTTACGATTGTTTTAGGATATAGATTTATTAGATAAGACAGAATTTGTCATGTATATATTGTATATCTATATATTTGAGTGCGATAGCATTTGGTTCTCTCTTTGTGTCAGAACACATTACCTGTTTCCTAACCATATGTTCACATCTATAACCATCAGCAGGGTGTGAAGTCGACAGACACACACATACACGTCCACCTAACATGAAACCTGGGGAAAAACACCCCAAAAGAAATCGTGTATTTTTACATTTTTGCTTAACTGGACATTTGTCTATTGTCCCCATTTTTTAGTATATACATTTCCAAAAAAAAATGTTTTTGCTGTACCTGTAAGACCGGCATGTGGTTGTAGGTTGTAGTTCAACTTCCTGTTTAATTATTTTTACATACAAATGCTCCAACTAAATGCAATCTAGAGAAAGCTTAATCAAAATCTTAAACAAACATTTGAGACTTATTATGAATATGTGAAATAAAACAACTAAACAACTGAAACAGGAAGGGCTTTTGAACTAGTGTTGATTATGACTGGTGAAATGGTCTTAAAGAATGAACAAGCTGTTTTTCATCTTGGTCTGGTTGGACGGGCATTGCTCTTGAATGTAAAAGTATGTATGAATGTTTCAAAATGGCAAAGAGTTGTTCCATTTAAAGCAACTTCCATTATTTTGTAGAATGACCTTTGCTCTTTAGTGATAACACTTCATCCTAAATGATTGTGGATTGAAGGAGAAATGCAGGCTCATGTTTGCGTATGGTCATTCTGTTTGTTCATCCATCATATTTAGAGAACTGATGTGACCCATTAATACAAACACACTCTGAGAGGATTCACCTCTTACTCAACGATCTCGAACCACGATCTCGCCCCGCCTGCTCCACACAGCAGCACAGCAGAGCCCGTTTGGGCCAGGTACCGAAGAGCAGTGAAGAGAAATCGGTAAATTGACCTCTGTCTGTAGATTTAGTTGCATTGTGGATTATTTTCTCCTGCAGAAGTATTGTGAATGATTTATGATGGTAAATAAAATGCGTTTCTTTGAACTGCTTTGACTGTAAACGACACTATGATCACGACCATCAGAGAGCATTTCAGGAATTATTTCTGTACTTTGTGATACTATTAAAACCACTCAGATTGTAATTCCGTGTTATACGATGTATCCATCAGATAAACACTAGGAAAGTGAATATGCCTTTATGAGAAAAGGACTCAAGTAAAAGTTTAAAAGCTACTGATGTACTTCATGTACGTTTTAATTTAAAGAACAAATGAATGGTATAAATTATAGTGCAGATATTTGTCGTCATGGCAATGGCAGGGTGGAGGTCTTTAAGCATGGAGATATGAATACAGGTATGAATTCTGGTCCATAGCATTTGAATTTAATAATAAAATGTATTATTTAGCCTTTATCTCGTTCAGATGTCCTATGGGTTGATTTCTCACCCGCAATAGATGGTTTTCATTTGATAGGAAACATCTACTGGTTAAAACTTTTCCTTTTCAGGAGAGATGTGCCAAGTCTGTTAGCCATCTGAAAAGTCGGACATGGTGAACCTCAGGACTTCTCGCCTGAGGCTCTATAAAATCTGCTGTGAGAGTCAGAGACAGGAATGAGTTTTTCTGAGTTGTATGAGATGAGAGACAGACAGAGTTATCACTTTTATCAGGAGACGAGATGACTTAGAAGAAAAGAGTCTGACAAAATGATCATCGATCGTACATGTAACACGATCACATAATGTGTGACAATCTTAATCCAGGAGTTCCACTCTCGTTTCATGCATATGCTTCTGTTTGAGTTATTTCTTAACAGATTGACAGAACATTGAAATTGTGTAGCTTGTGAAAAGTAGTGATGTATGTTTAGTGTTTGTTGTGTTGTATAAAGCTCAGACTAACTCGTCTTTTCATTGCACTCTCCTGTGCAATACCTCAAAAACAAGCGAGACACTTGTTATGTTTCTAAACGCACATTCTCTGTCTGGTTTCTTCTTTGCACAGGAAACAAGAACTTCCAGAACCTTCTCTACATCCCCTGCCCCGATGTTACGACACGGGTATTTTACAAGATAGTAACAATGAGAACACTGCTTTTGTGTTTAATGTAATCCACAGATATCTGTATTATGGTGGTTTTACTGGATTCTTGGTCTTTACATGGTCAGAATGAATAATTGCTATACTTTTTTATCACGTCGTCTATGTCTTCTTTCAGACCTGCTTCCATAAAATGAGTGTATTGTTAAATTGTGAACTTGGAAAAAAAGAGTCCTATCTGTTTTTTTTTTTTATTAATGGAATAGACTGCTTTACTTTTTTGTAACATGTTCAATGGTACAATAGCTAGATGCTGAACAATGATAAAGTGATTTGTTGAGATACAAGGGACAGATCTTTAGATTGTTTTACAGTGTAACGTATATTCTTCATGCTGCGATGAGTCTGTATATCCCCATTCGATGGCATATATAACGTTATCTGTGTTCCAGGCATCTCAGTTAGCCTACTTATCATCTTCTCTTTCTCTTTCACGTCTTGTATATGTTCTTATACTGTCAAATACACACGTTGTTATGTCAAAAACACAAAAGGTTCACATTAGCTCAGTATGTTGTGTTTTAAATGTCATCAAAAACATCAAAAAAAGAATTTGCCTTAAAGTGACAGGAACCTAATACATCTTCGTCACATATTAAAGAGGAAATACAACTTTTGTAGCTTTATTTAGAGTCATCGTGTATTTATTTTATACAGTGAAGACTCCATTGTTTTATTTTTATTGATCATTCAGTTTTCATCTTGAATTCACAAAATGTAATTGTTCACATTTGTGGGATATATTATGATAAGTCTATATAACCAAAGCATTTTTCAGTAATACAGCTTAAAAATAAAATGGTGCTATATAAAACATAAAATTAATATATAACTTATGGGTTCCATTGGAGGCATGAGGAAAAGACCCTCCTTCTCCATTCCCTCCAAGATGAGAAGAGATCCCCCAATTATGTACACCTTTCCCATGAAGGGTTTATCCTTCCAGGTGACCGCCACTTCTTCAAGAAGCTCTGTAAAAATCTGTCTCGGTGCCCGTATCGCTCTCCGCAGTCGTTCCCCCTCATAACATGACTTGGCAGTCTACACTACCGCAGTCGGCCATGGAATATTAAGCTTTTATGCAGTTTTTTTGTACACAATATAGTTCCTAACTGATCATTTCACAATAGTCTGTTATTTTAAAGTTTATATTAGTATATTAATATTTATATTAGAATGCATATTAAGTTTTGTCATTGTTTAAAACTAGACAACGAGTAATAATAATTGGAGGAATGCAGATAATGCTGATCCTTGTCTCTATGGGTTGATTATTCGTCAATGTGTTGGTAATGCCTTGGGGCTTCCGTAGGGAGATCGTGATTCGCGCTTCTCTTCCTCATTCAATACAGACGAGTGAAGGCGAGAACTGCGTGTGGGTTTCTTCAACCTTCTCCCGTAATTTTCCCCTTTATAAGGTAATTACCTCTCACAAAGTAAAGTAGATGTTAACATATGTTGATAGTACATTTCGTTATGTTACTGTGGTTTTATATGAGTAAAGCGACACTTTGCATGTGTATACTATATCGTTTAAAGAGTTTTGTGCTAACTGAGAAGATGTGTGCGTGTGACGTTATGCTAGCAGCCGGAGACCTCGTGGTTCGGTCGTGTCTGAGTCCCACCATATACAAATGTTTATTTGATCGTTGGCGTTTAAGCTAGCTACTACTACGTTCACATATTTTTGGTTGTAAGGGTTGTGTATTTATTATTATATGGTGAGTTTGTATCATGCTGAGACAATGAATATTGTTAAAAGTATAGTTCATTTTAGCGTTACGTGAGAACTCATTTAAAAGAGTATTAAGATGTCATTTAATGGCTTTGTTTAAAATAATTCACATTTCACATGGTAATTGAGTTAAAAAGGTAATTTAGAATGCATTAATGTGTTTGGGACTGTGGTCTTGAATATGAGTGCACTAACATTGAAATGTATGTTTTCTTGTATATGTTGTTCAAAAACTCATTCAATACAGACGAGTGAAGGCGAGAACTGCGTGTGGGTTTCTTCAACCTTCTCCCGTAATTTTCCCCTTTTTAAGGGTACAACATTCGCCTGATAGGCTAGCTTGCTGTGCTAGCCTCAGGCGGAGGCTCTTCAGAGTAAACCGTTCCAAGTGCTCTCTAGAGCCGGGAGCATCGATCGCTGCTCGGGAATGTTTCTCAAATATGCTTAACATTTCTCTAGAGTGGTTTCTGGAGGTTAATTGATGAAGAAGTGATTCTGAATGTGCTGCTGTCAGGACGACAGAGAACCCAGCACGTTCAACAGTTAGATCACCTAAGACCGACAGACGCAAGGCAGAATTAACACCAGTTTTGTCTCACGTCAAACGTGTGTATAAAATTATACATAGACACAATCCCAAACCCATAGAGGGCAAAGAACTAAACCTGGACTCCATCCAGAGGTGAGAAACATACATGACAATATAAGTGTGTCACATGAAGAGACCATATTCCTTGACCTTAAGAATGGTATTAAGTTTGCTGTAGTAAAGCATTTGTTTTAACTCTTCCTTTCATTTAAAGGTCATTCTAACTAACTTGTTATACAAACCGTGATATTCCCTGAGATGGTTATCATACCATGAAAATATCATACTGTTACAACCCTAGACGTGTCAAAACAGTAGGTGCTAATAAGATCTTTGTGCAAATTTCTTACTCAAGAAACGTCTGTGCATTGACATTTTGTTTGTAATTTTCTTACTGTTCACTTATGAAATGCATTTTCAATGACAGGAGAGTGCTAATTGCTGTACTATTTAAAAATAATAGCTTAAACCTTCTATGTCTATGCAGTTTTTTGTCCATGTTTATCTGTAGTAAAAATCTGCACAATAATAATAATAATGCACAATTGAAGTTTTTGCTACATAAGTCATATCTTCCTTTATTAAAACAATCTGACATTATAACTTTACTACACTGATAGTAAATAGGTTCCTTTCCAATCCGCAGCCAATGAGCTTGCTACTATACGTTTTATTATTGGTTAGTGATTGTTGTAACAGTGCAGTGCGTTTCAGAAACCCTCCTCCTTTTAGCTCACATGTATAGATCTGCTACAAGTTTTATACAATGTTTTATATCAGTTATCATTTAAAAATCACTGGTCTTTACCTTTTGGTCAAACTATTGGCTAAATATACATAAAACAATTATGAATCTATAATAGATTTTTACATGGCATGTATGAAGCCATATATCACGGTGTCCCGATGGTGGGCATCCCCCTGTGTGGATAACATTGCTCATGGGCTATAACAGCATGAAGACTCGAGACCTGTTAGACGGACTCAATGCTGTCATTACAGACCCCTGGTAAGTCACCTGTATTATTGATTGACAAGACTGTTGCTTCCAGTCTTAATGTGTTCTTACTGTTGGACTTCACTTTACAGATGATTTACAAAGTATTTGTAGGCATATTACAACATGTCTGCAAGCTGAGATTAAACATAACATTGTCCAGTGGTGTCTACCTGTATATACTTCTCATTAAAGTTATTGTTCTTGGTGTGAACAAGTCTTTAAAATGGCAAAGATTTAGTCTTTTGTAGCTTGATAACAATTGTCAATATTGCAAACAATTTCTCAAAATGTCTTTTTTGTGATCCACAGAAGAAATAAAATCATTCAGCTCTAGACCTGGGGTTTTCAACTGGTTGTGTGCCAGGGACCACCATTCTGACTAACAAGTAATCGGCGGCCCACTATTGTGTGTGTGTATGTACGTATATGTACGTATATGACGTTCGGGACGCAAAAAATAACGTTAGCAAAGCATAACCTGATAGGTGCAAAGCTTGCCTATCCTGTGTCAGTTTGAATCTCAAACTCAAATTGTTTTAAATATTTTCATTAAATTTAGTATTCACACCAATGCGCAAATATTCTGGAAATGTTTGGAAAAAAAAATTATGAAAAAAAAAATAATAATAATAGTGAAATTAGGTAGGCTGGAATGCATGTCACGGACCACATGCAAACCACCGGGGACCACCAGGGGGCCGCGGACCACCGGTTGAAACCCCTGCTCTAGACCAGGGGTTTTCAAGTGGTTCTGTGCCAGGGACCACCATTCTGACTAACAAGTAATCGGCGGCCCACTATTGTGTGTGTGTGTGTGTGTGTGTGGGGGGGGGTACTCCTTACCTGTTAGTGGGATTTCTGGGCGTGGTGACCTCCACACAGTCTGTCTATCCGTGGTGATATAGTTGTACATAGTGACAGCCTCATATCATTCTCTGGTTCCAGCCTTGCTCTGTACTTGTTCTTCAGATATGCCAGTGTGGAAAAACCGGTCTCACAGAGGAATGTAGTTGGAAAGGGTAAAAGACACCTCACTGCTTTTACTGTAAGCTCTGGAAATTCTGTCTGGAAACTTGTCCAGAACTTTACAAGGGGTTGTTTATCATACATATGCCTCCTGACAGAGTCTGTGGACATCTCTATGAGCTGATCCTCTTCTACAGTAGTTAAGCTTGACCCTGCTGCTGCATCATCACTGAATGGGAGCAGGATCCATTTGGTGTCACAGCGCCACTCATCAGAATCATTGAAGTACTTTCGGAATTGAAGCACAAGCTTCCTCAAATGCTCACACACAATGTCTTTAATGTCAATGCTGTCAGAATATTCCTCAACTGAAGGGAACATAGCCAAGTTACCACTCTCCACTCTTTCGATCCATCTTGACATTTTTTTAACAAATGCCTCTAGTTTTTCGTAGAGCTGCAGGACACTTGAATCTCTCCCTTGCATCGAAGTGTTCAACTTGTTATGCTCTGCAAACACATCGGTGAGATACGCCAGCTTAGTTAACCAGTGGCGGTCCTTGAACATGTTAGCCAGTTCAGTGCACTCCTTCTCACACAAGAAAGTATAGATAGCGTCACGTAGTTCAAACACATGGGAGAGCACCGCGCCACGAGACAGCCATCTCACCTTGAATGGTAAAGGAGAGAGGTGTGTTCACTTCCTAAGCCTTGACATAGGGATGCAAACAGGCGTGTATTTAATGCTTTTCGTTTTATCAGGTTTACAGTTTTAACAACAGCATCAAACACCTCGCTGAACTCAACACTGAGATCTTTGGCGGTCAGAGCTTCTCTATGAATCATGCATTGTGTCCAAATTATCGCCGATGCTACTTTCTTTACGTCCCCAATCAATCCATTCTGGCTGCCACTCATTGCTCTGGCTCCATCGGCACATAGCTTCACACACTCTGCCACGAAATATTGTGTTCTTTGAAAAAGTCATCAATGGCTGAAAAGATCTCTGCACCTGAAGTTCGTCCTGGCAGTGGTTAGCAAAAGAGAAATTCCTTGCACATCGCACTACCCTCATAACCTTAACTTTAATGCTGCTAGTACATTGTTTACATTGCACTACAGGGCTGCCATGCATGACTGAACTGTACACACCAATACTTCATGTATCTGCTCTACCGGACTGTTTACACACATAGCATCATTTGCACTCTATACTGCTCACTTGCACACCAGGAATATTATACTGAATGCTCATTTGCACTAATGTACTACTTTCATAACTGCATTACCTGATCTACTGCACTGTAACTTCAGTAACTGCATTACCTCATCTACTGCACTGTAACTTCAATAACTGCAATAACTCATCTACTGCACTGTAACTTTAGTAAATGCATTACCGCATCTACTGCACAGTAACCTTAATAACTGCATTAACTCATCTACTGCACTGTAACTTTCATAACTGGATTACCTGATCTACTGCACTGTAACTTCAGTAACTGCATTACCTCATCTACTGCACTGTAACTTCAAAAACTGCAATAACTCATCTACTGCACTGTAACTTTAGTAAATGCATTACCGCATCTACTGCACAGTAACCTTAATAACTGCATTAACTCATCTACTGCACTGTAACTTCAATAACTGCATTACCTCATCTACTGCACTGTAAATTCAATAACTGCATTACCTCATCTACTGCATTGTAAATTCAATAACTGCATTAACTCATCTACTCCACTTCAACTTCAATAACTGCATTAACTTATCTACTGCACTGTAACTTCAATAACTGCATTAACTCATCTACTGCACTGTAACTTCAATAACTGCATTAACTCATCTACTGCACTGTAACTTCAATAACTGCATTAACTCATCTACTGCACTGTAACCTTAATAACTTCATTAACTCATCTACTGCACTGTAACCTTTATAACTTCATTAACTCATATAGTGCATAGTACCTTTAATAACCGCATTAACTCATATACTGCACAGTAGCTTTAATAGCTAATGTCTATAATTAATGCACACTTAAGTCACTTGCACTATTGTATCTGTTATCTGTTCATAACCACCTGTATATTAATGTTCACAGTATATAGCCTTATGTAGCCTATATATTGTTCATAGTACATACAGACTGTCAAATTGTCATAGAACATTCCTTCTGTAAAGTATTTTCATAGTACATGCCCATTGCATAGTATTTTCCTAATATTGTATTCTGTATTTATTTACACTGTATATCTGCACTTGCTAATTGCAATTCTGGTTAGACCTAAACTACATTTCGTTACACTGTACTGATATATGTGTAATGACAATAAAGTTGAATCTAATCTAATCTAATTATCCTCGTATCGCACAAATGCCAAAAGTTGTGCGTCATTGGTTATATCTGTCGTCTCATCCAATTGAATGGAAAATCCCTGAACTGATCGAAGTTTGTCTATAAGCTGCTCTTTCACATCATTTGCAATATCCTCAATTCGACGTCCGACCGTGCTATCTGACAAATGAATAGTTTTTAATTTATTAGCACATTCTTCGTTATCACGGTTTTAAGAATGTCTATAGCTGCTGGCGAAATCAGCTGCTCTGCACTTGTATGAGGCTTTTTGCATTGTGCAACTCTGAAAGCCATCAGATATGAGGCTTTCAGTGCATTTTCACTGACTTTTGCACTCTTTCTCATGAGTGTCTGCTGTCCTTTGAAATCCCGTTGACATCTGTTGCATATCCTCAATAGGCTTGGTCTTGCTGTCTCCATATGACGAGAAAGTTTCAACGGTTTCATGGTTTCATTTGAAAGCAACGTTGAACATACAAAACACAGTGGTACCTCCTCTCCTGTTTTGTCAGTCGTCACTGTAAATCCATATTCAACATAATCTTCACTGTATTTTCTTTTTCATTTCCCACTATGATTCCCTGTTTCCTCCGAAGTTGTAGCTTTTTCTGAAGAGCATTCAGCAGAAGCCGGTCCATCTGTCCTGACACCTGTCATTTTCCTCACTAAAAAGCGATCCATGCTGGACAGCTCCACTCCACTCCAGATTTAAATTCACTTCAATAATGTTTTTCCTTTAATCCGAGACACTGGTCTATTTCGCGTACAAAATGAATGTGTACGTATATGACGTTGGGGACGCAAAACACAGCGTTAGCAAAGCATAAGATAGACCTGATAGGTGCTAAGCAGGCCTATCCTGTGTCAGGTTGAATCTCAACTCAAACTCAAATTATTTTAAATATTTACATTAAATTTAGTATTCACACCAATGCGCAAATATTCTGGAAATGTTTGGAAAAATAAATTATGGAAAAAAAGTGATTTTAATAGTGAAATTAGGTAGGCTGGAATGCATGTCATGGACCACATGCAATGCTGCCGCGGACCACCAAAGTCATTAAATGACCACCAGGGGGCTGCGGACCACAGGTTGAAAACCCCTGCTCTAGACCATGATAATGAGTATGTAATGAATTTTCATTTTGAGTAACCTGTTCATTCAACGTCACCGGTCTTTGGTTAGTCATGTCGCCCTCCTCTGGTCAAAGCAGGGCTCTTCCGTAACTGCTACACCTTGTAAATCTACAACACAGCATCCTCTCTTAAAGCATTTATAGCCCTTCGTTTACCCTTCATTTCACACACCTGCTCTTCTCATTTCTGCTGCTTTTCACCTTTTTTCCTGCTTTCTCTCTCTCTCTCTCTCTCTCTCTCTCTCTCTCTCTCTCTCTCTCCCTCTCTCTCTCTCCGATCCTTACAGGCTCCTGTCTGACCCCTCTTCACTGCTCCTCCTCATCATCATCAGCATCCTTCTGCGGTGTCTCCTGTGGAGCCCTGGCATTTTTGTTTTAATTAAATGGCCAGGCATGCACATGCACATGCACATACACACACACAAACGTCTTAAAGAAATTGTTGCCTTATATCATTTTTTCTGTGTAACATTTTTATGTGTCTGTCCAAATAGGAGAATTCTTTCTTCAGTTTTTTTATCCTTTTGTCATTCCACGCATGTATGACTTTCTTTCCTTCGCAGAACACATAAGAAGATATTTTGCAGAATGCTGGTAAAAAAAACAACATCGTACCCCATCGACTTCCATTGAACAGACACGAAACCACTGAAACATTTCTCAAAATATTTTTGGTGTTCCACAGAACAATTATATACATAAAATAAGTGCTTGACTGTTAGCTCATGTATTCTCTCATGTTGTGTTCCACAGAGTAAACAACAACATGTGGGTTTGAAATCACGTGAGGTTGAGTAAATAATGACCAGATTTTCCGTTTGGATGAACTGTTCCTTTAAGCTGAGACAGAAGAGGAGAGAGATGAATATAGAGGACCGCAACCCATCTGTTTATTCGCTGCCGTTGGCTCGATGCTTGCTTTTACTCTGTTCACTCCCACTCTTTCCCATTGGCTGCCTCCTCACACACACGTACACACACCACACACACACACACACACACACACACACAGAGGCTCTGAGCTCAGACACCAGAGTTGACGTTCTTGAGCGGAGGTCGAAAGAGGGACATATGGACTCCACACACACCGGAAAGAGGCACACGGCGCTCCGTTCAGCCTTGATCACAACCGAGTGATGGAAGAAGAGAGACTATTAGTGGAGAGAGTGAAAATCGAGGCTGAGATTGAGTGAAGATGCTGCTGAACGAGTCAGATGGGATCGGGAAACCAGGGCATCACAGCATCCTTCTGAAGATGACAACACGACCTCTTTCTAACGTCTTCTGAAACACAACGACTTCACTGAACTCCTGCTTGGATCGAACGGAGAGATTCTGGAGAGCAACTTTAAAGGTGGGTACAACATTTTTGAGACTGCTTTTGGAAAGGTCTTTCCGTTTTGTCTTGGGCTGGTGGTGTGACTTACAGTATGTCGTCCACATGGTGACAATCTGAGCTGCTGCTTTGCTAAAATGATGAGGGCGCACAAACGCTAAAACCGAGTTGGTTCTTACCCTCCCATATACGCACACGGAAATATAAAAGTGAGCATGTGAGATTTTTGAGGTAGTTATGTTGGGTTTGAAGATGAGAGTCGAGATGTTTAGCGTTGCATTGCGTGTCTGGTGTCCAGTTTTTACCCTGAATTGAAAGGAAACAGTTTTTTGTATGACATTCATAGCAGAGATAGAGAATCACAACAGAAGTGCAAACTATCTGAAGGTGTGGGGGTTATCCTGAATTCCATAGATGGGCGTTTTAGATGCTGATAGAAATCAAAGCTTTTTGTAGTACACACTATTAACCTTATATTACTTTTGTCATTAGCTGATGAAATAAGACCATAAATATTGTTTACTAGTCACTACCTTTTTTATACTTATTTTCATTTTCCCTGTTCCTATTTGTGACAGGCAGCACAGGTAACTGTGGAAATGTGAGTTTGGTGAATAGTTTATCTGCTCTTGTCGGATAAAGAAAGTGAAAAGACAACATGGGTCAGACTGTCGTTCATATGTTGTTTGAAACATGCTGCAACTCAAACTCCTTTTTGTGAAAGCTACATTTATGTTTGCATTTGTTTAGAAATGCACCGATTACAATTATTGTGTCCGTTTCCAATTTTTTTATGAGTGTAACCTGCTGATTTCGATTTTCTATCCAAAAACTATAATTGACAGTATATAAAAAACATTTTTGCTTTTCTTCAACCCCCCTTTTTTTATAAATAATGACATTTTTATAAGATAAATTATTGAACATTACAACTTTCCCAAATTTTCCCAAGCTGCATTAAATTACAGGATCTTCACTCGCCTAGACAACTCATAAATTGAAGAACTCTAAATATGTCACTTAATTGACCTTCTTCCCTTTTGTACTCATCTCACAAAACTATACATAAAATAGTTCTAAAAGTTTATTCTTGTCTGTTTATGTTTATGAAAGCAATATAAGTTTATTTAATTTTTCTAGAATGTAAAATAAATTATCTTTATCTTTGGTCGGTAGTCTAAAAAGAAGTGGGTTAGTTAATTTTAGTTGCAACCTCTTTTAAAAAGTTAAATAATCTTATGAGTGAATTGTAGGCTCCTCCAAAGATTTATATGTATTTGGACTTTTGTTAGCTGATAACTGAATCAGATATATATCATATATATCAGGTTGATTTATTCATTTCCATGTTTACTTGTGGCTTTGCGTTTACTGAAGGCTGTGACGTTATTGCCCGTTTTGCCGGCAACATAAGATCGGCTTGGAATCGGCAAGCCGTGAGACTGATATGTCAAATAAGACCAAATTTATTCTAGAGTCAAGATTTAAAGCATGACACACTGGCTACTAACTCTCTTCACATTTGTGGCTGTGTACATACTGTACCTATAATGTTGTGATTGGTGGGATTATAAAAACATGTTTCCCCCAAATGTTTACAGTCTAGATATTATCCTTCTTTTTTTCTCACAGATATTGTGTGTCACACCAACACCTTAAATGGACTTCCGGCCAGACTTCATCGAGAAGGTGAAAAAAGAGAAAAGATGTTCTGTATTATTCAGACCTCGAATACTGCAAAGAAAAGAAGTTCATATTCACTTTAAGCACTACAACAACAGTAATATTTTTACATGTATTTAGGGAGAAAAAATTAATTAAGTCTTGTCGGCATGCTTTCACATTACTGTTGGATAATTTTGTCATCGTGCGTAATGCGGGTGCTGCGAGACGCGACAAGACACATTAGAACAAATTAGACATACATTTATTCATTTGGCAGACGCTTTTATCCAAAGCGATTTACATTGCATTAACCTATACATTTATATTTAGGTATGTGCAACCTTGCGTTGTTAATGCAATGCCCTTACCACTGAGCTACAGGAAAGCATGCAATATGCAAACTTGTAAAGCTTTTTTATATAGTAAATATAAATATTAATAATATAAAACGCATAATATTACCAGTTTGTATTTTAAATTTAACTATGTCACACCATAGATCAAAAGTATGATTTATTCGTCAACTACCCATATATATTTATTTACACACACACACGTATACAAACAGGCACTGCGCATACACATTGTCCGTGAGTTGTGGGTCCAGGGCCCTGGCATAGTGGATCCAGAGTAGATACTTTAGAATTGATTAGGTTCATTTTCCCCATGCAAGTCTAAATGAAATTCCCAGTAATTAAGCAGCTGGGTTTGAGGCGTGCTGCTGGACGTCGGTCATTACTGTGTGCTCCAGTAGGCCCAAACACATAATTAAACAAAGTGCCAAATTAAACATTTGGGGGAAGCATGTTTTCATAATCCCACCAATCAAAACATTTAGGGACGGTATGCCACCGTTGACCAAAGGCATCTGGGTTACAGCGGAGTTACACCCTCAAAGTAGCCACTGTTTGGTCCTTTTTATGAAAAAACAATGTTTCTTATTTGATGGCATTCTTTTTAGCGAGCACTTAAAAGCGACCCTGATGCAGACTATTATCCAGACACATTACATCATCAAGAGATGCTTAAGTGCCCTGTGACATCATATTGATTCAATTATATACCATATTTATGTTATGAAAGAAAACCGTCAAGGACGAAGGGATACAGCAAACAATTACAAAAAATGCTAAAAAGTATATTTTAATACGGTAACTGTAAATATTAATTTTGTTTTCTCTTTTCTTGCTGTTCATGTCTGAATATTTGCCTGTTTTACTCGCAGCATATTGTGATGTGCACTATAAACACCATTTGGTGTGTTGAGATGTTTTTTAATCAATGTATTTGTCGATATATACAGTCCCGTTTTAACCAACCAGATCTCTAAACCATCTTTTAACGTCTGTTAAGTGAGTTTTTTTGTAAAGCGCTTTGATGTTCTCCTAAACGGATGTTTGTATGTGTTTTCTGTTGACGGTGGCAGCAGTAATTGTAGTGAAGGCATTGTAAGTGTGAGATGATTTTCTGTTTCATCTCAAGAACTTCATCTCCGACTCTGTAGATTTTTTATTTATTGTGAATAAACCCTTGAGATCTCCCACAAAGTAAGACAATATCATGCTCAGTGGTTTAGCATCATGAAAAATGGGAGGAATACTGATTTGACTAGGCAGTTTTTATGGATTATGTAACCAAGCGTTTGCTAACAGGCAGTGACATCGCACATTCATACACAACTGCATTGAGTCAGACGAGTGTTCAATGAAGAAGCTTGTGCATTATTTCCTCATAAATGTTATTGCTTTGAATTGTCATTTACCTACAGTATTGGTGACATTACATTGGAATTAATTGGTTTGTCAGTCGTGTTGTACATATAAGGACCTTTTTCTAAGGGTATTTATGAAGAGTTTAAATGCCTAAACTGTCTGTTTTTATAGTCCTTATTCTAGGTGTGAGCAAGCTTTAAAGGAGTAGTTCAACTTAAAAATGAAAATTCTGCAATCATTTACTCACCCTCTTGTCATGTCAAACCTGTATGACTTTCTTTCTTCCGCAGAACACAGAAGAAGATCTTTTGAAGAATGTTGTTAACAGCCACCCCATTCACTTGCATTGGTTACAATCAAGTTCAAGTTCAAGTTCAAGTTGAGCTTTATTGTCATTCCACTACATGTGTGGACATATAGCGGGACGAGATGTCGTGCCTCACAGGACCACGGTGCTACATAAATACAGATATACAACACGAAGTAAAACAGTATAAACCTATACCCAACTAACCTACTGTCAGCTTTGACTATACATATGATATATATAAAAGTGGTTACCTATACATAAACTAAGAGATAAAAAATAAATAAATAAAAACAAACTGTACAACTGTGCAAATGACTTCAAATACTGAATGGGGGGTATGGGGGGCAAAAGACTTCAATGGGACTGAATGGGGGGTTTTGCGCTGTTCTGTTACCAACATTTTTGAAAAGATCTTCTTATCTGTTCTGCAGTAGAAACAAAGTAATGCAGGTTTGAAATGACAAGAGGGACTGCAAATGATGACAGAATTTTTCATCTCCAGGTGTTTACTTGTCCTCAGATCGTCCTTTCATATGTTGGACATGCCGTTTTCACTTTTTCGTTTTTTTCCATGGTCTTTTTCAATAAGCAATGTCGTGAAGTGCTACTTTACACAGCTTTGAAATTATCCAAGTGTCATTCCAACCTTTTCTCGCTCTTTTTGGGCCTCCATCGGGTCTTTAATAGGTTGTTTTCTCGCTTTATTTATCCCAGCTGTGTGTAGGTGTTTTCTGGGAGGTAGCTGATATAAATCAGTTGTTGCTTTACTCTCTCGCCCTCGTTCTCTCATTCTTGCTGTTCACAAACACATCAAACATGTCAGAGAAACCACCATCAGAAGGGTGAAAATCATAATGACCTTGGCTGACACTGTTTTAAACCTCACGCTTCAGCACACCGGCAAATTGTGATTGTACTGGGGGCGAGATGACATGACGGTGGGATTTTACGATGCATTTGAAATGTAAAGAAATGTCCCAGGTTCAACGCAACTTCATCGACAGCATCTGTGGTTTGATACGTGTCAAGATACCAGAAAGGGACGTGACCGAATTCTGAATTATTTTATTATTTGCCAATATGTTATAAAATAAAAAGGCTTTCTACATTTAGTTTTAAATATAAAGTGTGTTCAATTTTGCTTTATAGGTTGTTGTATATTTGGTTATTAGTTTACTGATAATAAAATCAGAACACCAGCAAGACTATAGGATATAAGGTAATACCAAAAGTCAAGAGAAACAACAAGGAAACTTGCCAAAGATATCAAACTTTAATTAACACGGCTTCGGTCTCATGACCTTGATCATTTATTTAAAACCTGAGCTCTAAATACCCGATGAAGGTCATGGAACCGAAACGTTGATTAAATTTTGATTCAGTTGCATGTTGAGGTGTCGTGAAGGGGTTCTTTTTTAATAGATGTTTTTTACTGAAATTTAATGGTTTGACAAAAACAAGGTTTAACCATTTTTTTTGCTGATTTTTAAACGGATAGTTCACCCAAAAATAAAAATTCTCTCATCATTTATTCACCCTCGCCGGTTTATAACCCTTCTAAAGAAACGCAAGAAAATATTTTGAAAATGTGTTTTTTGTGTTTATAATGGAAGTCAATGATGTTTGGTGGTTATCAATATTCATCAAAATATCTTAGTTTGTTTACTACTGAAGAATGTCATGCAGGTTTGGAATGACACGGGAATGTATAAATGATGAATGTTTTCTTTTTGATCCCTGTAGATTGTCCCTTGTTAATTGTAAACATCCATGTGCACACAATTTTTTCAAACCAAAGAGCTTCCTGGTTGAATGGTTTCCTTTAGCTGGAGTTGAAGTTGTATTGAACCCCAAATCTTTCCCATCATGCTCTCTGCTGAGTTGCATGTACTGTATGACATCTGCTGAACATGCTGGCAAGACTAATGATCTTCCAGAAGGCAGAAACTTCCAGAAGTATTTTGATAAAAGGGTTCTTTGAAACGTCCTGCTGAGTGACCGTTTTTTCCTAGTACAGTATAAGACATTTTGGCACATTTGTTTTTGCAAACTCTACATTAAAATAATCCTGTTGACAAGCAAAAGCAGTTTGATCCGGCACCTTTTTTACCCTTAGCAAAGTCCTCTTGAACACTAAACACAACCTCGATAGTCAATTCAAGGGCCGTTTGCTTCTTATTCCTTCTTCTTTTCAACTGTTCCCCGTTTCCACAGTCTTTGTTATGCAAATGTGCTCTCACATATGAGCATGAGTAGGTGGATACAAGTTTCTTTGTGCTGTAGAATTGAAGCCGGTTTCTCCGCAGAATTATTTCTCATGTAGATAATAACGTCTCACTGTCATGAGCATATTGTTGAAGTTTTAGCACCTCGTCCTTAACTTTTTAGCAGCAAATCGAAATTCAAGGTTTTGTTCGGGTCTCCCATCTGTGATTTGAATCAGCAGTTTTACGGTGATATTGCAGTGATGTGGAATAAATCAAAGTCATTGCACAATCACGAAGTTTACTTTTAGCGCCAGGGTTCAAAAGTGTAAGACTAATGAATCCAAGCGATCACTCAATCGTGTCTAATTTAGAATAACTGGACAGATTTATGGCCAGAAGCCAATTGTAATGTTGCACATGATCATATTTGCCAAATCTGCTGCTGTATGTTGGAGCGCAACTTGGCTTAGGAAGATATCATAAAAAAATATTTCCACTTTATTAAAAGTAGATATGCATTGAAATATTGGCCAATAATTGCTTTAGGCCGATGAAAGCAAATTTTATAAAAATGTTATGAAACATCACCAGTTTGACGATCAAAATTAATAGTTGAAGTTAATTCATTAACCTTTCAATTTAATTCACAATTAAATTTAACCTTCAGAATCTTTATCAATATCGGTATCTCCAGATATTGCTATCAGTATCGGAACATTTTTGTGTCGATTCATCTTGATAACAGCGATAGAATTTTGGGTAGGGCTGCACGATCATTTATGGCGTGAACACTAAATCCTATTTTAATCGAGCTGGATCTTATTTGCAATCTGTCAATATTTTTTTTAAATGCGTAGCTTGTCTGTGAAGCATGGCTCTGGGATCAGTAGGAAATGCTGCTCAAACTAAAAGCAGTGCGAGTTTGAGTCGCTTATAACGTTCATTTGAAAAAGCAACACCCGTCAAACATGATCATTATAAATATATAAGATTATCATAAAAATACCTGATGAGGCTTGAGTAACACTGATAAAAAGATGTCCATAAGCATTTCCAGGATTTTAGAACCTATTATATGGTTATATGGTTCTTCACTCAAAAGCTGTATATAAATCACGTGATATTTATCGTCGGTTTATCGTGACTGCCCTAATTTTGGGGTAATTTTTTGGTTTATTTTAACCCCTGGTTGGATAAAATATGAACAGAACCAACCGGTGGGTTGTAAAGGAACCTTATTTTAACCAATGTCTATAATTTACCCAACCATCTTTTAGAGCGTATAGAGATCTTCAAACCCTACTATGTCTCAGACTTTGTGAAAGTTTTATTTTTAAGAGCAAAGCACAGCCCATTTTTGACCACATTATATTCAGAGACACAATAGTGGACAGATACGTAGTTCGCTAACTCTAAGTACATCGTCTTCAGCGCCATGTGAGGTGATTCTGGTTGTTCCTCCCCGCTGTCTTGCTCTCTTTGGCTCCCTCCTGTCTCTCTTCACTTCAGTGTCTCTCTAAATATATCCAGCCGCGTCTACCTCTCTCCCCACTCGCACAGTCGTGTCCGGTAGAGTTAACCATGCTTCACCAATCCAATCTGACACACTTTTACATAACAATCCTATCTGCAGCACGCGCCTTCCCTCGCCCACCGCTATTCAAAGCCTTCTTCATGAATGAATGACTGTAATGCAGTATTAACCGAGAATTTTAGCGCTGAATATTAGATGTTTGCTTTGAGACTGAAATATACTCCTGTCTCTGCAAATGCCTGTAGGGATACATCAATGCCAACCTTAATGAAGATTCCTATTTTTCCTGTCTTCGAACAACTTTCATCTGTATTTGTAAATGTTTCTCACATCCATAACGGATGTTAATGGCGGTATGACGTTATCTATGTGTGACAATAGAATCATAACAGCTGCTAGTGATACTGTTATCCCGTTTGTACCGTGGTATATCTGTGTTGACATTTTATTTATTTAATTTTAAATCCAGACAGAAAGCGCTGGCCGGTTTCAGTTAAGAGACCTTCATTTATTATAAAGAACACCAGTGATCATCGCCCAAAAACCCTTCTAAAGGTATTTTTTATAATTGTCTTTAAAAAAGAGCTTTCAACCTGCTTCAAATCTTGTAAGTCAACTTTGTGTTTTAAAATCATAGAGTGCTTGTTTACCCACCAGGTAACCTTTTTTTAACAGGATGACCACCAAGATGGATCACCGGCTTGACCAGAATCAAACTGACGACAGCATACTCCTGGTTAGATTTAGGTTAAACACATCGCTTGACAAGCTTGAATCACACGTTACATTACATTACGTAAATCCTGCTGCATACTTCTTTTTTTGTATAGCCGGATGCATAGGCTTGCACAGTATACTGCTCTCGACTCGTATTGACGCAGGCGCATTGTGACATATTGCAATGCCTCTCCGGGCTTACATGGGTCAGGTTTTCTTCTACTACCTTGAATCAACACTCCAAGGACATGGTTGCTACCTGGTGTTTAAACTAATTCCTGCAAGAAATGGCATGCTCATGCGTGACCTGCGCATACTTTGCAAGAGAGGTAACTAAGTTCTGGCGTTGTGTGTACTATTCTGGTGATTTGTATCACGCGTACTGTACGGCGTCCATCGTGGACGCGTGAAAAGGGAACTCTACTTCAGACGTAATGTTACGTAACGTCTAAAATCAGTCGCTATATCCAGAAAATGAATTGTTTCCAAAAGTGATGTTCAGCATCATTGTGCTTTATAAAAAAAAACAGTAAAGATCATAGGCTAGGCATATTTTTAACATGTGCATTTAAGGTGTTAAGGTTGCATTTTTAGCAGAAATAATTGCAGCGACATATACTCTGTATCCTATATACGCATTGCGATTTAAGATTTTGATTATTCCACCCACTCGTGTATCACTTGAACATTAAACTTGCGTGCACACACAACATTCTCTTCATCCCAAGCAGCACGCATATACACATGGTCTGTATCACCACATACAGCTCTGAGATCAGCATATTTTTCCGCCCCCGTATTATGTTGCATATTTTTATAAGTGAGGCTATTAAACTACGGCTTTCAGTGAGATGCTGTGAGATTTCTGCACATCTGCATCTCACAGGAGTCGTGTGAAATCTTTACCAACAACGATATGTTTGAGTTAGGATTCATTTAGGGCTAAGCTGGATGTAGGGGCCCGACACATGGAATATGCGGAGAGGGGGCTGGGGTCAACGTTTCTGCCACTGACACTGGGAGCATTAAGAAATGCTAGATTCATTAAACTGTCACTGTAAATCTCTTTCTAAAGAGGGAGAGGCTGGAATATGTTAGTAGCAAGAAAAGCATTGGAAGGATGAAATCTGTGATAGAAAGTGAACGTAAATTATGGAGTGGAAAGACGGGACAGACGGAAAGACATTGCTCCCCGTTTTTTTACCACATTAATGTATCAGATTTTGAGGCCTTATCTTAATTCTTGGTCTCCTTTCTGACTGCCCATTTTTTATTTTGTTAAATGTATTTTGTTTTAGTTTTGCACGCTCTTCTGTATATACTTTGGCGACACAAGTGCTGTTTTTCTCACGCAAATGAAGCACACATTGAATATATAGGCTGAAGAGACGAGTGCTTGTCATAGCATCTTTCACCAGAGAGAGTAAAGTGCTAAAAACACACATACCGATCCCGGAGGACGCGTGAATCCGCAGCTCTGCTATGAAATCCAGGTTATGAGCTGTAGCGTGTTCAGATCTGCTCTGAACACAAGCAGCGGGTGGGTCACGATCTCCCTCACCTAATAATGTGGAATTATCATCACAGCAGAATAAATACTTGAGGGAGACGCTGTTTCACCGCTTATGACGGTAACGAGGAAACAAGACGCACAGGTGTATAATATATCCCAAAGCCTGATGAGAAAGTTAGTTTTTCATTAGCACTTGAGAGACGCTGTGCTTCGGAGAGTTGGCAACGTGCCCACACTGAGTGGGTGGACTGGATGATTTGACATGATTGTTCATTTAAAAACAAAAGGTGGATTCGTTGTTTGTGGCGAACGTCTATGGCGGTTAGCTAAGGTCATCTTTTTGATGCTTCTGTAGTTTATTGTCCCAATTAATGTTGCATAAAGGAAAAAAGCTACCAATACTGTATTATTTTTTTGTTTATTTATAGACTGTTCACCCCAAATTGAAGATTCGTTAATCACTTATTCCCTGTTAGGCGAGTTACTTTGTTCTGCAGAACACAAAAATATATTTAGAAGAATGTTGATAATCAAACAAAACTGAACCCCATTGACTTCCATTAAATGGACTCAAACTCAGACATTTCTTAAAATATCTTATTTTGTGTTCCACTGATACAGATTTTGAATGACAGTAAACGGTGACAGAATTCTAGTTTGGGGTAAATTGACTGAAGTTCAATTTCTATCTCAGCATTTGTATCTTCTCTTGTAATCTAAAAACGACTTCTTAAAGGGACAGTTTGTAGTAACCGCCGCTAGATTGCGCACGACAATTGCGTAGCTTCAATATTGACATATTGATATATTGACATATTGAAGATATACGTTTTCTTCAACTCCACCGCTGATGGTACCGCTGATACATCAATTAGACTGGAACGAGGAATCATCTTAGCGGAAGAGGTAAAGTAATAAAGTTTTATAAATGTTGCGTTTGATGAGATCATTTTATTTCATTTCAATCAATTAGACCCGAGTAATTTAAGGTTTAAAACTAAATTGTTAGTCATAGATGTTACAGTAATTGTCCAATTCAATGGTGTGATAACACTGCGCAGTTTTAAATGTTCAAATGAGATATTGTAAGTACTCAGCTGAAAAAAATATATAAAATTGGCCTATTGGTTTTGGATATTTTACTGCAAAATTCTTGCAAACTGTACCTTTAAATTAAGGAAAGTGACCTAAGATATGAGTCTTGTTTTACGAAAGAAAATCTTAAAAATTAGTATGTTTATATCTAGTTGATTTTACTTTTTTTGTTGCTTATTTTAATCATAATCTCACTTAATTGTTTATTTTCCCTCATAAAGGTCGCAAATTATTTCTTGAGTCACTTTCCTTGTCAAGTAAATGTAAAAACAAGTAAATCTTGAATGAAGGATTTTTAGATATTTGTAGTAGGATACAAGACAAAAGAGTAAGAAATTCATTTTGTCACTCACAATAGGTGGCAATTATCATACTGACAGGGTAATCAGCCAATCACAGCACTTCCTCCATGTCTTCTGGCCCTATTTTGCTGTGACCCTGGCCCTTTACATTTACAGCACGCTTTATTTAAAGAAACTGCCCCTTATGCATTGGGATTGCATGCCCAGGCCTTCTGGAACGGACGCAGTCTTGTATCGTCCCACTCTGTCTGTGCTCAGTCGATTCACATCCAGAGGCTTGGCGTGTCAGAGCCGATCCCATCAGACGCAGATGCGCCACAGGATGAAGATGAGGAGGAGGTTGTGCTTGTGGAACACGAGCCTGAAGGCTGCAACTCTCCTCTCACGCATCACGCTAATCATCTGTAATCCTAATAATCAAGCCTCTGCCGTGACTAACTGAGATGCTGCCGTAAAGAACGATGCTTCCTGCGAGAGAAAAAATAACAAGTAAATAAATATATAATTGAAGAAAAGAATACCTAAATCAGGATACAGACGCCTCCGAGCGTTTTTTTCTTAAAATAAGTGTGCCAAGCAGATTACTATTTCGTGCTCGAACCTGAAACCAAATGTTGAGATGTCTCAGAGAAGCCGTTGCAGTCTCCGTTGTTTCTCAATACCGTTATCCCGAGGCCGTTTGCTTGACATTGCTGGATGGCAACATATGCTGCCTTAACTCATGGATACTTAAGGGGTGTTTATTCAACACCATTGTCACCTAAAAACTGAAAACTTGTTTATCCAAATTGCTGGTTGCTTTTGCCATCATGGTTGTCAGTTTCTTAAGAAGGATGCAAATGTATAATTCACACTGATTGTTGTGTCAGTCTGCCCTTTTGGTGTTTGTTGAATTAGTGTCAATATGAATTTAGAATGTTGGCGTTGAAGTTTGTTGCCATTTTTTGGTTTCGGAGTTTGTTGGTGTTTGTTAGTTGGCATCATTTTTTGTTGTTGTTAAATTAGCTTTAAAACGTGTCATGGATTAAAACAGCTTTTTTTGTCACTGTTGTCGGTCCAGTATTTGATTATTTTGACAACATACATTGATTAGATTAGATTAGATTAGATTCAACCTTATTGTCATTACACATATACAAGTACAGTGTAACGAAATGTAGTTTAGGTCTAACCAGAAGTGCAATTAGCAAGTGCAGGATATGCAGTTTGAATAAATACAGAATACAATATTAGGAAAATACTTTACAATGGGCATGTACTATGAATATATTGCACTATGAGAATATATGAACAATATATACAGAAGGCTATATACTGTGAACATTAATTTACAGGTGGTTATGAACAGATAACAAAATAGACTATACAATAGTGCAAGTGACTTGAGTGTGCATTAATTACAGACATTAGCTCCATATTGTCCTCCATAGACCAAATTTTTCAGTTTTTACTACATTTAAGCTTAAAAAATGTATTAATGTTTCTGTTTATGTCATTTGAATGGATCTCTAAGTGAGATTTTTAGAAGCACAACTCTGAGTTGCCAAATTAGAAATGTACAGATCATTCTTTGAACTTTACATTTTTAATTTTTTATATTTTTTTTTACATTTGTTTTCATATTTTTTTTTTTACTTTTCATATTTTATTTCATATTTCTTTTTTTATCGCTCATTTTTTAAATTTTATTCAAACTTTTCTTTTTTAATTTGTTTTATCTTTCATTTTATTTTAATTCACGTTTGTTTGTATAGCGCTTTTAACACTTTACACAACTACTTGTCAGAAAGCACACAGGACACAATAAACCAGAAAGTTTGGATTCATTTTTATAGTCTGGCATCAACTGAAGTCCTTGCATGGGCCGATGTCATCTTTCTCAATGTGTTGTTTCATCTGACTTCTTGTTGGCAGGCAGGATCTGGAAGTCATTTTTGCTGGATAGCCAAATGATGATAAAAAATGTATTACATTTTAGGACCAAAAATTTCATTTCAGGTCAGCCGCCCCAATATATAAATAAGAACATCCAGGCTTTGGTTAAAAAACGACAGTAGCTTCCTGAGACACAAATAGATTCTCTGACCAAACGTTCCTGTGTGGAGATGTCTTTGTGACAACCTTGTCAGGATTGCTTGTCCGTCTCGGTTCTTTCTCAATAGAGCTGTCCCCAGGCGTTGCGCTTCATGCAATAAGATAAAAACATATGCTATCTCAACTCTTGAGTTATTAGGGTTGATGTCAGATTTGAAACTCCATTTGAAATGTGCTCATACAGATCTGTCAGGGTGTGACATAAGTGCTCTTTGGACATGATTAGTTTCGTGACATTTGAGTTGCAGTTATTAAAGTAAAACTTGTTTCACTTTGTGTGCCGAGATGTGATCGGCTTAATGGTCATATCTGTTATCAGTCTTGTGTTGATATAAAAAAATGTTTTTAAGCCAGTAATGAAGGAGCACCAGGCAACACAGTGGGAATAAGTAGAATTGATTGTAGTAGTGGACTGATGGTCAAAATTAATAAAAATAATAAAACACAAACGTTTGGTATCCTTTGGTCTTTGAATGTTCGATCACGAATGTGCTTTTGAGTTTACGAAAGCCAGTTGCATCATCAATTTTAAACCAAGATTATGTGAAAAAAACGCATATTTGTAATATGTAAAACAGAAAAGTTTCAGTACCTCCTCTGGGTAATGTAGTCCCATCTGAATAAAGCTATAATGTGATTATGAGAGGCATGCTTGTGAAACCGATTCTGTAATAATAAAATCTTAAAAGCAATGAATTATTAAATAGCCATTCAATGGTTGTTTTACCCTTTTTCATCTTGGTAAGAATAAACATTAATCACAGTTGTTCTACAGCCCCGGCTGCCCCCGTCCCACGATTCCTCCAGCCCTCTGAATTTTGATCGAGAGTCCCACACTTCTTCCCCAAACAGGGTAAAACATCCAAGTGCTCTCTAATTAAATGTTCCAGTTATGCAAATGATTCTTCCAATTTGGGCCTTCATTAAATAATTGACTTCTGTTGAGGGGAACAATTTACAGGCCGGATAATTGAGGGCAGTTTCAGAAGAGTGCCAGGCGGCGGGGAATGCGTTCGGCTCTTCCTTTGCTTTATTACATCCAGAGCTTTCCTGTAATTGCCCGTTGTGTGTTTCCTACTAGGAATTTTTCTCCATCTTCCACTGAACTGGCGAGTGAAGTGAAAGACAATTAATATTATCAAGCACCGGAGTCGGCTTGTAATTTCATTTCCAGCATTAATTGACCTTGCGTGTGGCAGTGGCTGACAGCGGTTAACATCTCCAGGTGTGTGTCTGGGCGAGGCTGAAAATACATATTCAAATATATTCATAACTTATTTACGCTGAGTGAACACATTACAAATGCTAATACAGCCACATGGTGCAACATCGTGGTTGCACTGAAGGACAGCAAAAGGTTTTAATTTAAGGCCTATGGTGATTATATGTTGTTGGAGGACAATCTGCAAAGCAGATTTCCCCATTCAGCATTCATGACAGTTCAATTAAACACACTCTTTCATTTTTAGTCTTAGCTAGTGACTGGCTCGAAGGCAGTTATGTTTCTCAGATTTTATGTGAACGATACAAGACTAGATAGAAGTGTTGTGGTCACTGAGTTTACAGTTGTTAAGATGTGACAAACTGTGTTGATACTTTGGCTTCATGGAAATAACTGATGGATCATGTTGGTCTTTTTAGGAGCTCAAATACTATGTTTACCTGAGACTTTAGGTAAACGATTTCAAAGGCAGCTGAGAGATGGAGTTTGGAGATGCAGTGTGAGATCTGTTTTAACCAGGCTGTTGGCAAAGTTAAAGGATGTTCAAGGAACTCCAACTCTGATCTTTTTGCTTATTAATGGTTTTCTTGTTTTTTTTGTTGTTGTCATTTTTATATGTTACAGTTTAAAAGTGAAACACTTATTCATTCATTATTTATATTTTCTCCACCTTTTAGAAGGATAGTAAACTAACTCAAAGTGTTCAAATAACTATTCATTCTTTTTATACTTAATTTTCATGTATTATTTTCTTAATAGAAACATAATTGTGACAACCTTCTATTTACTTTTAAGTAATTTTGAACATTTAACACATCTTTAGATTAAAGATTTTCTAAGATCGTAAGAAACCCTTAAGTCAACTGTTAAACACATTTTTCATAAAGGCCACACATACTTGACCCTCCATGTCCAAGTGATATAAATCTCTTTAAAATCTGGATTATAGAATAAAAAAAATTGCACAAAATTGAATTGAACATGCAAAAAACTAATGTCAATGTGGCATACTTCTGTTTGTTATGAATAAGATGGAATAATGCCTGCACACTAAAATTGTTAAATTGTTCGATTATTCAATCCAGCGTTGGGTCAAAAAAGGGTAAAACCAACCGTTTGGTTGTAAAATATCTCATGGTCGGTTATTTCAATCCAAAATGCTGGATTGAAATAAACATATTTTATGGGTTAATGAACTCTGTATGAGTGTACAGTTTCACTGTATTTCTAGGCAATGCGAGGTATATGCTGTGCAGTATGTATTATTCAGTAAGTTAGGATTTCATGAACACAAGCCAAATACTGTAGCACTGTAGGCTAATGAGTTTGGTACAGAAAATAGATCATAATACAGTCCAAAATTTGCCTTTGGAAAATGTCTAGTATTAGATGTTCTGGGCACAGATTTAATCAGGTAGTTTTTCACAATGGGGCAGGGTTACACTTAGCAAATGCGTGTACAAGACACAGACGTTTAACGTCCTGTCATGACTCAACAGACTGTGATTGTATGATCACAGAGAGTATGCATTGCCTGCTTCCTGACAGCGTGATGTAGTGTGCTGAGAAATCCCTCCGGCTATCAGCCATCATGTGCAGGGGGGGGTTGCTTAAAGACACGCCAAGTTAATTAGAATTGTCACTTTCCGGCCCTGAATATCTTTTAACCTGCCACAGCACAGAGTTAAACACCAGCCCTAAAGCTACAGACAGGCATAGAACTACTCTTGATGTCTGTCTCTGCACACATTTCACACTAAACTACTTTTCCTTTGCAGGACATGGAAGTGGGCCTAAAGGATTGATTATTGAAGTGAACTTTTGAAGAAGCGAATACCAGATCGATCCTGTTTAGCTTTGTAAGTATTTTCAGAGATGTTTTATATAAAGACGTTTATCATTTTAAATGTGTAATTTGGTAGATGTCTTTAAAAATAAATGTGCATCAGCTGTGTTTCTTAATACATATTTATCTAAAATATAAGCTATGGTTTAGGGACCTCACTGTACAGTATGTCTTTTTCTTTCAGAAGATAAGGATGAGGTGAACGCAAAGAAGCAAACTCAAGGACAAATGTGAGGGAGAATTCAGTTTGAAGAGATGTATGGTCTAGTTCTATCTTGTCAAGATGTGCTACACCAGCGAGGACAGTCGACAAATTCAAATCGAAAAGTGGGACATTAAAGATGTTGGGACATTTAGGTCAGCCTAAAAAGTGTCTCCCATTCAGGTTTTATTTTTCTTGATATGTTTGGATATTACTGCAGTTGAACACCGTGAGAGCTCAGATTTTTTTTAATCTTCTTGGCTATGAAACCATAATGCAGAGATTTACGACGTACTTGCGAGCTACCCTTGCCAAAGTTTTATTCTGTTCTGGACTTGCACAATGAGTGTGTACCACCTCTGCGCAAAGGGTGTCTCTGCCATCTTCACTTGCGCTCGCAGAGAGAATTTAAGTGCCCCTGTGGACTAATGGGGTTGATGCTCAGGATCCACCTCGTCCTTCTCTTACTTTTATGGACAAACTCTTTGTGCCAAAATCAACATCATCTCTGACAGGATTACCACAGAGATATCCTACAAAAACCCTTAGTCATGTGACCAGGGGACAGGACCAGTCACATGCTCTTCTGTCATCGGCTGGTCTGCTTTATTTGATATTCTTTTGGTACTGCAATGTTTATCTTGTATAACTGTGTGTGCTATTACAACTTTTTTTAATCTATTGAAAGCTTAATTTGCATTCGCTTTGTGGAAATAGACCAAGACAGATTTTTGTATTTACATCTATGGTTCATAAAGTACTCACTCTCGGATAACATGGTGAGCAAAGAGCCCAACATTTTGCCAACTGTTCACTGCCAAAGCAATGGCAACCCAGACAAAACCGGCCCCACCATAACTGTGCGCTCTGTGCTACTCAACCGGAACTCTCCGGATATCGAAAACAGACTTAAACGCAGACGAAATCGCACACAACAGGTGCGCTTTAAAGATTTGGAGGATGATGAGTCTAAGGACAAGAACAACAAAGTTAGGAGTAAGAGCCCAACGGAGGTTCCAAACTGGCAAAAGGAGTTGATGAATGGGCCATCGCTGGTGGGATCCGTCCGTGGGGACATGGAAAAGACTATAGGAGCAGTGACAGCGTTTCTAAAGAGAGCACCGCCGCATCCACTCACCCCCGGGCCCACCAGACGCTGCTGGGTCCCGACACATCCGTGTGCTTTCACACTGCCACTGCCAAGTCAGCCATGCAGGAGTACAGCCATCCAAACCTCACCCAGTTTGCAAAAACCTCCCTCGCTTTCAGCCACACAGACTCGCAGTCACAGCTTTGGGGATGGAGTGGGGGAAAGCTGGGATGATGAGTACTCTTCTGATGAGCTGACTGCACGGCTCTACTTTCCACCTCGAAGATCACATCAGAGAGACCCTAGGCAACAGAATTCCCCCACTGAGCAATCAAGGTGCCAGAAAACTGAGGACAATCGAACTGCATCTTTGGATACAACAACACAACGCCTAACACCGCACAAACACTCTAGAAGGAGAGGAAGGAGGAAATTATTAAACAGAGCTGCAAGTGATCCTGGAAAACCTGAGCCTCCTTGTACTTGCCCAACTGAAACTGCTGACAAAAAACACGAACAGTCTAACCAATCCAAAACTCAATCTAAAGGTGTAGCGCACAGAACTTCAAATGTACCCCTACACCGTTCCCCCACTCCCAACATACTTCATCATGTTCCGTGTAATGTTTATTCCACGCAGTCTGAACCAAGCTGCAATGCAAAAATCCAAACATTCTCAGACCACACAGACTCTTGGTCATCTGAAACAGCAGCCCCACCTGATGCAGAAGTCCCTCAAACTTTATCCACTTGTCCCAAAGAAACTCAAAATGTACCATCAAAATGTTGTCCACCACAGGCCCTTTCTCCCTCTTTGACACAAGCAGAGCATCGTAGTTTGACCCCTACTGTATCCCAAACTTTGTGCATTACCACAACGCAAGTCACATTATCCACAACACATGGGCAGTCAAGCACGTCTCTCAGTGAAACATCAGTGCGTTGTTGCACTCCTGCTGTTCAAACTGTGACAAATTGTAAAACTCCCCCAGTTCCCGAGTCCTGCTGCATTTCAAAATCTCGTACAGAACTAGCAAACCCTGTGAGATCCAACCCTGGTTGCCAGATATTGGAGGAACGCATCAGTAATATTGGCAAAAATGAACTTTCCTGTTCTCAAGGAGCATCTGTTGTTGCCTCATCATTTGGTTTTGCACATCCTCGCCAAAAGGCTCTAACAAAACCGATGGCATCCTATAACACCCCAATCCAATCTGTGCCCACTGTAATACCTCCAACACAATCTGTGCCAAACACTAAGGTCCCTGAACCATCTCTTCCTCCACCCTACTGCGTCTCAAATATACAAACTGTAAAAAAAAACACATTGACTACACACACCCCCACGCCAAATCAATCCAAAATTCAACCTCCAATACGGTCTGTACCATACTGTATTAAAGACAAATCCGCAGCCCCCGCAAGTTCTCATACTGAACCTATGCTGTCCCATAAAGTTCCCACACAAACACTTCTTCACAGTGTGATATCATTTCCTCCAGGCTCTTCGTACTCACACTTGAAGACCTCCATTCCAGGTGTGTCACACATCATTCCCAACTCACAAACTGCAGTGCATTGCATTCTAGATCCACAAAATGCCGGAACTGCAGTGACTCCTTCCCTCCCCGTTCTTATTTGCAGCCGGTCCGCCCAACCCGCACCAGGTGCCATGCAAACATTGGCACACTGCAACGCTGCTGTGCAAAGTGCAGCTTCTGGCGGCAACCCTCCTCAAATTTTACAAAACTTTAAGACTTCTCAAACTGTACCCCACTCCAAGTCATTTCCACAAAACATGTCACCTGTTTTCTCCTCACGTGAAACTGTGAAGTACATTGGTGTACCCCAGGAAACTGTGCTTCCCAATTTCAGGCATTCCTTACGTCCTTATGCCTGTCCTCCTCAGACTGCTCTGCTGTACTCGAACACGGGGGCAAGTCCCCTCCCAGCTCAGGCCTTCTGTAGTACTCAGGACAGACGAGACAGGAGAGAGTTTATGCTTCCTCCCCCACCTCCTCCTCCTCCACCTCCATACACTCCACGCAAAGAGGGCTCCTCGACCTTGGGACAGCTCCTCAAGCCTCCAGTCGCAAAGGTGGACAGCAACAACGCTGAAAAGGACAAAGTGAAAGCTGGGATGACAAAGTCAAAGGGTGAAGCAAGAACTGATGAAATCCCTTCTCCTATCCCTCCCAAAAGTAAAGCGAGAGCTATGGTGAAACCATCCTGTTTAGGCAGCCGGCTAGCAGTCCTGGGCACAGAATCCCAGTCCAACCCCAACCACCTGCCTTCAACTGAGGCCCCCCTTGGACTAGCGGAGGGCCAGGCAGACACCCTGCGACAGGTGCAGGAACTGCTGGGGGGGCTCATGTCTGGGGCGAAGTGTAAGCTGGACCTGGCAAAGGCAAAAGAGAAACTGTTTGGCCCAAACGGCCCTCTGTACGACATTGGGACTCTGCAGTCTCAGCTGCACAGCCTGGAGGGGGTGTTGGAGACCAGCCAGAACACCATCAAGGTTTTGCTGGACGTCATTCAGGATCTGGAGAAGAAGGAGGCAGAGCGAGACGGGTGAGTGAGTGATTGTTTGTGAAACTGTGAATTCTACAGCATATTGTTATGGTGATGTCAAGTGGGTTAAAGAACATTTTATTCTTTCGATGGCTGCAATAATAAGAAAATGAGTTAGATATAAACAGCAGGAAATTGTTCCAACACTCTGCTCTGCCCACAATCCTGTGCCGATAATCATTAGTGTGTTCCGGCGTTGCTAGCTGTGAAAGTTTGTGAACGAGCCCTCCCATCTGTCCACTCTTCACTGAGAGATCTGATTGTTTTTAGCGTGAAATTATTTCCAGAACTCTGTAGACTTTGGAGAATATGCCAGCACCTTCCACTTTGATGTAGGACGTGTGAAACAAATTAAATGATTTAATGTGTGTGCCACATTCTGACATGCACAGCTCGGGGAGTCGTTCGTTTTTTTGGTTTAAAACATAAATCTTAAGAGCTTATTTGGCAGTGTTTTAGTAAGCATGTGTGGATCTATCGAGTTATTAATAAATGGATATAAACATTACGGTTAGCCTTATTATCAGCCGTGAGATGTTCAAGGGCCATGAACTTTGAAGAAACGTTCAGTGCCATCTGACAGCTTGCTTAAAAGTAGATTTTTTTTATTAATTGAATAACAGATGTACGTTGTACAGCCATTACGGTGCAAAGGCATAATGAGGATCATAAATTAGATATGAGTTTGATGGTTATTTAGTTTGTTGGAATTGTTGTGGGGAATTCACTAAGAATTAATTTTCTGCATTGTTAAGCACCCGGATTTATGCTAATTGGGTAACACAGCCAAAAAATCTGTGCTGATTTAATCAGCAAGATTACCTTTTTTCAAAGTAATTTCAACCTTAAATATATCATTCCTGCAATGTAGTCCCTTTTCGGCGGAGTGTCGTTTAAAGAGAAAAAGGCATTGTTTTTATTACTCAGTTTGATCCAA
Organism: Triplophysa tibetana; assembly: GCA_008369825.1. NCBI lineage: Eukaryota > Metazoa > Chordata > Actinopteri > Cypriniformes > Nemacheilidae > Triplophysa > Triplophysa tibetana. Next base: position 19,154,933 of record CM017901.1, on the reverse strand, counting down.
ACTGCCATGTGATGAGATAACCAATCTCCTTTCAGAAATCCCACTTCAAGTGCTGTGTTCCCTTGTAAGTGAGTAGGCCACTTGGGTGCGATTGATTTGACACAGAAGTGCTGCATGTTTGCACTGACTGTGACTTTATTGTGCATTGTTTTGGGTTCATTTAGTGTCTGGTAAGTAAATAAGTCGCAGGTTTTGGTGCAGAATAACTGCGGTTGAGAAGTCAGGCCGTGTGTGTGTTTGTAGTGATGTTCAGTACCTCCTCGTGAGAGAGATTCTGAAAGATTAGTGCCGCTGAAATCTTCTACAATTAAAATGTGAAGATTAAAAGCAAAAGGCTTGCATATCTTAAAATGGATACATGTGACATACTATTGATGGACCAAACCATGCGCTCACATCTCAGATATGACTTTAGATGATGTTTAACACTTAAAGGCTTTTACTTTATTATTGATTGGTCTCTTGTCTAAGCTTCTCATTTATAATTGACAGCAATCTTTAATCAGCAGAAAATAGCATGCATAGAGTGGATTTATTTGTTGCATTTATATATACATATTTTAACATAGATCAGATCTGATCTGAGAGTCATACACGGTGATGTAATGCTTCAAGAAGGTTTTAAGGAGCGTTTTTTACTCTTTGTTAGAAAAAGTATTTTTTTTTGCATTTCTGGGCCAAACTAAAGTGAAACGCATTGACCTGCTCTGAGGCAAACAAAAGTATTTTACTTTAGACATGTTCTGAACATTGACATTGGCCAACTGCATTACTGTCAGCCTGAGGATCAGCACACGTTAGATTGATTGAAATGATTTTGACGTTGCCAAATGTCTTCATAGAGCAAGTCATTAAGGCTATACAGTACAGCACAAAACGTTTTTGTGGAGCCATCCTGGAAAGCCTTGAGTTTTGTGTGGTCAATATAAATACAACAACTACTTGAGTGGAGTTAACTTGAAAGCTAATAAAAAAATGAGGTAATTTGAAATTTTACCTGAAGCTAATTTACGATTCCAACCATTATTTCCATTAAAATAATTAACCAAGGTTTAACTATACTTCAAAGTATGATGACGTATTCTTTAATAAATTATACTTTTTGGATAGAGTAGCCTATACTTTTTTGCATCCTGTTGTAAGTAGTGCACTCAATACAGTCAATCACTTACTCCTGTTACACTTAAATACTGATTTTGATTAAGTTTTAATAATTTTATCTTCTTATTAAGTTAACGTAAGCCAATTTAGTCCCAAGTAGTATAGTGTGCAAGTATACTAGAAGTACATTGATATCAGTATATTTAATGATATACTTGACATTCACTTGATTACACCAAATAAAAAGAACATGAATTATAATTTGCATTTTTTGGTGCACAAAATTTTTACTATAGTAAAACCATTGTAATTTTGATTGATTGGATAGATTTTATCATTGTTTCTAAGGTCTTTAAAATGCACAGCAGCATGTCAGGTGTGTAAATAATAATAAATCATGATAATGTTTTTTTTGACATGGATAGGCAGGACTATGTTCCAGTAGAAACTATGGCCTACATTTTTTTGCTTTCGTGAGGGTATTTACAGTATGAAGAAGTGGGACAGTGCTCACGAGATACACAACTCTGTCTACAAAGGAGGGAATCTCTGGGTTTTAACAAGCATGTAGTCTCCTCGCAAGTCTTCATACCTTTAAAATCATTACAATTCATATTTCACCCCACAAAATCTGTCATCATTTAATCACCTTTATGTTGCAAGTAGATTATTTTCAACAGCTACTGGGCAGTGAACTTTACCGACATGTTCTAAAAACAAGGTTCCTTGAATCCATACATTGCATGATAATGTATTGTGTGGCTTCAGAGGACTTAATTTTTGCAAACATCTCTTTTTGTATTCCACAGAAAACAGTGTCATGCAGGTTTGGAACAACATGGGTGAGTATGATGACAGATACTTCACGTCTGGTGATCTTTTCCTTAACATTACATTACATGTACCATTCTGTGTTCGTTTCGAGGTTATACATGAAGTCATTATAGTGCGGCACAGTGATGAAGTAGTCTGGACGGTGGATGTTGTCATAGTTCATGTGAAGGTCACTAATTGGTCTGTTTGCATGCACGACGTCTGCTTGAGAGTCGATAACCCATTTACTCACAAAATCAGAAGTATTTCACAGTGAGACATTATGTTCAATGAGGAAAAATGTCTGGCGGGACTTGATTTAACTGGCAATTTTAGAGTGGCAAGAATGGACATTACAAATGGGAACAGAGCCAGATGGAGTTGAATGAGAGGAACTGGTGAAGTCGGATAAAAGGGGAAGGTCCTTTTAAATGTTTTGCTAACAGAATGATAATCAAGTAAACCATTAAATAGAAAAACAGTGCAATGATCATAAGATCAGATAGATGATTTAAGTTTTAATTTCAGGTTAACTTGACGTTTTTTCGTTGCTCTTTATGTTTGCTTAGCAACAGATTTAAAAAAAAATGACAGCGTTTAGGAATAATGTGAATAGCTTTAGTGTTTATTTTAAGCGAGAGTAAAGCAGTTTGCCTCATAATACTTTCAGCTGAAGATGGTTTGAGAATTACTTATTTGATTTTCCTCAGAGAACGCAGACGTAATGTGTAAAATTACCTTCTAATTGCCACGCGCTATTGCTTGGATCTTTGTTTATGGCTCCTTTTAGTGTAATAACATTGAAATTCCCAACTAGGGTATGAGAAACAAAAGACATAATCCTGTGACCTAACTCGCATCGCTTTTAAAACCTTATACAGTAGTGTTACAGTTTGTAATGTGTATCATACTTTTAAACACATTTCTTTACATTTTACAGTTTTTGTTTAGTTTCAGAGTCGTTTCTCTATAGACAGACTTTAATAGTTTAAGATGAGCAATTCTCTATCTCCCAGCATTTTCTTTATTTTTAATAAAATGGAATAGAAAAGAGGTATCTATAATTTAGTGTTGTAGAAGCCCATTTGTTCTCATCTAATCTCTGATCAAGAATAGTATGTATAAAAAATGGCATCATACATTTACATGTCCCCTGCAGAATCTGCAAAATGATAACCTAAGAGAAAAATAATATTACTAATCTATATCTAATTACTTTTCTTTCTTCTGAATATGTCATTTTATATAACAGACTTTGACATATGTTTCACAACATAGAATAATAGCTGAATATACATAAATATTTCAGGCAAAAATTATTTACACTTGATACTTCATGCTGTGTGAGGTTGGATGATGTTTTGTGATTGTTGTTCATGAGTCTCTTGTTTGTTGTCTTGTCATGTCATCACAGGTCATCTGAAAATCCTTTTCAAATAGGGCTGCACGATAAATCAAAAATAAACCGCACACGATTTGGTGGCTTGTTTTTTTTTGGACAGTTTGTTACATACCTGCCAACTTTTCAAAAAACCTTGGAGTGAGATTTTGTCAGGGGGGATCAAAATTATGCCACAAATGCAGCCACACAAGTTGGTGGCTCAGATATCAGAGAATTGGAATTAATTTGTTGTTGTACCCTCCATTCTGGTGGTTTGTGGGGAGGCCTAAAGCCGGTGATAGGGGCAGCCTACTGGAGATGGACAATATTGGTTACATTCTGTGAAGCAGACATAGTTGAAGGCCCACCCCCAGGAAATTTTGGATTAAGTAGATGTGATTTCCTGCATTTTAGTGGATTTTTGGGTGGTATGCTAAAGATGAGCAATACCTGAACTTATTCTGTGTTATGAATTCTGGACACGGAGAACCCAAGTGCAGGCAACACGGGGATGAAGGGGTTAACAGGGGTTTATTAAACATAAAGGACACTAAAAAATGACAAAACAAAAACCCACGAGGGGGAAAACAGGACTGGAATAACTATAAACAAAGCAAGAACACTGACTGACTAAACTACCAAACAAACACTTGAACATAAACACACTAACTAAACTAGACTTACTTGACAGAGGAAGACAGGAAACAGGAACAAGGTATAAGGAAACAGGAACAAGGTATAAGGAAACAGCTAAACATTAACATGAGCTACGGCAAGGTACAACATACACGTACAGGTACATCAAACAATCCAAGAGCACAAGACAATAGACAAGAGGGTGTTTTAAAGGGAAACGAACATAGGATAATTGTCAGGGACAGGTGTGGGTAATGAGACAATAATGGGAAGGTAACAAGGAAACGAGATGGAGGGAACACACAGACAAGACATGAGAAGGCACATGTCGGGGTATATATTCTTCTGTCGCTAACTTCGGGGTCCAGCCAGCCATCAGCGCCATCTACCGTCGGGGAGTTTAAAAGGAACTAACGAGTCTCGACCCACGATCGCATTTTTTTTTGCGTGAGTAATTAGATGTGTGGCGAGAGTGCATGTGAACACGGGCAAATCCGTGTGTCACACGGCTAAAGCGTGAGAGTTGGCAGCACTGTTGTTAGTAAAAGACGGTTATAATGCTGCTGCATCCAAAAGCCAGAGGGCGCTCTCGCGCAGAAACTCCAAATAAACACTGCAGAAGTAGTACACCTAGTATAAAGCACACCTCCCTGCGTAACATTCTAAAGTAATTATCACTATGTTCTACTCACTTCAAAGATTGAATCTCTTGATTTGTAAACTCCAGATAGAAAAATGCAATTGTATCTCAAAATTTGTCCGTTTAAATTTTACTTGGTAAAGGAGGAATAAAAACAACGTCATTATCACTTTATGTGGAGTGACGTTTTATACTGTGTCCTCTTCTTGAAGGGCCCTTCGGAGGATACTATATTCAATTTGAAACTGGCCGGTAAGAAATGCCTATGAGCATCTTTCTAATGGTTTTCTTCAATCCTCGTCAGGTATTTTCATGACAAAAAAAGTTTATAATCATGATGTTTGACCGTTGTTGTTTTGTCAAATGCACGTTACAAGCAACTCAAACTCGCACTGCTTTCAAAATGAGAAGCAATTGCCACAGATCACAGAGCCATGCTTCACAGACAAACAGCAAATGAAACAAAAATCGCAGACTTTGCTATAGTATAATCGCTCTAGACATGTCGATTTACACGATATTAAGTGTTAATCGTGATTTATCACACAGCCCTATTCCCGAAAGCGACTGTAAGGTGTGAGATAATTTTTTTCATGTCGTATTACAAATGATACAAATATTCAGTGATGCTCAAGAAGGCAACAATTGTCACGTGTAGCGGGAGGAAAACACAGACGAAAGCAAAGGGATACAAAACAAAAGGAACTTTAATAACAAAACTAACGCAGTAACCAGGAGACACGATGACATCACACACACGCTAACAAACAATACTCGACGAAGAACAGAGGGAGACACAGGGCTTAAATACAATGGAAGACGCTCAGGGAAAACAGAATCAGGTGTGGGACTAATTAACAATGATGAAACACAAGTGGAAACTAATGAACTAATAATGAGATTAACAACGGGAGGAAAAAACCAAACAAAACATACAACAAACGTGACATTACCCCCCCCTCCACAAGGCGCGTCCTCGCGCCAAAACAGTACAAAAAGGGGGATTGGGCGTCCTGGAGGCCGGTGCAGGGAAGACTAGACATGGTGGGATGGGAGGCCTCCAGGACGATACGTCCAGCTCTGGGACTCTGGAGGGCGGCGGCCGTTCAGGAGGCCTGGAAGGCGCCGGCCGTTCTGGAGGCCTGGAAGGCGCCGGCCGTTCTGGAGGCCTGGAAGGTGCCGGCCGTTCGGGAGGCCTGGAGGGCGTCGGACGTTCTGGAGGCCTGGAGGGCGCCGGCCGTTCTGGAGGCCTGGAGGGTGCCGGCCGTTCCGGGAGGCCAACGACCAGTATAGCCTGGGGGGCTATCCCTGCCATAAGGCTCCCCCAAAAAAAATATTTGGGCTTAGTCCGGGAGCTCACATGGAGGTTGGCCTGGACGGGCTGGGCAGCGGGCTCTGGCGGCTGGGCAGCGGGCTCTAGGAGGCCGGACGGGACCGGCTGGAGAGGCCCTGGGAGGCCGGACGGGACCGGCTGGAGAGGCCCTGGGAGGCTGGACGGGACCGGCTGGAGATGCCCTGGGAGGCCGGACGGGACCGGCTGGAGAGGCCCTGGGAGGCCGGACAGGACCGGCTGGAGAGGCATTTTATAACGTTTTTATAAAAACATGTTTTTTAAATTAGCAATTTTTTATATCAAGTTATGTAGGCCATCCTACTAGAAAAGTAATATAAATTACGAATATAATTTTTATTTATCATAGCTTCTCTGCTTTTCCTGCATTTCTCATTTTCGTCCCACACTTGTGTGACTGTTAGAGGCTCATTTGAGTAGGTGTTGACCATAAGGCCTTATCCAGGACCAGTTTCCCCAAGCCCTGTCTTAATGAAACCAAGAGAATGAAACTGATCACAGATCAGTCAAGCAAGACTTATTTTGCATCAACACAGATGGCGGTGGATGATGAGGCTGTTGTCTGAGCTCATTCTAGTCACGTCAGAGCCAGAAAACACAAACAAGACTGCGGATGCTCCCGATTCCTCTATAAGCTCAGGGTTTACAGAGCCACTGGCCAACAGAACAGATTGGATAATCAGACACTTCTGCTGTCAGATGTAATCTAGCACAAATGTGAGGTCTAATGGCTAATGTTGTTTGGGCAACGCCATTCACCCATCTGGAAATGTTCCCTTGCCTTTCTCCACGCGTTTATTTTGTTTAGGTAATGTAATCATTGTTATTGTAGATTTATAGAGTGACCACACTGAAATTCAAGGCAAATTAGATACTGTATTTATGATCATAAATACCTTGTACATGTGCAAGGACAGTTATAAAGTCATTTTTTTGTGATTTACTGTTAAAATCATCATACTGTTCATACGGTCGAATATACTACATTTAAGGTTAAAATGAATGGAACAAAACAAAACTTAATTGGTTGCTTTACCTGTCAATCATACGGCCTCTTGGGCAGGCATTGGCTAAAGAAAGCGGTTTAAGTTCCCACGCAGGACCAGCAAAAACTTGACATAACATTTTTGAGTAATATTTACTTTAAAAAACTGTGTGCAAATGAACACAAAAAAGTAAGTTAATCATTTTCTATTTATGAGTCATTTTCTAAATTCTGAATTGTTTAAAACAAAAGATTCTCCTTGGATCATACTGGAATAACACAGATCGCCAGATCTTGTGAGTTCATGCCAAAGGTTATTTTGAAAATATCATGTGCAGCATCATGGCAGGCTTTGATACAGCACAACGAATTGCTTTTACATTTATATTCTTGGAAAGTTTTTGCACGACATTCTGTTTCACCTTGAAAATCTTTTGTCCATATAATCTCTTGTTCTGTGACTGTTATTATTTAGAGAGCGATAAACAGTCCTACGTTTGACACCGTCCCTGCCACCCGTTAAAACATGACTGAGAGCTCCAGATCTCAACACAACACATGCTCACAGTGAATGTTGAGGCATTCAAAACTCACACCTGCCTTATAGGAAACTCCCTTCCGTGAATGTTTACAGCACAACAGGCATACCGAATGAGAACTTGATATGAGTGCATTGATGTTTATTCACTCAGTTCTGATTGCCTACAATAACCGCAGACGCTGAAAAAAAGCTAAATATAGGTAAACAAATTATGGAATATCAAGATCAGCTATATGCGATCAAATTGATATGATATGAGCTGGAATCCTAAGCTACATCTGGGCTGAGCTCCATTCTTACTGATAACAGCAGAATCCTTTAATCAGTTTGCTGAAATGGCTTTTCTCTATTGATCCCTTCCTCGGATGAATAGATTCAGCCTTGATTCATTGCAGCCCAACCTGTTTGTGTTCTCTAAATTGTGTTTATCTCATGCTTGTCATAGCGAAACTAGAGAGGTTTACATGAGGGACGTCAAATTGGATAGAGCCCATTACCTACCTGCTTTTTAACATTCAGGGTTTTTTTGTCTGGAAAGTAACCACTTTACATAATTTTACATTCATTTTAATGTACCTATATAATCTCCATTCATTTTACACCTCTTTTCTCTTCATGCATTTCAGCAATTACAGTTGGATTTTTATTTCTATTGTTTCATTAGAAAATGAAAACTGCTCTGCGGTCGTTGAAATGCAAGAGAATGAGTGTGACCGTAGTTATGCCTGTGAGAAATGATCCATCTGAAATAAATCATAGTGGAGAAATGATCCATTGTCTGTTGCAGGCAATGGCCTCTCGCGGTGCGTTCAGAAGTGTTGTAATGCAAGGTTAAGTGTCCAAACAAAATTACTTCAGAGACATGTGTTTATCCAGCAGTTAGTACGGTTTAGGGGGCAAATAAACACACATCGACGCTTCTGCTGTGCCAGTAAAGACATCGCAATTCATCACGCGTGCCCCACAGGCACCTGATCCACGCTTATTTATTTCTTCAACAAAAAAATTACTTCCAGCTCTTTTGTGAAGTTTGGGATTTTGAGGGGCATCACCACCAGCTTCAGATGCGCAAACACAGTTTAGTGCATCAACTGTCACTTGATTACACCCCGATTACGCTCTGGGGTCGATAACCGTTACGTCCCGAAGCGAAGCGCATCGGTCCAGAGGGACGGTCCCTGCAATTAGCCCAATGTACACTGCTTTCAATAAAACCACTCAGATAAATGGCAAATAACAAAAAATCTTTACAGCATTACCTGTGATGCAGTAGCTCGGCCGCCCCTCGCTTTTTCAAAGAATTAATTCATTGTGTCCTTTAAGGCACGGTTCACCCAAAAATGTAAATTCTGTCATCATTAACTCACCCTGGGACTGTTCCAAAGCTGTCTAAATTTCTTTGTTCTGCTAAATGCAAAGGTAGATATTTGGGAGAAAGTCAGTAACCGAACAGATCACATCCCCATTGACTCCCATAGTATTTATTTGGCAGTAAATGGGGACAAGATCTGTTTGGTTACTGGCATTCTTATATCTGTCTTTGTGTTTAGCAGAACAAAGACATTTAAACAACCTCAGGGTGAATAAATGATGACAGAATTTTTGGGTTAGATATCCCTTCAAATATTTGATCCCGTTTTTTATGACCTTGAGATGAGAGAATGCAATCATGTTGCATGCTGTTGATAAGCACAGAAAATTATTCTGACTCATCCCATAACAATGGCAAAGTGTGTTGACACTTCCAGCACATACTTGTCATTTCTGTCCACATGGTTTTTGCTTGTTCATAGAAACTGAAGGACGATCGACAATACTGTTATCAACATCATGCAACACGCACAAAAACAAAACTGTGGACTGTTTTGACCCATGGCTAGATTTATTTACATTTACATTACATTTATACATTTGGCAGACGCTTTGATCCAAAGCCACTTACATTGTGTCATCCTATACATTTGTTTCTAAGTATGTGCAATCCCCAGGGATCAAACCCACGACCTTGGCGTTGTTAGCGCCATGCTCTTACCAATGAGTTACAGGAAAGCTATGTTTTTCTCGCTGCTACCGCTCTTTGAGAATTCACTCACTCAAGTTTGACATGTATGCAAAGCTTAAAATGTCATATTTCGGGTTCGTAAACACTATGTAGCGATTTTAGCTGCATGTTAAAATAAGGATGAGTTTAACTCACCAAATAAGATTCTCCACCAGATCTTTCAAGATCACATACATGAAATTAGTTATTTAAAACGTCAATTTCAGTCAAGGATTTAGTTTAGCTCAAAGGGAAAATATGTATAATAATCATCATTACACATACATATTTTACAATTCTGATTAGCAGTATAGTGATAAAAATCCTATATGTATTCGTCCAGCAAATGCATTGATGATTTATACACTAACATTATCTCATGACCATAAGTAACGTGACTTTACCAAACAGAATTAGGAGCAGAGGTAGCATAGATCGAAACACAGTTTAAGTGACCCGTTTGTGAGCGTGAACACAGAGAACCTATCACACATGCTTTTATGGTTTTTATTAAACCCTACTCTACATGGTAACATAAATGACGATCGCATAAACACAAACAAATACGTAAGACATGAAACACAAACGCGCTAGGAAGCGCAAAGAGAGAGATAGAGAGAGAGAGGGAGAGCATGGCCGCGAGGCAGGTAAAACATGTATTAAAACCATCAAAATCATCTTTAACAAAGAGGCACGCTCTTAACGCAGCTACTCTATACTTTGAAACGGATACTTGCAATCTCGGTGTTGGACCAATATCCGTATGCGCGTGGATGGAATTCTTGAATGGTTTCAGAATGCAGTCCTGTTGAAACGCTGAGTTTAGGTTCTGAGTCCAAGGTTCCATGGCCTAATCGGATTCCCCAGAGGGGAGACCCAAGCCGGGGTTGTCCTCCGCATCCTCTTTCTTTAGCCTTCCAATTCCTAATTCAAGAGCCCCTGAAGTGGATCGGTGATGGTGTTTTAAATGCATACCTGCCCTGCCCCCAGATGGTCTGGGCCAATGCCATGAAAGTGATAAGGGGGCCAAAAAAAGTTCCTTTGTTTCTCATTGCGCCTCATTTGCATGGCTCTGACAGTATGGTTGGTTTGCATTTAATACCTAAACTTAGTTATGGACATAGTATTCTATGTCTTTATAACATACAGTAGCTCATCATATAGGGAATTCGGAGAGTTGTAGTTACATATGAAAAATGCAAGGCATTGAACTGTGAATCATTCCAAGGTATGAATACATCAAATGAACCCTAAATCAAAACTTGTTACAGAGTATTTAAAATGGGACGAGCGCTAACACACAACCAAGACATTTAGATACATTTATAGAAAAGGATAGTTTAAATCACATAAGTTTCTATTTGTTACAGGAGTTTCTCTGGTTAGCCTCAGATGTTAGTTAGAGATCACACAGAAACTTATCACCAATGCTTTGAAGCTAAGGAGTCGTAAATATATCCTGCAGAGGAACCAAATGGTTATCAAACTCTCGGTGAGAGTTCAAAACCTAAAACCAGCCCCATGGAGCCAGGTTTGCTATGGTCCTTTGATGATGGTATCTAGAAACCAGGACAAAATGGAGTGAGGGGATTTATGGCTTTTCTCTCTATGATCCAGTCACTACAACGTCTTTACGACGGAGAGCATTAAAACAAACCTGCTTCTTCTTAGCAACGACTTTCTACAGCTCTTCTGATTTACAACTTTAAATTTCCTCTATATTTAGAATTTTTTGGACACTCAGATTCCTGAGTTTTAAATAGTTATATCTCAGCCAAATATTGTCCTATCCTAACAAACCATACATCAATGGAAAACGTATTCAATCAGCGTTTCAGCTAATAAATACTTATTCAGCTTTCAGGTGATTTATAAATATCAATTTTGAAAAATTTACCTTAAGACCGGTTCTTTTGTCCAGGGTCAAAATGATTGTTTATTAGAATGCACTTATTTAACCTAATGGTTGGCTGTTAAAATTTTCAACCCAGCATTTTTTCGAGTGTTTTCTAATTAAACCAGTTGTTGGGTTTGTCCATATTTAACCCAACAATGAGTTGAAACAACCCAGTATTTTAATGTGTATTAGCATAAATTGATTTTAATCTTATGGCTTCAGAGGAAAACATAAGTGCTGGGTTGTTTTTAACCCAACTGCTGGGTTGTCTTCACCCAACTGTAAGTGGCAACAACCCAGCATTGGATCATTTTTAACCCAGCTGTTGTGTCCAGTATGGGTCAAAAACAAATGATCACGTTGAGTTTGCTTTTGTATTATTTACATGTTAAATATGATATTGGTGTTATTCATAAAGTAAACAGTCTGTACTGTTTTACAGAAGCATGATGGATGTAAAAGAGCACCGGTCTGAGGTAAACTGATTATTTTCTTAATTTGTCAGACCATTTTTCAGCCTTCTACCAGGGAGAGAGTAAAGAGAAGATTAGGAAGTTACATTAGTATGGGTGTCACACAGTCACTCTAGTGGCTCTCCAAACATGCACGAGGATTTCAGCGTCAGGATAATCTACGGACCGATGCACATGAGATGAAGCTACTTACCTTTCTATCGCTGTTTTCTTTCGCTTTGAGTGCTGTAGCATGCAAACATCTTTTGTTCATAATATTCTAGATTATTCAGGTCCTGGATTCTGATTGGTCAGTGTTCCAGCCTCTTTGATGACATTCACATTGTTAATTATATCACTACCGAGATGTTGTGCCCAACATGGGTGGCGTTAAATGCTGTCCATCACTGCTGACAGCTTGTTTCCTCCAGCGCTCGGTTGAGAAAAGAAAAACACACTTGCCATAAAACTCAGATGTGTCCATTTTTAAGCTTTTCTGCCTCGTGGGTTGATAATAAACATTAAGTGTGGTGTTATCCACAAGCTTCAGTTTTAAGAGGCATAATGGCATAAAATTTGCGTGTAAATGAGACCAGGACCATCAAATCACCAGATTGCATTGATCTAGAGAGATGAACTGGTCAGCTACTTCTTTCATAAGTGCTCACATGTATGTAAACGATCAACTTCCCAGCATGCCCGAAAACATAGAAATACTTCTGGTCCTCTGTGATGTTGCCCTGGAGTGTTTCAAACGGCGGCAGTCATTTCAGCCCGCTTGATATCTTCCTAAAAGACATGACTTCTTTTATATTCAGGCAAACTTTTCAATGTATCGTTTTCCTCTTGTAAATGCTTAAGGAACATTTATGATACGTTTCAATTAAACTCTAGTTGTTCAAATAAAGACTCGAGAAAGCAACACGATATGTTGTGTTTTATAGACGATTATTCTGAATCACGTTTGACAAATGTAATTATATTACTTATGTCAGTAAAATAAGAAATATCTTTTGGATTTTGTTTTAAATATAACCACACTTATTCATGTTAAAACACCAAAAGGCAAATAGTGAGTTACTTCTAAACGAGTGCTAGACAAAAGACAGAAAAAGTAAGAACAGTGAAGGGATAAAAGCATTCATATCATCAATAGATGATCAAAGATTATTTGCTTTCTGTTTTAATGATGCATTGAGGGATCTTTTGTTTGTATAATGATATTATGCCATTATTATGACATATGCACTTCTCAAGACGTTGTATTATGGTGTTGGAGAATCAGCTCATGTGTAGGTCATGTCTATAAAGCCATAGGGCAGAGTTGGCACATTATTTCAAAACTAAAATAGAAGTCATTAGTGCAGATTTCTTTTTTGCATGGTTTACAAACAAATAATTCTTAACATACATGAAGAGTAGGTCAAATATTCTGGATTTTGGTATTATCTTCAATAATATTTACTTTTGATTGCAGACTTGACGAATCTGAGCTCAATTCGACTGATTGTTTACATCACGTATGAAATGCTAATGACAGAGACATTTGTGACATTTCTTACTTTTTTTATGAATGTAAGACTGTGTGACTGACTTATATAATGTAAACTAAAAATGGCTCAAAATTCAACAAGCAATATTCAAGCTAAATAAACTTTAAGGACGTTTAAAGCTGCAGTTTCGGTTTGCTCTAGTAGAAATAACTCTCAAAAGAGTCATCTCATCTGTGATTTTGTCTTTTTCTTTGGTGAATAGTAAGAAACACCGATGGTTGATTTATACATTTGTTTGTATGTCCTGATCTTATTTCTTTCGATCTAAATGTGTGGTGTTTGGAGATTGAGTTTTTAGTTGTTGATTCTTTTACTTGATTTCTTGTTTATCTTTTGGCTGTGTTCACTTTCTATGAGACGTCCACATAAGATGAGATGTGCTGATGACAGATTACGCAGGTCCACAGTGAGAAATGCGAGACCTTAAACAGCTTTCGATGAGACTAACCATCTCAATTTGTCTGAATGCTAGTAGGCCTATGTGAGAAAAAATCTGAGAGGGAAAGATGACCTTTACAAACATTTTATTTTGATATAAAATGTGTGTCATGGTTCCACTATCGTGTCATGTTTTATTCTTGTTTTTCTGTGGAGCCGTGACATAGCCTTTAGTTATGTGGTGGGAGTGAGACTGTTGTAGCACCTATGTATCTGCATACTCTCTCTCCAGTCTGCGTCATTGTTCCCGCCATCTCGTTCCCCGTCAGCCTCTCCTTAGTGCTTAATCCCCAGCACCTGTTCCTCGTTATGATCCTGTGTTTGTCACCCTTTAAAACACCCTCGTGTTCATTGTCCTGTGCTCGTTCATTGTTGATGTACATGTTGGTCTTGCTATCCCTTGTGTATGCTGTCTCAAGCCGTGTCCTTGTTTGCTTTGTGCTACGTGTTTTGTAAGTATAGTCTAGTGTTGCACAAGTATTTGTTTTCTTGTTTAGTTAGTCCTTGTGCCTTTTGTAGTCTTTGTTTTATATATAATAAATACCCCTGTTTACCCCTACGTCTGTCTCTGCCTGCATTTGGGTTCTTCTACCATGTCACACCATGACAATGTGTAACTTCTGCAGTTAATATGTTTCTTAATTTGACATGCTTTGAACAAATGGATGACTGAATCGAAAAAGCACACGTAAGGATGAAAGCTAGATGTTACTAGCAAACATTTTAAGCGCAGGCGAGGTGTGAAGCGTGTTGGGTGAGATATAGATGAAGGATCTTCACATAAAGCCTGTCTATGATTGATTCCAATCTGTGGATTATATGAACGCCGGCTCAAGTGCTTTAGGATTACCATCAGGTCTTTAATTCCAGAAGGCGAGAGGAGAGGCGGAAGATTCCGGAAATCTGTGATGTGTAATTAGTCCCCATTGTGCTGAGCTTCTAAATCAGGATAGTATTGTTATTCCTCGTGTGGCTCGAGCACGGACAGCATCGGTGCTTTGACATCCCATTCGAGCCTATAAACGATTTGCAGTATATGTCTACTGTTCCCAAGTTAAAGGGAACAGTATACAACAGTTCATCCAAAATCAAAAACCTGTCATCAATTACTCACCTTGTTGTTTCAAACCTGTATGAATATCTTTGTTCCAATGAAGATGGAGAAAAATTTTGGAAGAATGTTTTTGGAAGCAATTTTCAGTTCTGGGACATCATCCACCACCATAGTAGGAAATCAAATATTGCATTTTTTGTTCTGTTGAAGACATAATGAGATATTTGGAAGAATTTGGAAAAACAAAGAGTTCTCTAGCACCATCTTGCTTTGTGCTCATTGGAACAAAGTCATTTGTACAGGTATGAAATTTCATTAATGTTCCTTTAAAATTGGTGTGATGCTATTGTCGTGAGCATCTTTTATCGTTCTGAAATCACATGCATTGGTAGAAAGATGAGAAGATCCTGTGTTGTTCTACCATTGTTATTAAGTAGTCATTCATTTTTAATTACATTTACATTTAGTCATTTACCAGACTCTTTTATCCAAAGCAACTTACAAGTATGGTAAACAATGGAAGCTATTTGGTCAAACATTAGGACAACAAAAAGCATAAGAGCAATAAAAACAAGTCTCATAAAGCCTACTATACAGTGTACAGAGCCAAGTTTAGTTTATCAAGCTTACTATAAGCATGCATTTTTTTTGTTAGATATTGTAGAAAAGATACATACCTGTAAAATTTAGGCTAAACTTTGCATGTTTGCTTGTGAGCAGGTCTCACGCGTTCTTTTAGCATGTTCGCATGCATATAACTCTCTATAAATTTCAAGAAATTTAACACATTTTTAATGCATTTCTAATTTATTTTCACAAAATTTTGATTTTGAATTCAATATTGTTTTATACAGAATTCTTGAAAATGTAAAAGATATCGAAAGATATTGCAATTAAAAAAAACACAGAATTGACAGTGTATACAGCCGGGTTATCAATAAAATTAAGTATATT
Organism: Triplophysa tibetana; assembly: GCA_008369825.1. Lineage (NCBI taxonomy): Eukaryota > Metazoa > Chordata > Actinopteri > Cypriniformes > Nemacheilidae > Triplophysa > Triplophysa tibetana. The sequence goes on along the minus strand of CM017901.1, from coordinate 19,139,096 downwards.
TTTGAAAAACGTCAGCCTGTTGTCTTTGCTATAAACTGAAATATGCTGAGGCACTAAACTTTGTAACTATAAATAAATAAAAACTAAACTTAAGTAATATTTTTATAATATACTAAAAATAAATTTTCATTAATTTATGAATAATAAAATGATAATAATTGATAAACATTAAACTAAAATAATATTAAAACTAAATAAACTAACTATTAAGTAATGTAAATAACAGTCATTTTCTTACTAGCAGTAGTAACCCATAACACTCAACAGTGCTTGTGTTTTATTGTGATGTTCTTCTGTTCTCATTTGTTCTCTGTCTTGTGGGCGGGGTTTGTGAAGCGGGGGCGTGTTCAATCTAGTGTCAATGTCTTGAACAGCTAACATCTCCTGCAGAATTTTCATTTGAAGTTGAAATTCTGTGAAGAGGTTTCTTCTTCTGCATTCATCTTGTTTAAATGCAAAAAATGACAGCGTTTTTAATTAAGCAGAAACAGAAATTATCGTACAGGCTTATTATCTGTGATTCATTCACAAATTACTTTAAGATGCTCAGATAAATCATTCATCAAATCCTCTGGGAACATTAACTGCTTCTCTGGTTGCTGTACATAAAAAAAGTGATTTAATCCTGTTTTATCTTCAACAATGTTCTGTAGTCACAACGTTTTTATTGTTTGGTGTAATGGATAACAATAATTAAAATGTATAAAAATTATCATGAATTAAATTGATTAAGATTAAAACTTTTTGTTTAAACTTGCGTGGCCTATTATGTATACTAGGCCTGGCATTTGTAAAAAAAATTAATCGATAATCGAGCTGAAATCATTGCGATATCCGCTCATATCAGGTGTGTTTGACTTCATGCAACCTTGCACAGAGGATCGGTGTACTGATGTCATACCCGCCAAGTGCCAAATAAACACGCTCGCATGATAATGTTATAACTTGTGGTGGGCATAGATTATTTTTTTTAATCTAGATTAATCTTGGAATTAATCTAGATAAATCTAGATTAAAATGGCTCATTTGAATTCTGCCGAAGGCATTCAGAGTATGTGTGCTACCCAAATAATGACTAAAAGTAAGTCTTTGAGAACGGGTTTCTCAAGCCAGGTGGCGCATTAGACCAGGGGCTCATCTCCTGTTTCCAAAATGCATCACAAACTGCTTGAGAAAGCTATTCGACTATGATAATTGGTGATGAAAATTAAATTATGTTCAATAAGATGTACTTGTGTTTACTTCCTCATTAGCTAAGGGATGCTTTGTGTTTAGGTGGTACTTGAGACTGGAAGAGCTCCTACAGTACATTTACATTTAGTCATTTAGCAGACGCTTTTATCCAAAGCGACTTACAAAGAGTTAGGGAGCAACAAGCGATATGCCATACAGGAGCCACAATACATTAGGTGCCAATACAAAGTTACTGGTTTCAACTAAAACTAGAACACTACCTGTTGAGAGAAAGTTTTTTTTTTTTTTTAAACCAACTGTATGTAAACCAATTCCGTACAGTAAACCAATTCCACATCGCACAAGGTGCAAACAACCTTAGTCTTGTCGAGGTTTCCATTGGGAAGCTTCTTAAAAATATTTTTTTCCTGAAGCAAGCCCGGCGGCTTCATAGCTGCATCCATGTTAGCACGTCACGTTTGATTTGGTAATTTCACAGTAAGGTTATGTTGTATTCTGACCAAACGCGAATCGCGCGTCAAGCACGAGTGATTTAGATGTTAAATCAATGCAAAGACGCGATAGACCTACTTGCTGAGCGAATCGCGCGAATGAAGCCCTGGTAATTATATGATGAGGCGGCGCGAATGAAGCCCTGGTTATTAGATGATGAGGCGGCGCGAATAACGCGGATCACGCGAGTTGAAAACTCTCGTTCTCGCCCCCTACAGTGCAATTAAGCTAGGTATACATCCGCGCTAAAATATCAAGGTGAAAGTCATCATAGCTTGCGTAGTATAGACCCAGCTCCCAACCCAACTTTGAGAATAGATTAACGGCGACATTGTTTTTATCGCGCGATAAGAGTCTCACGTTAACGCAGCGCGTTAACGCCGTTAACTGCCCACCACTAGTTATAACGCGTATTTTCCATTATTATTGATTATCGCCGTATCGTATATTGTAAATGATCTCGAGATATTTGCGAGACATCGGCGATATACGATAACATCGTCACATCACTCACCCTTATCCCATACATAAGTGTGTACACTTTTAGCAATTCAAAACAACTTTTATTTATATCATATTATTTTAATAAAAATATAAATCATTTAAATGTATATCAAGTTTGCATTAGAAATGGGTTCATATGAAAATAAATGCATTCAAAATACAAGTTTTATATTATTATATTACACAGTTACTTTGTTAAAATACTCAAATACAGTTCATTAGTTTTTTTGTATGATGTTGGAGTTTATATCATTCGTTTACATTTTTCTATTAAGAAATGTTTCAATAAGCACATTTAAATACAGTGCTGACAATGTTACACTTAAGAAATTACTCTTTTATTTTAACAAATTAAATGTATTACTTAATAAATATTTTTTTCATAGTGACCGACACTGGTGTTTTTTTAACATTATTTGATGTTTGTCACTAGTATGAAGTGTTGTTTCATAAATGCAGATGTGTTGTAATGTTTCTGATGTTTTTGTGTTTCAGAAGGCATTCATATCGAACGGGACAGGACATTGAGAACTGTGGCACATGCAGAGACTGCGCCTGTATCATATACAGGTAAGATGCTTTTATTTGACAATACATCCTTCTTAAACACGAGGAATGAATTGTTAAGGTGTAGCAGGTTAAACAGATGAATCAGCGCTCAGAGCGTTAAAGAAGATTCAGGTGGATGTTCTGGAAGTTTTCCGAGATGTAATTGCTTGGGTTATGAAACGTCTCCCACTGCACACAGTCCACCGAAATTAATAACAACAGCACATCTCGATACTTTCCCGGTCAAGAATGAAGAATGAAGGTGATATGAACAGAGACCTGGAGAGTCACGCACATGCGTCATATATTATTTGTTTAAATCCGGAGGGAGGACCTGAGTCACACGGACTGTAATATATCTGTATTAGCTGTGGATGGACAGGCTGTTACAGTTTTGGCAAACTCATATTTTTCTCTGTTTTCGTAAATATCAGTTCAATATGAAGTATCGGTTAGTCAGATGTTTTTGAAGTGCATCAGTAGAAATAATATAGACACTAAATAAAAGTTGGTGAAATTGCTAAATGTAGATTTAAAAGTAAGCTGGTAAACCTGTGAAAAACGTGTGCGATATATTTCACCATTATTTCAAAAAACACACACAAAAAAAATACTTCTGCATAAAGAAAGATGTGTTCGCAGTATGGCATTATTTTTATGAATTCTATCATATCACTGCAAAAATTTACCATGGTTTATTGTAGATCTGCAGCGGTACTAAAATTCCACCAATAGCTGATTATTTTATAGTGATATTTGCTGATAGCCTTAATCTGGTGGTTATATTAACTGACTTCAAAGGGATACTTTACCCAAAAGGAAAATTCTGAGTTGTTCCAAATTTGTATAAATGTCTATGCTTTGATGAACACAGAGAAAGATATTTGTAAGAATGCTTATAACCCGACAGATGTATCCATTGACTCCATAGTAGGAAAAAACAATGGTAGTCAAATGTGCCCCAGAACTGATTGCTGTCCTACATTCAAAATGTCTTCTTTTATGTTGAACAAGAAAAATTGGGGAAAATATGTCTGTTTGTAAGCATTCTTACAAATATCTTTCTCTGTGTTCATCAAAACAAAGAGATTTATACAGATTTGGAACAACTTAAAGGTGAGTAAATGATGACAAAATGTTCAGTTTTTGGTGAAGTATCCCTTTAACAGATGTCGAAAGCTTAAATTAATATTTTTTAGCTCTCTCCATTTCATACACAGTGAATGCAGATGCAGACAGCGTTGGGGAGAACAAAATACTTTTATTTATAACAGACAAAATTAAAACCCAAGTGGGGGCAAAAGAGAGGGAAACAGGAGGTAATAAACATACACTGGGCAGGAACAAAGAAAAAAAGAAACTCGACAAACTAACAGGATTAAGACTAGACTAAATAGTAGAGAGCTGAATGACATAGTTTAGGTAAGGTAACAAAACTAACCAGCACAGACAGCAAACACAAGGGCATTAAAAAGGGAACTAACAAGGAATAATATCAAGGGATAAAGATGCCGGCTGCTGGACTGGATTGGATGCTGACTGGACTGGACAGGACGAGCCCTTTCGTCTCCTATTCCTCCTCATATGGGTTACAGGGCTTGTGGCTGGGTTAATATAGGGAACGTGACTGGTCCCGACGAGGAAGCATCAGACAACAACTCCCTCCTTCCTCGCTTGCTGCGAAGTGTCGCTGGCGGGGCAGGTTCGACTGGCCTCGAGGTGAACGGAACAGGAACATCCAAGGTGGTGACTGCCACCATATGACCCTCCGGACTCCTCCCGGTTCATGGGATATCTAACCATATCCAGGAAGCCCCAGGGCCTCAGCATGCTCATCTCAGAGGACTCCAGAGGTTTGTTGAGGCAGCCATTGAAGATGACCTTTTACTCCGCCTCGTTAAACACCGCCTCTCCTGCCACCGCCAGATACTCCAGGTTTCTTTCCAGCAGGACAACGAAATGTCGTATATAGTTTAGGTAAAGTAACAAAACGAACCATCACAAGACAGCATACGCAAAGGGATTTAATAGGGAACTAACAAGGGATTATAACAGTAGGCATGTGTGGGTAATGAAACACTGCCGGGAAGCTAAACCAGGAAACGAGGGGGCGGGAAAAAAGATGAGCCCAGAGAGAGTGCATGGTTTCTCCATGGTTCATTTTCATTAAGGTCTTAGCACAACATTTGAATGATCCTGTGATTAGGTTCAAACATATCATTAATTTATTTAAACTTATTTAAAGTGCTTTGCGTATCCATATGATTTTGAGGTATAGTATTGTTGATGAAATGTTAGGCTAAAACTAATTAGATTAGATTCAACTTTATTGTCATTACACATATACAAGTACAGTGTAACGAAATGTAGTTTAGGTCTAACCAGAAGTGCAATTAGCAAGTGCAGGATATACAGTGTGAATAAATACAGAATACAATATTAGGGGAATACTATACAAATGTTCTATGACAAAATGACAGTCGGTATGTACTATGGACAATACATACAGAAGGATATATACTGTGAACATTAATGTACAGGTGTTTGTGAAAAGATAACAATTTAGACTATACAATAGTGCAAGTGACTTAAGTGTGCATTGATTACAGACATTAGCTATAAGGTTACAGTGCAGTAGATGAGTTAATACAGTTATTGAAGTTATAATGCAATAGATGAGTAGATGCAGTTAATAGAGTTACAGTGCAGTAGATGAGTTAATACAGTTATTGAAGTTATGGTGCAATAGATGAGTAGATGCAGTTAATAGAGTTACTAATACAGTTATTGAAGTTATGGTGCAATAGATGAGTAGATGCAGTTAATAGAGTTACTAATACAGTTATTGAAGTAGTCAATTAGTGCAAATGAGCATTCAGTATAATATACCTGGTGTGCAAGTGAGCAGTATAGAGTGCAAAAGATGCTGTGTGTTTGTAAACAGTCCGTTAGAGCAGATACATGAAGTACTGGTGTGTACAGTTCGGTCATGCATGGCAGCCATGTAGTGCAATGTAAACAATGTAATAGCAGCATTAAAGTTAAAGTTATGAGGGGTAGTGAAATCAGTGGGGGGCAGAGTTCAATAATGAAACAGCTCTGGGAAAAAAGCTGTTTCCTAGTCTGCTGGTTCTTGTCCAGAGGCACCTGTAGCGCCTACCGGAAGGCAGTAGAGTAAACAGTCTATGAGCGGGGTGAGAGGAGTCCTTGAGAATGCTCCGAGCTTGACGCAGACAGCGTTTCTTCTGGATGTCCTCAATGGAAGAGAGTGTAGTCCCTGTGATGCGCTGGGCTGTTTTCACCACCCGCTGCAGTGCCTTGCGCTCAGCAACAGAACAGTTCCCGTACCAGACTGTGACACAGTTGGTCAGGATGCTCTCTATCGTGCAGCGATAGAAGTTCACCAGGATGGTTGAAGACAGTTGGTTCTTCTTCAGTGTCCTCAGAAAGAAGAGACGCTGGTGAGCCTTCTTGACCAGGCATGAGGTGTTGGTGGTCCAGGACAGGTCCTCCGAAATATGGGTCCCCAGGAACTTAAAACTGGAAACACGTTCAAGAGCCATCCCATTAATGTGGATGGGGTCGTGTGTGCCTCCTTTCGCCTTCCTGAAGTCCACGATGATCTCCTTTGTCTTGGAGGTGTTAAGGAGCAGGTTGTTCTTTGAGCACCATGTGGCCAGGTGCCGTACCTCCTCCCTGTAAGCAGTCTCATCGTTGTTGCTGATGAGACCAATCACTGTTGTATCGTCTGCAAACTTGATGAAGGAGTTCGATCCATTCACAGGCCTGCAGTCGAGTGTGAAAAGGGAGTAGAGAAAGGGGCTCAGTACGCAGCCCTGTGGTACACCAGTGTTGAGGGTGATTGTGGTGGAGCAGATGTTGCCTAACCTAACAAGCTGAGGCCTGTTCGTCAAGAAATCCATAATCCAGTTGCAGGTTGAGTTGTTAATGCCTAGGTTTCCAAGTTTGATGATTAGCTTGGAAGGGATGACAGTATTGAATGCAGAGCTGAAGTCTACAAACAGCATGCGTGCATAAGTGTCCTTATTGTCCAGATGTGTGAGCACAGAGTGCATCGCCATGGACACTGCATCATCTGTGCTCCTATTGCTACGGTAGGCAAATTGGTATGGGTCCAGTGTGGATGGTAGAGAGTCTTTTAGGTGTGACAGGACCAGCCGCTCGAAGCACTTCATAACAATGGGTGTGAGTGCCACAGAGTGGTAGTCATTCAGGCATGTCGGGCTGGAATTTTTTGGAATGGGCACAATGGAGGTGGATTTAAAACATGCTGGACCACTGCTTGGGCGAGGGACAGGTTGAAGATGTCCGTGAAGACCCCAGCGAGCTGCTCCGCACATGCCCTGAGTACACGACAAGGGATCCCATCAGGGCCAGCAGCTTTGCGCGCGTTTATCCGGCTTAGTGCAGTGTAAACATCTGTGGAGTTTAGTGTGATGATTGGGTGGTCAGTAGGTGTGAGTCTGGTGGCGGGTTCCTTATTGTCTCTCTCAAAGCGTGCATAAAAGTCATTAAGCTCGCTCAGGAAGGCAGTATCTGTGGCTATGGGGGTGGAGTGGTTGGTTTTGTAGTCGCTAATGGCCTGGATGCCCTGCCACATGCGCCGAGGGTCAGAATTGGAAAAATGCTCCTCTAGCTTCACCTTGTAGCAGTGCTTGGCCTTTCGGATGCCCCTCTTCAGATTTGCCCTGGAAGTACTGTAGGCATGTTCATCACCTGATCTGAATGCGGTGTTGCGTGCTTTCAACAGCAGGCGAACTTCCTTGTTCATCCATGGTTTCTGATTGGGGTATATGGTGATCTGCTTCTGAGCTGTGACACTATCAGTGGTGGTATTGATGTAGTCCAATACAGAGGAGGTGTAGCTGTCTATGTCCGTGTGAGAGCCACTGGTGGCCTGAGAAGCAAACATACTCCAGTCTGTGTGTAAAAACCTTTCCTGGAGTGTAAAGTCTGCCCCCGCAGGCCACACCTTGATGGTCTTCACTGATGGCTTCACACGATTAATGAGAGGTGAATATTTGGGGGTGAGGAACAAAGAAAGGTGATCAGATTGACCCAGGTGGGGGAGGGGGGTCGCGGCGTAAACTTCAGCCATGTTTGTATAGACATGATCCAAAGTTTTGTTTCCTCTTGTGTGGCAGGAAACATGCTGGTGAAATTTAGGGAGCACTGTCTTTAAGTTAGAGTGATTAAAATCTCCCGCAACAGTAAATGCAGCCTCCGGGTGAGCAGTCTGTTGTTTACTGATGGCTGCATGAAGTTCTTTCATAGCAAGCTTGGCATCAGCATCCGGTGGAATATAAGCTGCCGTTATAATGGTGGAAGTGAATTCCCATGGCAGATAAAACGGTCTACATTTAACCATGAGAAACTCAAGGTTAGCCGAGCAGTGTCTCCCGATAATAACAGAGTTCGTGCACCAAGCTTTATTGACATAAATGCACAGTCCACCTCCTCTTGTCTTACCGGATTCCTCTGCCGTTCTATCCGCCCGGTGTGTGTTGTAGCCCGCTAACTCAATAGCGTTGTCCGGTATGCCGCTGTGTAGCCATGTTTCCGTGAAGATTATGACATTGCAGTTCAAAAGTCTTTTGTTGTTTATGAAGCGGAGTCGAATCTCATCCATTTTGTTCACTAATGATCGTACATTAGCAAGGAAAATGCTGGGTAAAGAGAGCCGGTGTAGTGTTAGCTTTAGCTTAGCTCTTAGCCCTCCGCGCTTCCCCCGCCTTTGTTTACGATCTTGACGCCGCCGGCGAGCACTTCCGCCCGGCCGTGTGGGGTGCGTAGCATCGGGTGTTTTAACGATCTCAGGGACGAGTTGAATGTTGCAAATATAACTTCCGGGAATGCGCAAACCGATATCCAAAAGCTCATGCCGGGTGTACGATGTTAATGCACGACTGTTCTGTACGAACAGGCCCGAGATGAGCAAGAAAAACACTATATAATTGCTAAAACTGGAGAGACGCTGAGCCTCGCGATGTTCACGCGCCGCCATCTTGGTCTAATCTCTGAATATCTAGGAATATGTTGCGATATTGTAAAGATCTCTTCCAAGGAGTGAGAAAAATCTGAGGAGCTGTAGACAGACACATGATATTCCTTCATCTTACATTAGGAGACAAATGTTACTCTTTTATTTTCAGTCTCTGGTCATTTTGGGGTTTGTCATCTTATGTTATGCACGACAGCCGAAGCCCATATGCTAGACTTCTGAGGACGTCTGATCTGAGATCAGTCAGTTAACCGGATAGGAACGGTGTACGTTCATCACAATGATTTCTGGCAGTCCAGAACTGCAGACGGCTGTGAGACGGGGATCTGTGTCTGTTAGCTACAAATATCAGAAGCAGAGAAACAGATGAGCTATAGAGATACAGACAAGTTGCCAGGTCCCCGCTGAGATCCAAGGAACAGAGAGAGAGGTACAAAAAAGAACACGTCCAAGTCTGAATACGTCTCCATCTGTGGGTGAGAGTGTCTCCAAGCTGTGCTTTAAGAGAACTGTGAGCAAGTCAGAGATGCAGGTATAGGTGTAAGAAGACATAATTCAGATGACATGTTTCTCCTTGTAAATAATAATGCTGTGCATGATTGTTGTGGTTAGTCTGTCGGTTAAGATCTTTGTCAGGTCCGGATGGGTTTTTATAGCAGAATGCAGAAAGTCTTCTGAGCTGTAAACAAGTAAATGTTTCTTTCGGCGATGCTTTCACTAAGACTGATGGTGTGTGAGAATCAGAAGAGAAAGAGTGAGAAACAAGAGCGGTGTGTTACAATTAAGATAAGGTGTAGTGTGTGAATGTGAGAAAGAAGCAGGAATGTCCAGTACTAGCAGGAATCTGAATCATAATAATGTCTTTTCATGTTTGTGTACTCTGGGACCTGAAGCAGATGAAGAATTTTTTGCTGTCGGATAAAAGCTTTTAGCACATTGTACTTTGTCAGTCTCCTGATGCCAGTCACATTTCAAGAATTTAGGAGGCTGTTTCTCTGAAGAATTTGCATATGATGTCAGTCTGTGATGGGACAATGAACAAATAGATATGTATACGAAGATGCCACATTCGACCATTTTAGACTTTTCAACACATCTGCCATTTTTTATGCCATTTTCCAATATGGCGTATGACTTATGACCCGTGATTCCTTCATTATTAATTGCTTTTATATTTTTTCATTTTTTTTGTAGTTTTATAAAGATTTTGAATTAGCGTCTATTTTGTATTGGTAGGTTTCATGTTAATTTAAGTTTAATTTTTAGCAGTCTTGTTCATGTGTGTATTTTTTATTTCAGTTTTAGATAGACAGTTAGTTTAGTTCTTATTTAATTTCAGTTATAATTTTGGCCCCTCAATTTAAACTCATTGCATTTGTGCTGAGGCGACATTTCAAATTTTTGTGTTAGTTCTATACATTTTTAGCCCAACAGTTTTTTCCAATAAAATAAATAATTTAATAGTTTAAGTAAACTATAATAACTTCGATGGAAAGTGCCGCTATTATTTACATCTATGAACTGATATATATGAACATCTATGAACTAGCCTGTTAACAAAAGATAAAGGCAGTAAAGTGGGTTACAAAAAAAATAGATTTTTGTATTGTATTGGGGTTGCTGACACAGGCTTGAATGGTCATATGCACTTTGGCACAACTGCCACTCTAGTGTAAAGTGTACAATCTTTTGTTCTACTTTCTTTTATACTCTGTAATTTTCTAACACCCATTTTTCCTTTTTGAAGAGAGAGAACGCATAGACTTCATTTATTTAAAACCCCACTGTGTTCCAGGAGCTGCTGCATTGCTCCAATTCATCTGCGGTGTGGATGGGGTAAAAAAAACATACGCTTCTCCATTTAGGAGTCTATAGGAGTCTCTGTGAGCCCCTGGGGTCTAAAATACAGCAGCCTAATCAGATTCCAGAGAGGACAGAGTAGAGAATTGAACCTGTTCCTACCTCTCATTGTCCAAAGCCTCAGGGAGAAGGATCAGTATTAGGAAGCCAGAGCTCCGGGAGGGTTTGACAGACTGCCTCATTTCAGCCGAGCTCCGCTCGCGGCCGGACGCGACATTCTTTTCCCCGTTTATCCGCAGTGCTTCATGTGTTGAATCAGAAATGTGTCATTTATCTATAGTAGCCCCCGATAGGCTAGTGACTTAAATGGACATTGAATAACACTGCTGAGGAAGGATTTGCAAGAGAAGCTATTCTGTTCCCTCGCCTTTTAGATTTACTCTCAGAATCCTGTTTTTTATAGATGACTTTAAAAGTCTTATGCATCTTGTTATCTGGTAAAATACTTACGAATTCCAGGTGCATTATTTACATAAATCAATGTTTGTTGACAAACAAATAGACATGCAAGAAGCTTAAGAGGCTATGTATTTTAGTTGTATTCACATTTTGTAACGCAATCCTTCAGCAGTTGCGTCACATCTTTTGACCGATTGTTTGAGTGATGCCAACACGTTTTCACTTTAATAACTCTCGACCCTTGGGTCAACGTTCTTGTTTTATCTGCTGCTACTACACAATCTCACGGGAATTCGTAACTACTTTACGATGTGGCTAATTCGTATGAATTCGTCAAATTTATTCCTACACTTTAGTTTAATTTGCTTTTGCGGCAGTGACGTTAGGTATAGGGAAAGATTTCAGTATGGCTTTTTTTATATTAATCATAAGTGTTTGTTTAAATCACATTGTACAAATTTACACGAATGAGCCATCTATTCCCGCATGATCAGGTTGTCTGCTCTGTCATTCAGATTTTGAACATATTAGAAACATTGTCAGAGTGTTAACACTGGTTTATTTCTGGACGGATAGGCAGTTCAAGAACTACGGTATTTAAATAATTGAATGCCATGAAAATAATTAAATTACGGTTTTTCAATCTGGCTATCATTTGAAATGACAGAGTCTGAGTGTATGACGGATTAAATCCTATAGAAAACCAGCAATTTTGTTCAGATAAATGTATGGGGGCGGTTTCCTGGACAGGTCTTAAGCTTAGTCCCAGACTAACTTAAATGTTAGAGGTGTCTTAATCGAGAACAACTTGCACAATCTTGAAATGTATAAATGTGATTGTTTTGTCTCAAGATGCCCACCAGTAATGTTTTTTTGTAAAGTATGTTTTCAAAAATGACTTAAATATTCTAACTTAACCAAGGCCTATTCCTGGTTTAAACTAATCCCGGTACAGGAAACTACCGCATGAACCCAGAACATTCCTTTATCAGAACTTATGTAATGATAACAAAATCTGGCATTGCCATCTCTTTCTTTCTCTCTCTCTATTTCTTTCTCACTATACTTCATACCTCATACTTCATTGGTATATAAATGAAAAGAAGTATATAATTTCAGAATAACAGCAAACAAAGAGGTGCTATTAAAATGTCTCTCTCTCTCTCATCACTCTCTCTCTCTGTCTCTCCACGCATGAGTCAGCAGTGCATGTGTGATGTTTGCTGCTGCAGGGCAGAGATGCGCTCGTCTCACAGCACAGGAAGCAGAAAGCACGCCGGTGAATCTCAAATGACTGCCCCACTCTCTCGCTTTGTCTCTCTCCTGACGGGGAAATATTCATCTGCATCAAATATTCAAGAGCTAGTAAAAGTTTTAAACAAGGGATAAAAAAGGTGGGTAGGGGAGCGGACGGTGAGCGTGTGTCAGCAAACCCTATTCGACCTATTGACCTGATGAGGTCATTGTGTGCCGCTTACTAACTAGAATATAACTGTGGCAAGGGGGGCGTGGTTTAGTGACGTCTGCATCGGACCTGGGAGAGACACGGGAAAAACGGTAAGCAAATAGGTCGATTGCAGATTAAGATCACCTGCGTCTTGTTTTAGTGATTGGCGAGGAGACTGCTTAAAGGCCCGCAGTTCAGAGAAGGATTGGAGAGAGACACAGACTGAGAGACGTGGAGAGATCGAGAGTTATCGTAACCCGGAAGTGATCGTAACCCGGAAGTATCTGTGAAAGCTGAACAAGAGTTGTTTGTTACTTTGAAGTATTTAAAGTGCGCAGTGGCGCAAAGTTTTGTTTGGATTCTAAAATAAAAGAATCTATCTCTCAGTCCACGCCGACCCCGCCTCCTTCCTTCCATTCACTCACGAACCTATCTACATTGGTGCCGAAACCCGGGAGATAAAGTGCTTGTATTGCTCCCCACCTCGAGTTCCAAGTTACTCGCAAAGTGGCAAGGGCCCTTTGAGGTCACACGGCGAATAAGCGATCTCAATTATGAGGTAGTACGATCGGATAGGAGCGGAGCACATCAAATATATCACCTCAACCTCCTAAAGAAATGGAATGAGGTGAGCCCGGTGATGCTGGCGACGGTAGTGAGTAGAGAGGATGATCTCGGACCAGAAGCGAGCTACCCAGTTCAATCCCTTGCTCTGGCCCCGGGGGGGGATCACCTCTCAGCCTCCCAGCTCACCGAGGTGGCCAAGTTGCAGGCAGATTTTGCGGATGTGTTCTCGCCCCTACCCGGCCGCACCAACCTCATCGAGCACCATATTGAGACTAAACCGGACGTGGTGATTCGCAGCCGGCCCTATAGATTACCTGAACATAAGAAAAAGGTAGTTCAGGAAGAATTAAAGGCAATGCTCGATATGGGGGTAATAGAAGAGTCACATAGTGATTGGGCGAGCCCGATAGTTTTGGTTCCTAAGACCGACGGCTCGGTCCGCTTCTGTGTGGATTATAGAAGGGTGAATGCTGTGTCGAAGTTCGATGCATATCCGATGCCACGGATCGACGAGTTGCTGGATCGACTTGGCTCGGCTCGTTTTTTTTTCGACACTGGATTTAACTAAAGGATACTGGCAGATCCCCTTATCTCCCCTATCCAAAGAGAAAACCGCCTTCACCACGCCGTTTGGATTACACCAGTTTGTAACACTTCCATTTGGCTTATTCGGAGCTCCGGCCACCTTCCAGCGCCTCATGGACCGCCTGCTGCGACCACATGCGGGGTATGCGGCGGCATATCTCGACGATATCGTGATCTACAGCAACGACTGGGAGCGGCATATGCAACATCTGAGGGCGGTCCTGAGATCGCTGAGAGGGGCCGGGCTGACGGCTAACCCAAAGAAGTGTGCAATTGGGCGAGTGGAGGTAAGGTATCTGGGCTTCCACTTGGGTCATGGTCAGGTGCGTCCCCAAATTAATAAGACGGCAGCAGTTGCAACCGCACCGAGGCCCAAGACCAAAAAGGAGGTGAGGCAGTTCCTGGGGCTGGCGGGATACTATAGAAGGTTTGTACCTAATTATTCGGAGCTCACCAGCCCGCTGACTGACCTTACTAGAAAGGAGGCACCGGATACCGTCCAGTGGACGGAGCCATGTCAGCAGGCTTTTACCAAAGTGAAGGCTGCTCTCTGCGGCGGACCGTTATTGCACTCCCCTGATTTTTCTCTTCCTTTTTCGTTGCAGACGGATGCGTCGGATCGGGGCGTGGGGGCGGTTTTGTCCCAGGAGACGGGGGGTGAAGAACGGCCGGTGCTGTACCTCAGTCGGAAGCTCTCGAGGAGAGAGACAAAGTACAGCACCATCGAAAAAGAGTGCCTGGCGATCAGGTGGGCCATACTCACCCTCCGCTATTATCTCCTGGGACGCGAATTCACGCTCCATTCGGACCACGCTCCCCTCCAGTGGCTCCACCGCATGAAAGATACCAACGCGCGGATCACCCGGTGGTATCTGGCGTTACAGCCCTTTAAGTTTCAGGTGATCCACAGACCGGGGTCTCAGATGGTCGTGGCCGACTTCCTCTCCAGGAGGAGGGGGGAGGCTGCAGGCCGGATGGGGCCTCGGCCTGAGTCGGGCGGTGGGGGTATGTGGCAAGGGGGGCGTGGTTTAGTGACGTCTGCATCGGACCTGGGAGAGACACGGGAAAAACGGTAAGCAAATAGGTCGATTGCAGATTAAGATCACCTGCGTCTTGTTTTAGTGATTGGCGAGGAGACTGCTTAAAGGCCCGCAGTTCAGAGAAGGATTGGAGAGAGACACGGACTGAGAGACGTGGAGAGATCGAGAGTTATCGTAACCCGGAAGTGATCGTAACCCGGAAGTATCTGTGAAAGCTGAACAAGAGTTGTTTGTTACTTTGAAGTATTTAAAGTGCGCAGTGGCGCAAAGTTTTGTTTGGATTCTAAAATAAAAGAATCTATCTCTCAGTCCACGCCGACCCCGCCTCCTTCCTTCCATTCACTCACGAACCTATCTACAATAACCTCGACTGGTAACATACAGAAATATAAAACAGATGAAGTATAATCTGGATAAAACACTGTTTGTAAAGAAGGTTTGGATTGGAGAATTGGATTTTATTTTGAATTGATTTGTGTGTGATGGCTCGACTCGTGAATCTCACATCATTAAACCTGCTGTGTTTACTGGAATCATTGACTAATGGTCTGAAGACAAGCTCTCGATTTATAATAATACCCAGACAGCAGACATTAGTAGTAAGTCATTTCTGAAATAGTTTAGTTAAGTATTTCACAACAATTTACAATAAGGTTGCATTATATTAGATAAAGGCAATCCTTCGACAGCACTTTTAAGTCGTTATTCATGTTTATTTAAAGCCCCACTGCAATGCCCTGGATCGTGCAGCATTATTTGATGCGTGGATGTAATTTCAACTGAAAAATGCAGAGTGTAAGACATATCGAGTGGCCCCCTCCCCCTTTTAAAATATCCAATAGCGTTTTCTTTATGGCACTGCAGCCCAGAGCAATTAGCATTGTTCGACGTGCGGCAAGATCAGACAGGCAGATGACATCAAAGTACCGCAAAAGACATAGGGTAAAACATAAAAATTTACTTTCAAATCGTTCTTGCGGTACTTTGATGTCATCCACCTGTCCGGTCTTACATCGCCGGATTAAGTCGAACAAGCCTATTAGCTGTGTCCCAAGGCTGTGACCTTCTTAGGTCGCGGACTTAAAACGTTTGTGTGTCCTCTTTGCCCCGCCTCTTTGAAACGCGCAGATTATATACAAAGTTCATCGCTCTGAAAAGCGAGGTATGCTATGATTGAAAAGTTAACCAGTGCGTAGTGATCTGTCGAATACTGCAAGCGTGTGACGGAAATGTAACGCCTCTTACCATACTTAGAACATCAGGTTCCAAATCAATATTACTGATAGGTATGCCCACTTACTTGCGTATACATTTTGGCTGTCTTAGTCAAACCATACCACGAACTGACATAGATTTGTGGGGATGTGGTTAGATGAGGCTTTTCAGACAGGTCTGGGTGAGTATTCGCTTTTAGATAGAATGTATATTTTGTTCCGACACTAACATTTTTGCAATGCAATTTTATGTGTCTAATACATGCAAGGGCAACTTATAACACACCGAAAAACAACTTCTTCTCACCATATGACGCCTTTAACAACATGCTGCCATTACAGGCACGCAATGAATTTTGGGATAGCCGAGGCTTTTAAGGATCCATTCGTTGGAGCATTGTCAGCCCGCGGAAACAAGGTTGCATTTTGAGGATGCCTTTGAAGCCGCCTTCGCAATGGGACAGCCTTACCAGCCTTCAGTCGAGCTGCTGTGACTCAATCGGTTTTAAATGCAGCCTTCAAAGCACTCAGCCCCAAGTTGGATAGGGCTATTTAGATTGAGAGTCGCGTTTACACCGTTGACTCCAATGGAACAGTTTTCCATTTTCCAAATGGCATTCATGCGCCCTTGAAGGGCCCTTCGCGACGCCAATTGTAGGGGCGTTCCAAACGAAATTGAACACCTGAATCCCTTCATGAAGGGCCCTTTCAGAAGACCGTTAGTGAGGGGTACAAGCCATGGTCACGTCAAGAAAGTGAGTTCCGTTTGTGATCACGTGATCTGGGATTACGGGTTCTCGCCACGCATTTTGAAGCAAATATGTAGCGGGATTTTGACATTGTCGACCTCAATGTAAGAACAATAATTTAGTTTGCATTTGTTTTACACTTTTTTTGTCAGTGATAAATTTGATTTAAGATGGTTAAAATATAGTATTAAAAATAATTTAGTTGATAGGAAAGTATATTAATATGTTTAAAAATAGCTACCTGTTGATAGGTTTCCGTTATCATATATGTCTTTATTAATACCAAGTGAATTGAAAAACAAGGTGAAAGGAAACATTATTACACAATATTCAACAAGACGTATTAACATTTTTGTTTATTTTCAACAAGCGAGCACTGGATTCAGAATGCTTGTGCGACATTGTCAAGTAACATTTATGTAACATTGCACCAGTCATTCCCTGTGTGAAGATGGTTCCAAACGCATACAAGAGAGACAGTATTGCCCTACACCCTTCAAAGAGTTCACTTCAAGGGCTCATCCCTTCGAAGGAAGTACGGCATAGGGATGCTCATTCCCGTTTGGAAAATGCTCAATAAATGAGTGTACAAGTGGCTGATATGAGGCACTGCTTCCACAGTTCTCATAGTTCATGGCATATTTCTTCATTCTGGTCAACACAAAAGAGGTATTTTTAAGAATGTTGGAAAACAGACAGTTCTGGGGCACTTTTGACTACCAGGGTGGTATTCCAGAAAGCTGGTTATGTGACATACCCGGGTAAGTTTAAGGGTTAGTTAGCTGATAACCTCAACATTCGGTTCCAAAAACGGAGATTACTTTCAGGGTGTGTAAGTAACCATAGCAGCTTACTCTCTGAAGATACCCGGCTCCGGAGCAGGTTTTGTTCCAGGGTTAGTTCATTTTAAGGAAACGTTACTAGGCTTTAGGGGTTGTCTGCTCATGTGTGAGGTTTTAATGAGTGTCAAGTGGGTGTAGAAGCACAGATTACGTATAATGTATTAGCATTTTACAGCAGTATTATAATTACATTTTCAATCTCACCCATCGCAATTTAGCAATCACAAATAATTTTATTAACTTTATTATTTAACTTTTAAAATTGAAATAATCTTTAAATAAAATAATGTAAACTGTTATTGTTAAACTTTATATATTTTTATTGAATACTGTATGTACTTTGAATCAGATTTCATAAAACATCTCCAAATATCATTGGATGAAAATGCACACCTTATCATTTCCAACAGATAAATGATTTTAATAGTGAAGTATGTTAACTGGAGTGCAATTGGGTCCAAGGTAATTTTGTGGCCCAATGGTCAGAGAGCCAGGTTTAAAACTCAAAGGTTGCAAGTTCGATTCTGGCCGGTTTCCAAGACTTTACAATAGGGGACCCCAAATGGGAACTATGGCTTACTGTTCACATATTTAAATTCTAATTATAACTTCAAATCTTTTTACATAAAAAACTTAGACTGAAGGTTTTTCACACTGACTGTATTCCTCCTCCTACAGTTTTGTATTGAAATGCCATTCCCAAATTACAATTAGCCAATGAGGATAGGCCGTTTCCACCTCTTTTAACATTAAGAAAGCCATGGCCTTGTTAACGAAGTCAAACCAAAAATGAAAATGGATATTTTGAAATGCATTCATAAAAAGGATATATGACATGCATATTGGACTTGTAACTGTGTGCCTAACGTTTCATTCTGTACCCCTGTCACAGCAGACCATCATCATCTAATGCAAATGAATTACCATGGTTAATGTGTACTGAAGTGTTAAACAGGATTTTTTTAAAGATTATGACAACTGCAGCAGCTTCTACAGTTAAAGGAGTCTCCATTAATATGACTACATCAGCAACCGTTGAAAATAAAGCTGATACATTGCAAAGTCTCTTATTTTTACAAAGCCAAATAAAAGCATTTTTTAAAGGAACAAATTAGAGGTTCAATATACAGCCTACACAATCAGCAATGTAATTAAATACATTTAAATTTACTGTTAGAAAACCATACACTTGTTATATACATTTTTACAATCATCTCAACAAATCTAACAGAGATAGCCATGAAGAATATATATTTTAAATGTCTTAGTATAAAAATACTTATATAGTAGCCTACATGTATCTAAACTATCTTTATATTTATTTGTGTTTATAGTTTTAGAACCGTATAAATTCAGTTACACAATATTTTTATATTTTCAAACTTTATACACCGATACAGATTTAAATCTTTTGAGCAAAAAAACCCTGATTTATAAAGTTATTTCACGGTCAAAATGTTTAAGCTTCTTAACCGTTTCCATGGTGACTCGTGAAATCTGTGATCCATTGACAATGTCTCCATGTTTTTCCTGTGAGTGCGCATTAACTTTGGGTAACTTGCGGGAGGTTGATTAAACTAACCCTACAAAAGTGTTTTGGTGCGTGTAAACGTGTAATGTGCCTTACCATTGTCCTTTTTCCTACTATAGCAGTCAATGGTAACACATATCTTTCTGGTTACAGACACTCTTCCAAATATCTGTTCATCAGAACTAGGGGAAAGAATACACAGTTTACACTGTATAAATATCAATATGTCTATAGAAAGTGCAAACATGTGTTCGAGGTAGAGGGAGAAAATTTGAGTGTTCTCAGAAAGTGGAGTGTGAGAATATAAGAGCACATGAGGTGAGATTCAAGCTTTAATCCCAAATGTCTCGCACTTCCCAAAACCTGAACAATTAAAAATTCACCCTTGGAGAGGGAAAGTGTGCAGAAATTGCAGCAGGATTTGTGGCGTTGTGCCAGAGTTGTCAGATTTCTGCAGCTCACCTCCACCGTACGGTAGATCTGTGCTTCTGAGCAATGATATCATTTAATCCAGGGTTTGTTTAAAAAACATACGTTCAAACGTGTTTAAAGAGTAACTATTTCAACGTCCTAAAAATTACATTTCATGCAGTGTGCAATGTTGCTGTGTGTGAATGTAAGCATGCAGTCTGCCAAGCTGTAAAGCCGAAAGTGAACAAATAACAATTATTGGCCTGAGAAATAAGGGTTTGACTCTGAATCAAGCAAACGAGTCGTCTGTCATTCTAACTTCGGTTCCAGGATGCAACGATGCACGAGTTGAACCAGTTTAATTTATTTTAATGATATTTTTTAGCAAATAGGCTCTACATCACGTTGATAAATCCATTATGGTTTGCTGTAAATGAAAACATTGGGGAACTAAAAAGCATGCTAGCTCTTAAAGGGCCAGCAGCATAATACATATAACTGTTTAAATGTTCATCAAACAACAAAATATGAAGACAAAACACAGTCGCTGCTCCTGTGAGATCAACATTAATAACTTTAATATGGTTTGATCTATATTTCATTTATACTGTACTATGAAGTGTTATTTTACATTTGACTTCAGTTTCTGTACCTAATGACCACAGTTAGACCAACCTAAAACACCTAAAATACACTGTTAATTTAATTTGTGACTTTGCATTATTACATTTATTTATGCTATTGCTCATAATTTGATAATTTGATATAATTTTATTACTAACTGATTGACTATTATTATTAGAGTTAGGCTAATAGTAAAAAAACGAATAACTAGAAATTATTTTTTATGTATAACTTTTTGTGGCGCTAAGTAAAATTTTTGTCAGGGCCAGTAAAATGTAGAAATTAATGTATGCCTAATAATAGTTGTAATCGTGCAAACGTGATTATCCTCAGACTATAATCTTACCAAAAAAATCTATAAACATTGCTTCCCTTGCTCCGGGTCAGATTTCCGTCACTCTGTGTAATGCCTGCCTACATTCCCTGTGCGACACTGCACGCAGGAGCCCAGTCACAGCAGAGTAGACCATGTGACCAATCAGATCAGAGTAGGCTGACAGAAAGGAAGGGATTAGACAGATGAATTGCCAAACAAATCATTTGAGAGTCGGTCAAGAAGTAAGGTATCAATAACTGATTATTAGAAAATAAAAGTTTTTTTGCACCCTGTACGTAAACTTGTTGTTGGACACTCCATAAACCAGAAGGACCTTAAAAATCACAAAATATTTAATCTTTAACTTCACTTACCTGTTATTATATTTTAGTGCCGCTATAACTAAAGAAATCTATCCGTCAAGTTTTGTACATATGTTTGGATGTCCTGATCTTTAATGGGTTCGTCTTCGCAACGATTTTGTCTCCAAACCAATGCGAATGAATCTGATTTGTCGGTCTGACCCTCTCTATCCAGACGCTGAAACATGTTTGCTTGTGCCAATGTGGAGGACAGGAGTGTAACACACAGAGGTCATTGATGTGCGCGTCTGGATCATTCTGAAATTCATCCTTCTGACAGAGGGAAAAAGCACTGAAAGACGAGAGAAAAATAGAGAAAATCCTCCGCACGTTAGCCTTCACCCCGTGTAAAGAAGCATCACGGTGTAGCTGAGAGACTGTAAAGAGGAGACAGAACGCAAGAGAAGAGACTATACATATGGGAATAGTGGAAGAATATATATTTAGGGCCAAAAATTAATGTCGTTGCTGGTTATTACTTTTTGCTTTTCGATTTCATTTGGAATAACACGCACTGGTGCTTTGTGCACTATGCTTTCAAGAAAATAAACAGGGTGGGTTTGACTTCACTTTGTATTAAAGTACAATATTGCCTTTGCTCTTCATTTAATCTAAGGCCTCTCTGTTTACAGTAAAAACTTTTAAAAACACATTTTGAGCGTCTAACACAGTTTTAGATGTTTAACCTTCAATCGTTCAGATCGAGCTGAAAAACACGAGGGAGAGGTTAATGAGTCAATTTGGATGCATTTTAAACTCGACTCTGTGATGCAAATTGTGCGTTCTGTACTTTAATTACCCACCAGAGAGATGTTATTAACTTTGACTAATGGACAAACTATCTCAATGTGTGCTTTTGTGATTTAAAACAGTACTGCCTCAAGATGTATATTGGATTAGGCTGGATATTGAACCACTCTCTTGCAGCTGAGGGCCAGTGCAACATACGACAGGCCTCAGGGTCCAGTCAATAGATTGATAAAAGGCATTGAGCTGTGCTGTCTGAATATCTGGTCTGAATCAGTGCAGTTTGAATCTGTGGGGTTCGGATCAGTGAATCAGTTTAGTCTGGATCAGAATGTTTTGTATTAGTGAATCAGTGCTGTTTGGATCAGTGATCAGTTTGGTCTGAACCATTGCAGTTTTAATCAGCGAATCAGTTTGTTCTGGATCAGTGCTGTCTTAAATCAGTGAATCTCTGTGGTCTGGATCAGTATAGTCTGAATCAGTTAATCAATTTGGTCTGGTTCACTAAATAGTCTGAATCAGTAAATCAGTGTGGTTTGGATCAGCGCTTTTTTAAATCAGTGAATCCGTGTGATCTGAATCACTATTGTCTGAATCAGTGAATCAATGTGGTTTGGATCACTGTAGTCTGAATCAGTGAATCAATGTGGTCTACATCACTATAGTCTGAATCGGTCAATGAATGTAGTTTGGATCACTGTAGTCTGAATCAGTGTATCAATGTGGTTTGTGGTTTGGATCACTGTAGTCTAAATCACTGTACTGGATCACTGGATCACTGTAGTCTGAATAGGTGAATCGATGTGGTTTGGAACACCGTAGTCTGAATCAGTAAATCATTCTGGTTTGGTTCAGTGCATTTTTTATAAGTGAATCAGTGTTGTCTGGATCACTGCATCATGAATCAGTCAATCTATGTGGTTTGTATCACTGTAGCCTGAATCAGTGAATCAATGTAGTGCGGATCAGTACATTTCGAATCAGTGAATTATTGTGTGTTTTGAATCAGTGTGTTAGTATGTTAGTAAGTATCATAGAAACAATACAATAACAGCAAAACTTTTCTCACTCATAAAAAATGTGTCAAAATAGAATGGCCACACTTTTAAATCTTTTCTTTGTTTTATTTTTTCTTCTTTAAACTATAACAGCATATTACTTGTAACATAACCTTTAATGTAGTAGTAGTTTACATTTTTTTTTTGTATTGTATATATCTGTGTTGTATATTATCTGTTAATCAATATCAGAATAGGCCTTATAAAGAGACACAAGCTAATTCTCTCCTTGCACATTCACATAAACACATTTAAACATAATTCCATCTTCCTCCGCTTCAGAATGACAAATGGAGAGTCATGTGGAGTTTTTTGTGTGCCAGCGGGACACATTGGATTAACCGCCATGTGACACAGCAATTAGGAGTCGTGTTGAAGCAGCGATTGATCAAGCCTCATTTCTCCGTCGCCGTTCATCAGGCAATCTCACAAACATCCATCTCCCAGCACTTCATCTCTATCGCTGTATTCTTCCGGTAAATGTTTACGAAATGAGAAGCCTTTGATGTCTCACAAGGTGCTTTCAGAATCAGAACACCTTTCTGCTCTTTGACAGACAGACGGCCTCTTGGATCTGTGGCTTGTGTTCCGACGCACAAAAGAGGTCTATATTGAGACGAGAGCTGCAACCTTGTCGATAAGGTTTTTTGCAACTTTCGGATGTCTGGTGAATAGAGAGGCCGATAAAAAGAGGGAAAATCTTCAAAAACCACTGGCAAAGCTTTTTTGGCGCTCTGAAGCAGAGAGAATCACTAATCATTGCCACGGAGCCTGGAGTCAGCAGCATTATTCCCTCCCTCAGTATCTCTTTCAGTCCTTAAACATTGCTGTAGCTTCTGATATCACTGACAAACATCACCATTCAACACATAATATTCAGTGATGATTAACCAATGTTGCGTCCGTGATGGAAATGGTACGTGTCTTGATAAAATGATACGGCTGGCACACTGAAGATACTGTAAAATATATTATATATACTTTATATATTCAGCCTCATAGAAAAAAATAATTTGCTTTCCTGTGGCTCAGTGGTTAGAGCATGGCGCTAGCAACCCCAAGGTCATGGGTTCGATCCCAGGGGATTTCACATAGTTAGAAACAAATGAATAGAACAATGCAATGTACGTCTGCCAAATGTAAATCCAGTCTTTTGAATTTCAACAAAATCAAACCTCAGGAGTTACAAAGTCATCCAAATTGTCATTATATCATAATAGCCATTCAACAGTACAATTGAGAGCTATCGTGTCTAACAGGTAGAAAATACATTATACAGAAAATTGAATGAAGTCCTCATACACTTTACAGTCTTTGATGCTAAATTCTAAATTAAATACAGAAGAATTCTCATTAAAGCTACAAAACATATTGAACACACTCTTTGCATTCATTTAAGATTTTATTTAACACTAGACTAAATGGCTTTCTGGCATAATCGTGTGTTTTTGTTCATTCAAGCATGAAAGAGAACTTAATACTGATGCGCTGTCTGACAGAGATTCACTGACGCAGCCTTTAGCCCGTGACTGTATACACCAGACGGGATCGCTGACGCTTTGCGTTGTGTTGTGTCGCATCCCAGAGCTAGAAGCTGTTTATCTATACCGAACGGGTCAAACCAGCCGTTTCAAATCACACTTAAGACAAAGGATGAAAAACAAACGGATGCTGCATTAATTGCATTAAATATTTTTGAGAATATTTAGTAGAACCACCTTAATGTAACTTCAAAATAAACCATGGTTTTACCATAGTAACCATAGTCTAATGCGGTGCTCTGTATATTTGTAGTAAAACTATGATTTATGCAAATAATCAATATTTTACTGTAAAACCATGGTTCATTTTGTCTCAAGGGATCAGAAACCGCAGTAAACCAGAAGAAACCAGAGAGCAGTAAAACTGAAATGATAAATGCGTTTGGACCCATGGTGCTGTATTTAAGCTTTTAAACCGCAACAATCTATTTCTCTTAAGCCCGTGGTTAGGGAAAACACCTTTGCTCGGTTGAATAAGAGAGAATAAACCGCACATTTTTGCCGTTTCACTATATTCCACCCGTAGGACTCCAAGAGTAATGACTTTGTACGTGCCACGAGGTGAAATATCCCTCAGCTTGCAACCCAATAAAATGTGAAAGTAAATTACACAACGTTTCACGAGCCTGTAGGCATTCTGCACCGTTTTGGAATTCTCTTTGCATCTCAGCTTCAGTTTTATTTGCTGTGGAGAGCCAATGTTTTTTTCGACTCGATTCGGGTGGGCTGAGAATAAACCGAGTCTGAGCATGAGTCTGACTGAGCGGTCAATGAGCAGTCAATCCCTCCGGAGATCGATGGCTTGTGCCTAGGCCAACGGAGAAGAAGGACACTTAGAGACAATTAGTTTGAGGTGAAGTAAAAACAGTCGGACTGATGGCTCAATTCAGAGGATGGAAGAGAAGTAAACAGTGATCGGACGATGTTTCTATACTAAATTACCTTACGGCTTGTGCGGATTATAGGTTATTGAGGAATCAATGTCCCAAACTGAACATGTTGACACAACCTACAAACCTTTTGTCAGTCGTCACTTTTGTTTGTGAGGTTGTCATGTTAGCGTGTCCAGAATGTCAATCTTATATTTCTAAAACGTCAAATAAACAAGTCTTACTGGAAAATTGCCTCATAAGCTTTTGGACGCTTTTTTCCAAAGTGTCTTACACTGCATTCACGCTCTATATATTTTTTATCTGTGTGTTCACTGAAGATTGAATCCATGTGCTTTGCGTTGCTTGTGCAATGCACCAGTTGAGTTAGATGAATTTTTGAGGTTGCAATTAAAACAATTTGTGTTAAAGTAACATTAGTCACAGACAAAGGTCAAGTATCTTTATCACTTCTGCTAAGACAAAAGCTTTTTCTACACTATAGCGAAAAAGAATGAAAATCAACAGATTTACTTGATTTGTTCATTTGTGTTATGAATTTCCAGGGGAGAAGAACCCAAATGCAGGCAAGTACGGATGAAGGGTTAAACAGGTCTATTTAATGACAAAAAGGGTCAAAACAAACACCCACGAGGGGGAAACAAGGACAGGGCTAAATAATACAATAAACAAATAAAACAAAAGACTTCCCATGAGAGGGCAAAACCTTAACCTAGACAAAACTCAAGACAATGTCACAATAAGGTAGACAAGGCAAATACCGTATTAGAGGCATGGCAAGGCATGGCAAGGCAAGGCAAGGCAAGGCAAGGCAAGGCAAGGCAAGGCAAGGCAAGACTGGGAACACTGTACAAAATACACATAACGAATAAGCACAGGACTATGAAACATGAGGACTATTTCAAGGGGAACAACACAGGTTAATTGGCAAGGGAACAGGTGTGGGTAATGAAACACTAATGGGAAGGTAACAAGGAAACCAGATGGAGGGAAAACACAGACAAGACATGAGAAGTCGCATGTCAGCCAATATATAAGCAAAGACATGTCCTTCTCACACAAAACCCAAGGACTTATGCCATGACTCCACTGCAAGACAAGAATATCCATGATATGATAGTGGAATCATGACACATTTTATTCTGTGTTTAATCATTGTTGTAGATGCCATATTTATTGGAAACCTGACAAGATTAATTCAGTCTTAACATCTGAGGTCATGTCACTTAGATTTTTTTTACGGTTTACAAGTTACAAGTTTACAACTTAATTTTGTCCATGCTTTTACTTCAGCTTATCAAAATAATGTACAATTTTAATATATTTTCACAAGTTAAGTCACCGCTTGGGAAAATAAAAATCATAAAATTAAATTACTTTTAAAGAAAAATATCTTGAGTGAACAACTGACTTGTGAAACCAATTTGGCACTTGAAAACTTGCAGTAAGGCAGCAAAAAAAGTTTCACAACGAAGAGTTTGTCCAAAAAATTGTGCCACAAAAAAAACCTATAAAAATGTTTACAGCGTACAAAGACGTGCACTGAAAATACATTGTGAAAATGCTGAATGACCACAGATATAAAGTCTGAATCTCTCAATCTCTAATTTGCTTCTATTACCATCTCAATTGGAAAGATGAAATTGCGGGTTACTTTATGTACTTATCTTTGTGGGTTTCTGTTTATGAACCATTATTATAATCTTACTTTATGAAACTGTATGAGGTAAAACAGTTTCAACACATTTCCTTAATTACTGATTTTCTTTATCTTCATCTAGCAAGTCACAGATTTTTGCTTTCATGTGCTTTGATCTTTTTAATTCACACCCCAACTTGATAATTTTTTTTATTGACGTTCATTAGGATCTCATCTCATCAGTTTTTTAGGTTTGTGCTATATTATCTGCACTCTTGAGTAGAGAATCTGCAGGTTGCGACTTGAGGCTGGATTGTAATGTCAGGAGAACTGGAGCTTTATATAGTAAACTGCCCACTGCACTGTCAACGGCGTGTGGTCACCAGACACACAATGACTTATTTATAGCCCCCCGTGAACATTAAACCGGCACTGGAGAAATGTAACTTTGAAAAACGACACACTGTACGATTAAATGAAGTTGAATTTGTGGTTAAAAATGACTTTTGCTTTCAAAGTTTTTTTTATGAACAAGACCTACACTGTAAAAAACATTTTTTTTAAAAGACAACAAATTCTCAAGAAAAATGTTGTAAAATTGTAATATACAGTCAGGAAAATAAGTATTTGAACACCCTGCTATTTTGCATGTTCTCCCACTTAGAAATCATGGAGGGGTCTGAAATTGTCATCGTAGGTGCATGTCCACTGTGAGAGACATAATCTAAAAAAAATCCAGAAATCACAATGTAAGATTTTTTTTACTATTTATTTGTATGATACAGCTGCAAATAAGTATTTGAACACCTGAGAAAATCAATGTTAATATTTGGTAGCCTTTGTTTGCAATTACAGAGGTCAAACGTTTCCTGTAGTTTTTCACCAGGTTTGCACACACTGCAGGAGGGATTTTGGCCCCCTCCTCCACACAGATCTTCTCTAGATCAGTCAGGTTTCTAGCCTGTCGCTGAGAAACACGGAGTTTGAGCTCCCTCCAAAGATTCTCTATTGGGTTTAGGTCTGGAGACTGGCTAGGCCACGCCAGAACCTTGATATGCTTCTTACAGAGCCACTCCTTGGTTATCCTGGCTGTTTGCTTCGGGTCATTGTCATGTTGAAAGACCCAGCCTCGACCCATCTTCAATGCTCTAACCGAGGGAAGGAGGTTGTTCCCCAAAATCTCGCAATACATGGCCCCGGTCATCCTCTCCTTAATACAGTGCAGTCGCCCTGTCCCATGTGCAGAAAAACCCACCCAAAGCATGATGCTACCACCCCCATGCTTCACAGGTGGTGTTCTTGGGATGGTACTCAACATTCTTCTTCCTCCAAACACGTTTAGTGGAATTATGACCAAAAAGTTCTATTTTGGTCTCATCTGACCACATGACTTTCTCCCATAACTCCTCTGGATCATCCAAATGGTCATTGGGAAACTTAAGAAGGCCTGGACATGTGCTGGTTTAAGCAGGGGAACCTTCCGTGCCATGCATGATTTCAAACCATGACATCTTAGTGTATTACCAACAGTAACCTTGGAAACGGTGGTCCCAGCTCTTTTCAGGTCATTGACCAGCTCCTCCCGTGTAGTTCTGGGCTGATTTACATTGTGATTTCTGGTTTGTTTTTTAGATTATGTCTCTCACAGTGGACATGCACCTACGATGACAATTTCAGAACCCTCCATGATTTCTAGAGGGAGAACATGCAAAATAGCAGGGTGTTCAAATACTTATTTTCCTCACTGTATATCCCTGTATCCTATACATTTACAGAAAAAAAATTGTATTTTTCTGTTTTTTTTACAGTGTATCAATGCTGTAGGGTGCTCTTACTCTGCAGATCTTTTACATCCTAATGTTCATTTTATTAATAATAATATTAATAATCAGTCCTTACTATAAATTGTCTCCTTAGTCTACCACTATTTATCACGGTAAGCGTATCAAAATGATTTATAAATTACAAGATGTGGGGTCTTTCTGTATTTTGCTGGAAATGTTTGTTTGAGGCCATTTGACTTCAACACACATAAAGATAAGGACATAAAATAACCTGTATTTGATAATTCAAAGACATAACATGCTAAAGAAAGACACAACTTAAAAAAAACTGTGACCTTTAGTTCTCTGGTGCATGGAAGAACTGCATTGCTATGCCTGGCCGGTCCCTTTCACCAGCGTCCCTGCATCATTAATTTGTTTAAAATGTGACGCGCATGCCCGCTCATGCGTTCCATCTAACGTGACATCATTATCTCAATATCAAACAATATCGTCCTCATCAGAAACGGATTCAATCGGTAGTCGACACCCATCTGGCGCTGATAGCACAACGTGATGGAAACGGATAATAGGCGGGTAGGCGTGCAGCTCTTCGGTGTGATGGATGTAATGAGATGATGTGTGTGTGTGAAGGTGAAGGCCAGGCAATGCTGAAATTTCAGTGAACTCATGTGCTTCTGTGTGTGTTTTCAGCTCTCGGTTTAAGTGCTGTTGGCATATTAAAGAGCTTTGCTGAGTAGGACGGATGCAAGAGTAAAATCTGCTCCTCTGTTCTTTGTTCTCTGGTCGCTGTGACCCTCTTTACACAAGAACAAACTCCCAGGGACATAAATATACTGTACTGTACCGTACGGAAAGAAAGAAAGAAAACGGTTTAATTATACCAGGAGAAATCCCACAGGACAATTTTATTGCTCTTTTGTAGTGCAAGAGACTTAATGTACTGCTTCGTTATGTGTCATTTAAACTCCCCGGGAGAACTAAAAATAGATACAATTTAGACTATCAACGACGACAATCTTATGATTCATTCAGCTCGCGATGCAATTCACGATTCTGATCTCACGATAGGATTTATTTACTATATATTTTTACGAAATGAGTGGAGACAAATGAGAAATGAAAAACTGTCCTTTTATTATTTCTCAAATGCGGCACATTTCTTTGTAAAATGAAAATATATTTTATGTCCAATAACAAAACTAAACATCAAATTTAAAACAAATTTCAAATCTAAGAAACATTTATAATCCAAAAGTCTCTTTAATTAAAACAAACTAAGACTTACTTTGTGACGGTTTTGCGTTAAACACAGTTTTCCGAAAACACAGCGGCGCCTGCTGTTCAAAACATGTACTGCTATTCAAATAACATCTCAACCGGCTTGGATCGTCACATTTTATAATTGATTTTCAACCGGCTCACAGTGAATCATTACATCCCTGGTGACGACGGAAGATAAAATTGAGCTATGAAATAAATGTGAAATTAAAACGAGTTTTGATAAATACATTTTTATTTTATTTTATTTTATCTTATGTGGAAAATTGTATTGCTCCAAGGTTTCTCTTTCAGAGCTCAGGAAACATAATGGAGATCTCAGTTAGCTGGGTTACATTCAACTCCGTCTGCACATGTTTCTCCCAAAATTGCTTAGGAGAAATAAAATCAGAACACATGTAGGGTATGAAGGTGTAAAATGAATGTAGATTGGAGAGGTAAAATAATCTGGATTCGATGAGAAAAGTTTGAGTTCATTTTGAGATCTTTAATAACAATTCCTTTTGATTGCAGGATTGACAAATCTCTGCTCAGTTTGACACATTGTTGACATCGCTTCTGACATTTGTGAGATTTCTGACTCTTTTTCTCATGAGAAATATCTGAGACACAGATGAGACTTCAGCAAGGGTCCATTTATCTCATTCATCTCTGGGAGAAATCATTGAGACATACTCAAGATCTCATCTGTGTTTTTCTTTCTTATGTTAGGAGTGTAACCAAAATATTATTTTGCACGAACATGACACATTTTACATACAATTATTGATGAAGTGTATAATCATCCCTGATAGATGATTGCCATATGCTGTACATCCAGTGAATTCTCTCTCTCTTCATAAAGGGTCAAAACAGAGAGAGAGAGAGGAGAGTGAATGTAGAAACTGCTGAGCGTGTACACAAGCCAAGAAATCTGAGCGTTCCAAATTAGCCGAGGTATAAAGTCATAAAACAAGCCTGACCGTTCCTCCTCGCCACTCAATTTAGCAACATATTCAGTTTTTATTGCAGGTCTTCGCCGGGGCCGCGAGAACCAGAGTTTTACACCCACATATTATATGCTTGTGAGTTATGCGCATTAAATGGTTTAAAAAAACACTAGCTGAATTCTTAGGTTGCTACATTAATTACAATACATACCCATCACTTCTCTGATGGGCCGTCACGACTCTTTCCAGCTGTGCCCTCTATAGAAAACAATGTCTGTGATAGGAGATTGCTGATACTTTTGATCTTTCTAACTTTAGGTCCCAGCAAAGCAAAAGTAGTTCCCAATGATAAACACGGAAATATGTATATATACAGTATGTGTTTTGTATATTTCCGACATTTTAGAATTTGATGAAACTCATCAGAGCTATGGATTACCATAATTGAAACTATGTGGATTATGTTGTAGACGAAACAGTCTAAACTAAATCAAAATATATTTTAGCATCTTTTTTACTAGAATTTGCAAAAGTGTTCTCTTGGCATTTTATCATTCAGTTTTGTGAGGTCTAGATTTTTAAAGACTTTTTAAAGAGTTCCTAGTCTATTTGAGGCAACCTTTTTTGACATGGCGTGCCGTTAAAAAAAATATTGGTAATCACGGTGCCGTATCAACAAATTTATCTACATTTACATTTACATTTAGTCATTTAGCAGACGCTTTTATCCAAAGCGACTTACAAGTGGGGTAGGTAATGGAAGCAATTAGGACAGCATAAGTACAACAAGAGCATAAGTGCAATCAAAAAGAAGACTGGTTTCATATAGCCTAACATAGTATACAGAAACATTCATTCATACATTTTTTTTTTTTTCTAGAGTAGAGAAGAAACGAGTAGAGAAGAAAAGAGTAGAGAAGAAACTTGAGTCAGAACAGAACAGTAAGATGTTGGCGGAAGAGATGGGTTTTCAGGCGTTTCTTAAAGATGGCTACAGAATCTGCAGATCTTGTAGCAGCAGGCAGATCATTCCACATAGGTGGAACAGATCCGGAGAAGGTGCGCGAGAGAGATTTTCTACCTCAATGGGATGGCACCGCAAGAGGCCGTTCGTTTGCAGAGCGTAGGGATCTGGCGGGTACATATGTCTGCATTAGTGAGTGAAGATAAGGTGGTGCCAAACCAGTGGTGGTCTTGTAGGCTAGGAGCAGAGTCTTGAATTTGATGCGAGCGACTATAGGTAGCCAATGTAGCTTAATGAGTAGAGGAGTGACGTGTGCTCTCTTCGGTTCATTAAAGATAATTCTTGCCGCAGCATTCTGGATCATCTGTAGAGGTTTGGTTGTGCAAGCTGGAAGTCCTCCCAGAAGGGCATTGCAGTAGTCCAGTTTGGACAGGACTAGAGCCTGTACTAGGACTTGCGTAGCATGCTCTGATAGGAAGGGTCTAATTTTCCTGATATTGTAGAGCAGGGGTGTCAAACTCAATTTCATCTTGGGCCATATCAGTATTATGGTTGCTCTCAAAGGGCCGGTTGTAACTGTAAGACTATAAATGTATCACTCTTTTGTCACAATGCATACATCTGCATTTAATTACTCCTTTTGGTAATAACTCAGTTTATACCTAGTTTTGACAGTAAAAGACACGTAAAATAATGACAAGAGTGAATTCAAGTTTATTTTAAAAAAATTGTACAAAAATACATGCTTGTGCAGTATGTGAGCTCAGAAGTCTCTTTTAACTTCTAAATTAAATTAATTAGGGAAATTAAGAAAAAAATACCTATATATCAAAGAACAAAATTTCACATTCAAATGAATAATAAAGTTAGTTTTACCATAATACAACAAACAACAAGCCCAATTAATTACTTCAATACGTTTTTTGGTCATAGTTTAAAGTGGCAAAAGTGGTACAACAAATAATAGCGATCCGTTCTAAGATGCAGTCCGTGGCATAGAACAGTTTTTGTTTGTTCCAACAGCTATTCTGGTAGGATAATTTATGACAGAAACTTTGGTAAAAAATGTATGAACAGACAAAGTATTTCTTTATGAACACACCCACCAGAACAGACACACTGAGAACATGAAAAAGGTAAAGTATTAAGGTCACAATAGAAATAACTGTCTTCAGCTCAATTCCTAACTATATTGGTCAGCTTCTAGTTGAGGTCGATGAGATCATGCTGACTGGCTTTGTACTCTCAAAGTATACCTCCTGATCTTCACACACCAAATCACACACCATCATCATCCCCTGATCAATCCCTGCGTACAGTATAACATACACAAACAAAATTCAAGTGCAACCATTAGAATCCGTACACTTTAAGTTGCACCTGTTGTTATATATTCCATGACATTGGATATCTAATGGTTAAAAAAATGGATACCTAGTTGCTTTTCTGGCTGGATGACTGACACCGTTTTCCTGAGGTCAGTCCGTCGATATCTGGCGTCAGGTCTTGTGCAGTAGCAATCCGTAAAACGGCATGGAGGTTGTCATCGTTGATGCGTGATCTGTGCCTGGTCTTATTCAGATTCAGGATTGAAAACATTTGTTCGCACAAGTAGGTGCTTCCAAACATGGACAGAACACGGGCAGCTTGAAGTCGGAGCTGTGGCATTGAATCAGGGGGGAGAACACGATAAAACTCCTCGATTGCCCCATCCTGGAACTCTTTTCTCAGGCTACTGTTGCACTGAAGATCTATTAACTCCATCTGAAGGTGGTGTGGTGCACTGTTCACATTGGTGGAGAAAGGATTGGCAAAGATGTCGAAGTTTAATCGTTGCGCTTTAAAGTCATAGAAACGCCTATCAAATTCATTAATCAGCCGGTTTACTTTCGTACCCAATCTGGTGCATGAGAAAGCACCCGGGAATGAGGCTGATATGCTCTGATAGACAGGAAAGTGGACAAGATTGTCCTGTTCTAGTTGAGACCGCCACAGACGCAGTTTTAGCTGGAAAGCTGTGATTGCATCATACATCGCCGTTATGACTTGCTTGCGGCCCTGAAGCCTCTGATTCAGCTGCGCGAGATGCTCCGTTACGTCACACAACATGGCAAATCACAAAGCCAGTTTGGATCCGACAGTTCGGGCATAGGTTTTCCTTTGCTTTGAACAAATATAATTATTTCTTCCCGAAGCTCAAAAACACGCTTGAGGACGGCACTCCTACTCAGCCACCTTACTTCTGTATGATACAGCACATCGCCATGTTCAGTACCGATCTCCTCCAGAAACTGCTGGAACTGGCGGTGATTTAGTCCCCGCGCCCGTATGAAGTTAACAGTTTTTGTGACAGTGCTCATTATGTTGTCCAATTCCAAAATCTTACCACAGAGAGCTTCTTGGTGGATAATGCAATGTTTTCAGGGGAGTGCAGCAATTACTTTTTTGCAGTTTCTCTTTCACCAGTCCGACCAAGCCGGCTCTCTCTCCACATATATAATTATTTATATGTGTGCGCCATCGGTGCGCCATCGGTAGTCAGCCCCACCAACTTTTCCCAGGGTAAAGGCTTTCTCCACTGCGGTGTAGATGTCCCTCCCTGTTGTCGTTCCAGGCATAGCAACCGCATCCAAGAGCTCTTCACTGACAGACAAGTCTGCATTTACACCTCTTATAAAAATGGCTAGATGCGCCGTATCAGTAATATCTGTACTTTCGTCAACTGCTAATGAAAATGCAATGTAAGTCCGGGCTTCTTCAGACAGTTGTGTTGTCAGATTTCTCGCTAATTCCCTGGTTCGGTCTGCAATGGTGTTTCTTGACAAGCGAACATTTTTAAACGCCTGTTTCTTGTCAGGGCACACCTGCTCACATATCTTCAACATACACTCCTTTAAAAATGCACCTTCTGAAAAACACTTTGAAGCTTTGGCGATTTCTTCAGCCACAATAAAGCTGGCTTTCACGGCTGCATCATTTTGTGCAGAAGCGTTAGCAAACAAATTCTGCTGAAAATGCAAGTTTTTTTCAACTCTTTTACCTTTTGTTGCTTTTCTTGGTGGCTAAGGTTATCATACTTTGATCCGTGTTTGGTTTCGAAGTGCCGGCGCAAATTGTATTCTTTAAGCACAGCCACTGCCTCCTGGCAAAGAAGACACACCGGTTTGTTTCCATTGAGCACAAACATGTATTCACTTTCCCATCTCTCTTGAAAAAGCCTCCGCTCTGCATCAATTTTTCTTTTCTTTGACATGATGGGTCTAATTAATTATTTAGGCTATATCATATCACTCACTCGACTAGAAGACCGTTAAATAAAAATTTTAGACACTGCCACCTACAGGCTTGATGTTGTAATCGCGCAGGTAATACATTCGAGTCACATTTTCATGTTGTGGACATAAAATGTATAATAAAAATAAAATTATTTGTAAGCTCTCGCAGGCCACATAAAATTAGGGGGCGGGCCGGATTTGGCCCGCGGGCCTTGAGTTTGACTCCTGTGTTGTAGAGGATGAATCTACAGGACCGGGCGGTGCTGGCAACTTGATCTGTGAAGATTGAGCTGATCATCGATCACCACTCCCAGGTTTCTTGCCTTTCTGGAAGGTGTGATGGTTGATGAGCCCAGTTGAATGGAAAGGTTGTGATAAGTCTTTATATCAGCCGGGATTACAAGCAGTTCTGTTTTTGAAAGGTTCAGCTGCAGGTGATGGCCGTTCATCCAGAGTGAGATGTTGGCTAGGCAAGCTGAGATGCGTGCAGAGACAGTCGGATCGTCAGGGCGAAAAGACAGGTAGAGTTGTTTATCATCCGCTTAGCAGTGATAGGAAAAGCCATGTTTCCTAATGACAGAGCCAAGGGATGTCATGTATACAGAGAATAGCAACGGACCAAGCACTGAGCCCTGAGGCACACCTGTGTCGAGATGTTGGGACTCAGACACCTCACTCCTCCAAGATACTCTAAATGACCTACCTGAGAGGTAAGACCTGAACCGTTGTAGCACCATTCCGGAGACCCCCATAGCCTTGAGAGTGGACGGGAGGATGTGATGGTTAACAGTGTCAAAGGCGGCAGATAGATCCAGTAGGATGAGAACAGATGAGTTAGAGGAAGCTCTTTCCAGTCTCAGGGCTTCGATAACAGAGAGCAGCGCAGTCTCAGTGGAATGACCGCTCTTGAACCCAGACTGGTTGCTGTCCAGGAGGTTGTTCTGGATGAGGAAGGATGAGAGCTGGTTACAGACAACACGTTCTAGAGTTTTAGCAGCGAAGGGGAGTAGGGATACCGGTCTGTAGTTTTCTAACAGTGCAGGATTAAGAGTAGGATTCTTTAGTAGTGGGGTAATACGGGCCTCTTTGAAGAGAGTAGGAAATGTGCCTACTATCTCAATATAATTATCCACTATATGTAATCTGCTTACCGTTATACTAGAATAATTTTTAAAGAACAATTCTATTCTTGCATTGCATACTGCATTGAATAGGCCTATAAGAAATGGTGATCAAAGTCATTTTTTACCAATTTGTTTGATGAGTCAATGTTGTGGAAGTATTTTTCGCTATGCTAACAATGGAGTTAACGAATGTTAACAAATAAAACTTTATTTCCTGTTTTCTGTGAAGGTACACCATGCTCCGCTACACTCTGTTCAAAACCCTGCTGCCATGCACACAAAAATACACATACTAAGTAACAATCATCTTTTTGGTAAAAATAATTTTTATCATAGAGACGGCAAGATATATTCATCTGCTTGGGAAAAACCGTAAAAACTGTGCATTAATACAAAAAGCCTTATTTGTTACTCAATTCTACCTCAAAAGTAGAAGACACAGAACAACCGTAACGGATTTACCAACCTGATATAGAGCCTATTAATTAAATAACGTTTAAACACCACAAATTGTTTATTAAAATTAACAAAAAAATTGTCAGAATTGGTCCAACTTGCATCAGGTGTAAACTTTGAACTTGAGCTCACACATACAGAATGTACGTATCCGGTGTGTGATACCTGTTAGCTGCTGTGAGCATTGGGTCTCGTGTGCGACAATCTTTACAGTATATTTTAATGCTAACACTGTTTGGACAAAATTTTAAATTATAAAGAGTTCTAATGCGTTCCATTGTTTCTTGTCGCGCCGCATTCGGTGCAGACATAGTGTAATAACATTATCAAGCACATACCTTGTTCTTTTAAATTGAATGGTCCGGCATGCTTTGCCAAGCTCTTGGTCTGGGTGTTTGAAACATCTTTTACAGGCAGATTATGTGGGGCTGCATCGCGCCTCTTATATCAGTGATCTTTTCGTGTTTAGTTTCAAGGTAAGGTTGGTAAATGGCTGTGGTGAGGAAGGCGTGACGAGAGCCGTGGCGTATGGCCGGTGGCGTGATTGATAGTTGAAATCAGTGGTGAGCACACCGGTCCCGCATATCTCACGGAGGAGTTCGGGAGCATAATTGGATGAATCGTCAGGACTGCCGGGGAGAGAGGACCGGGCCCGAACATGTTTAAGTGTTAACGTTTGTATGTATGTTCTTTTGGCCAGCGGTCGAGCGTGAGGTGGCTGCTGGCATTTTACTTCAGTGTTTTTGTTAATTTATTTTATTAAAACTTTATTTGAATGTTCGCCGGTTCCCGCCTCCTTGTTACAATGGCATAAAACATTGAGTGCATACAGTCCGTCCTTTTTGTGTGGCACCATTTCCTTGATCAGCACCTGACTGTGTGCCAACATGACCGCTAAAGCCTAACTTGACAACTATAACTAAACTTGATTATAAGGAGAAATATGTAGTTTGTTGAAGGAACCCAAAATAGGCATAAACATTTTTGTAAACTTCACAAATAGTACGCATTTAGAAATTAATAACAATTAATGTATATGTTTCGTGCCATTGATTTCCTTTCAGCTTGCTAATGACCCCTGGTCTAAGTCATCCATTTCCAAAAGATTTTTAGTAACATTTTTGTTTTTTTATCGAAGAAAATTATATGTTGGCACATTTACATTTTTGACTAAAAAAGGAATTTCAAACATTTAAAAAGATTTTTAAGATCATTAGAAACATTTCATTCATGTGTTTCCAAACATGTGACCAGTGCAGTATATACATGTCAAAGCACCCGCCATTTATAAACGGCCAACTTTTTGTTTTCTAATATGTCGCAGCATTACACAGCCTCCGATTGTAATACCTATTGAAAAAGTAAATTCTTGAAGCTTAGGAAAAACTTTTCACGGATCAGAATGTGTTGCATTTTTGGCCTTACGCATTAGCTCAATATTTTGGAAACTCTTTAAAGTCTACCTAGGGTTTTGTGTGAGAAGGACATGGCATGGCTTAGATATTGGCTGTCAAGCGCCTTCTCGTGTCTCGTGTATGGCCCCGCCCCTCTCGTTCCTCGTCAGCTTTCCCATTAGTACTTAACACCCAGCACCTGTTCACTGTTAATTATCCTTTGTCTGTCTCCCTTTAAAACCTCCTCGTGTTTATTGTCCTGTGCTCGTTCGTTGTACATGTTGATGTTGCTGTGTGCTGCAGTTGTATCTAGAATCTTGTCTGTTGTTGGATACTTACCCAGTCTTACCTTGTTCCTGTTTCCCCATGTCTAGTAAGTGTTAGTTTAGTGTTTGTATCAAGTGTTTGTTTTCTAGTCTAGTCAGTCAGTGTCATTGTTAAACATTATTATTATTTATTTATTTTTACGTGGCACTAAAGCGCCGTCGTATAATCTTCAGTTAAAATCGGAAATTGCACTTTCGCCCCGAAATGACTATCCATCTCAATTCTCAAATGATGTTAGATGTCAAATAACTAAATGGCTTGGCCGGAGCATTCGCTAACTCCTCCCCTTCAACTGTCAGTCTGCTGCCATTTTCATTTAATAAAAAGCTGTTTTTACCCATCCAATCAATTCGCATTGAATAACGTCAGCCACGCCCACTGATTTTCTCCTACGAAATTCCTTTTCACATGGAAATGTGTCAGAATAGGGAAGTAAAAACGATCTCAACTTCCAGTTCACGGGGACTTTACTATTATGTTGGCAAACACCTTTGTTTTGTTGTTGTGTTACTTTAGCAATTTTAATGTTTGAGTCTACACTAAACAGCATGTACCATTTGATTTTCATATTGTACACGTGAAGAACTTCCAGATGTACGGTCAAGTTGCTCTCAAGTGATAGAAACCATCTCTAATGAGAGGACTCTGTTTATATATACTCTATGTATATATATCATTGTGTTACCAAACAATAAAAAATAGACAATTTTTTACAAAAAAACAGAAAAGTTATGGTGTAGCGGTGTAGTTTTACAGCAAGCTCAAGACAACTGACTTGTACGGTCTCTTGTGTGTTTGTGTGTGTAAGGGGATTACAGGCGTATCGCACTTTGATCCCGATTACACTGACTGATCAATACAGGTGTCAGCAGTTCCAATCCCTTCAACACTGATGGAGTCTCACACACACATACACACACACCTACACACCCACACACACACACTGCAGCAAAGCTTCAATTAATCCCTCTACTGCAAACCACTAACACTGAGCCCAAGGCCAGAAAACCATCTTCTGTGCATGTGTGTGTGAGCGAGCCAGAGAGAGAGAGATACCTGAAGACGTGTGAGTCATGTTGTGAGTCAGGACAGCCTCAGGTCGCTGCTTTTGTGCAGTTTTGCGTTCTGAAAATAAACTCTCAGTAATGATCAAGTCTGCTGAAGTAATCTTGCTTTTTTGTACTTCATCTCGTGAGTTCTTGAGGGCTGAACCTCCATCGGCTGACCATTATTTTCACTGTACAGCATGCACCTTCTTCCCTTCTGTTTCTGGTACATTTTTTTAAATAAAAGTGCTTGAAATGTTCTTTGTGGCTCTTTATCGTTACGTGATGAATATTTAACATACATGAAACCTTTTTTACACTAAAGGTTCTACAGACTCAAGCAAGAAAGGTTCTTTGCTGAATCAAAAATGTTCTCACTAATGTTTTCCAAAAAAAGTAGGTAGATTTGATGAGAAATGTTTGAGTTCAGATTGAGACCTTCAATATGGACCTTTGATGTCAGATTTGACAGATTTTTCATGAGAAATAGCTGAAAGGCAGATGAGACTTCATTCAATCCCATTGATGTTGAGGGAAAATCGAGATATCACAGAAATCTCAGTTGCAATTTTTCTTTCTTATGGGATCTAATTGCTTCAACTCTTGAAGAACTCTTTTTAGCATCTTGATCTTACTAAGAGTGCATGTAAAATATATTTCAGAAAATCTGATGAGATGATATAATTGTATGGCTGAACATTGATCTGAATTGTCATCCACTAACTCAATCGGTCTTCAGCGATTTTCGGGGCAAGGCCCCCTTAGGTGAGAGATGCATTGAACAGGGACTCCCTTATACTAAATATGTAAACGGAGCTATTTGAATAGAAACAACCCTATTGTCACAGCAATATTATGTTAAGACATTACATCAGCACTATTATCTTTCAGTTGCACAAAGGCTTAATACTTTTCTGTGTATTATTTTTATTTATTTTTATATAGATTACTTGATTATTTTAAAGGGATTTGCAGCTTCAAACATTTTCATTTTACTGTGATATAGACAATTTAACATTTATTTGAGACTTGGTTTTTATCAAGGCTTCAATTAGATGACTGATTCTGGTTAATTGCATAAATCTATTCTAATGGATGTAATTGTTGTCTCTGGATGCAAAAGAAATTAATGCAGATGTTTTGCATTCTGTTATAAAATGAGGCCGTTTTATTAAGTGTCACTATTTTATATTTCTTCCGCTTCTCTGTGTGTTGAAGAACTAGACTAACCGCAGATTAAGGAAAGCAAATTGCAATGAGTCTGTGTTATTTTTGGGGCTACTTGTTTGACGTGCACCATCAGTACACGGTGCGCATTTCTTTGATTCTAAACACGTATGATAGTTCTGTCAGAGTTTACAATGCAGAAGGGGTTTGAACAGATGTACAGAAACATATGAGAATGCACTTTATTTTGTACGCAACTCTTTTCATACGTACTTTTATCGGAAGGGAGAGAGACAGAGAATGCACTGATTCTAACCCTACTGATATTTTATGCAGATGTAATTTTTCTACCATTGGTGGCTTCCGCTGCCTGAATGGATGTTTCTGTCTGCATATGCGCAGGTTAAAATTGAAATGTGTGGGAGCTTCAATGAGTCGGCGCAGCCGCACACGTGCGCAGCTTTAAGAGGGCATTGGTTGTAATATTTCCATGCTTTACATTTTTAATAAAAAGTTGCCTGTGAGTGAACCGTAACTAGCAGACCCCTTGCAATTCCGAACCCCTGGTTGAAGACTCCTGCACTAACTGATAAACATGTTCCCTTTAAGTTTGTGATTCAAATTAATTAAAATTGGTGAATATTGTGTATTTCATGTTAGCTCTCCTCTTTGTCTTCAGTGAGCACTTTTAATTCTTCATCACGTGTGTGCGCACATGTGTTGGCTCGGCTCTGCGAGTGTGTAACCAACAGGCTATATTCTTGACGTTTCATCGAGAAGAAATGTATCATTTTGCCTCTTCTGCTCCAGCGGCATTAGCTCAATAACTCCCGCAGCTTCATACTCTGCACACGCACATCCAAATTCCTGCCTTTCATTAACATGCAAAAGCTGAACCGTCTCAAACACACCAGTGCAGAACCAAACACAAATACAAACAAATAAACACGGATAACCGATTAACACAAACACTGTTTTTAAAGCAGAATTCTGTTTCTGCTTATCAGTGTGTGTATAACCCCGACCTTCCGCTTCACCGCAGACATCCTCTATCTCAGCTCTCCACACCTGCTGTGCGTGCATGCGTGCGTACGTGTGTGTGTGAAACAGAGAACTCCCAGACTCCATGAGCGCATGATGGTCTCTCTGTTCCTCACGCTTGAGGGCAGATCATTCACCTGAGGACAGCGATGTTTGGACCATGAAGTACAGAGAGCGGGCAGGACGAATGTGTTTGTGTGTGTGTGTATGTATGTGTGTATATAAAGTGTGTGTATATAAAGACTGTTAAAGGGACAGTTCACCCCCCAAAAAATGTTGTCTTCATTTACCCTCTAGTTGTTCCAAATCTGAGTAAATCTGATGAACCCAGAGAAAGATATTTGAAAGAATGCTTGTAAGCAAACAGTTATTGGTCACCATTGACTACCATGATTCCTTTAAAAATACATTTGTTCTGTTGAACACAAAATTAGATATTTTGAAGAATGAAGGAATGCAAACAGATTTGGGGGTTCTTTTGACGACCATTGTCATTTTTCCTCCTTTAGTGGCCAATAACTGTTTGGTTATGAGCATTCTTCCAAATATGAAATGAACACACATTTCTGAACAATTTTTATTTTTAGGTCAACTGTCCCTTTAAACTAGTGGTGGGCCGTTATCGGCGTTAAGTGCTGCGTTAACGTGAGACTCTTATCTCGCGATAAAAAAAATGTTGCCGTTAATCTATTCTCAAAGTTGGGTTGGGAGCTGGGTCTATACTACGCAAGCTATGATACCTTGATATTTTAGCGCAGATGTATATATACCTTAATTGCACTGTAGGGGGCGAGAACGAAAATTTTCAACTCGCGTGATTCGCGTCATTCGCGCCGCCTCATCATCTCATAACCAGGGCTTCATTCGCGCGATTCGCGCAGCAAGTAGGTCTATCGCCTCTTTGCATTGACTTAACATGTAAATCACTCGCGCTTGACGCGCCATTCGCGTTTGATCTGAACACAACATAAGTTACTGTGAAATTACCACATCAAACGTGACATGCTAACACGGATGCAGCTATGAAGCCGCCGGGTTTGCTTCAGGGAAAATTTATTTTTAAGAAGCTTCCCAATGGAAACCTCGACAAGACTAAGGTAGTTTGCACCTTGTTCAATGTGGAATTGCTTTACTGTACGGAATTGGTTTACATACAGTTGGTTTAAAAAAACAAAAACTTTCTCTCAACAGGTAGTGGTCTAGCTTTAGTTGAAACCAGTAACTTTGTATTGGCACCTAATGTATTATGGCTCCTGTATGACATATCGCTTGTTGCTCCCTAACTCTATGTAAGTCACTTTGGATAAAATAATCTGCTATGACTACATGTAAATGTACTGTAGGAGCTCTTCCAGTCTCAAGTACCTCCTAAACGCAAAGCATCCCTTAGCTAATGCGGAAATATACACAGGTACATCTTATTAAACATAATTTAATTTTCATCACAAATTATCATAGTAGAACAGCTTTCTCAAGCAGTTTGTGATGCATTTTGGGAACAGGAGATGAGCCCCTGGTCTAATGCGCCACCTGCCTTGAGAAACCCGTTCAATTCAACTGAGCCATTTTAATCTCGATTAATCTCGATTAATTCCAAAATTAATCTAGATTAAAAAAAATTATCTATGCCCACCACTACTTTAAACCTTTATTTTTACGTGTGAATTGTCGTAATAATTGAGTTGCCGCTCACAAATGGAAGTGGATAAATGATGACATTGATTTCTGTAGGCTGATTAATGATGTGCACCGCTTGTGTATAATGATCCAAATTAAAGTATCAGGTAAAACAAGCATTAAGTTCCACTCCGATAGACAAACATCTGCCGGCACAGATGTGTGCACATTTTGCTGGTGATCACTAAAATACATTATTACGTACAAATGGTTCTAAGTTGAATATAAATGTGTCAGAGCTTTCAAATGTTTTAGAATAGACACATTACTTAGACACAATATCATTGTAAGAACTAAAAACACCTCTGCTATAACCTTATTACTAAACTTTACAAATGAATCAAACAATTTGATTTTAAATATACACTGTAAAACATTATGTGATTAGTAAGTGCAAAAACAAAAATCGCAACATATAGTTTTACATTATAAGAGCATTGAGAATGGGATCCATAAATATGCATAATACAAATAATAATGTAAATAAACTCAATTTTCATGCAAATAATTGCACAATGCATTCAAATCATCAAGGGTTTTAACATAAGATTATGGGGTGAAATATGACTTAGATATCGTGCAATTTAAATACACTGCTCAACTACAGCAGGTGTATAATGGACAGCCGATTAATGTGAATTT
Source organism: Triplophysa tibetana (assembly GCA_008369825.1). Lineage (NCBI taxonomy): Eukaryota > Metazoa > Chordata > Actinopteri > Cypriniformes > Nemacheilidae > Triplophysa > Triplophysa tibetana. Next base: position 19,095,406 of record CM017901.1, on the reverse strand, counting down.
TGTCAGCATATATCTTTTCTTTTCTGTAGTATTTATAATGACGCCCTTTTTTTATTTTACTTCTTCTCTATCACACGCACCTCTAGCTGTTCCAGCTTCTCCCTTCACCAGTCTAGATTTATTTCAGAACATGTGTAAAATTGTGTTAACAGTAAGCCGCTGTGGTCGCTCTCGGGCCAATTCCTCCACAATTCAATCAACTCCTGGTAACAAGATGACCAGTGAAACCACTGAGACTTCATTACGTCGGCTCACGGAAAAGCCAGCGGGATTTTATTGGAATAAATAAACCCGTGTGGAGGTCTGTCAAATACAGAATGCATTAACCCGTTCACCGAACACCTGATTTTACTGAAATAAGCGTGTCATTCACTGGTGCCTAAAATAACACACAAATCACACCAGCATGTCACAATGTTTAAAGTGTGATAGTGTATGTGGAGTCCATCTTGACATAATCCATGCGTGACAACTTGCCCCAGCTCAACCCTGATTTTATCTGAACAGTGTTTCAATATAAACTCATGTGTGCTAAACATTTGAATAGGGATGCAAATGTTCATACTATCCGCCAATATTATGTTCACATATTAATATTCATTATATGATTTAATCTTCAGATTTAATCTTCAGAATCGGCATCAGCAGGAGGCTATCGGTATCGTCAGAGAAATTTTGTATCTGTGCATCTCAACTTTTAAACTGCTCATGCTCATGAATATTGCAAATACGTCTTTCTTTTCCATGAAAAATACTTTTAGCATTTGATATTATTTCATGCCGATCTCCATGCAGTATATAATTCATCGATCACCAGTATTGGGTGTAACTAGTTACTAAGTGATTAGCTACTGTGATTTAATTACTTTTCCTTGAAAAAGTAAAGTAAGGGATTACTGTAATTTAATTACAGTTACTTCTGATGTAATTAAACTAAATACTGTGTGCAATACATGCATGTGCAATAGTGGAATTGACATCAAAATTCAAAGTCTTTCTTTAAAATCTATGCATTAATCTATAATTCTCACATTTGTAATACTTTGGTCAGTTAATAAAAATACTTTATGTGGTTTTATATTACATACTATTTGTATGAGTTAAAAAAGCCATTTCATATCAATCCTTGAATCACTTAATCAAGTTGATGAAGGATATATAAAGTAATTAAATACTAGTTGGAGAGAGTAATCTGAACAGTTATCTAATTACACTATTGAATATGTAATGAGTAACTAGTAATTAATATCTTTATCTGAGTAACTTGCCCAACACTGTCGATCAATGATGTTACATTTTTGACATTACAGTACATACACCTGATAGATCAACTTTCATGATCAGCAAATGATCCATCATTAATATTCATGTTAAATATGATGTGTCAATGCCAAAATAGCGTGAAGCGCCTAGAGTGCATCTTCATCCATTTATAAATTGTATCGAGGTGAAAGTTTGGCTCATCAATATTTATGTGACTGAATGGTCTTGTAGTATTACCTTGCGATCTCAGCACAATTAATATTCATAAGCGTTGCACCCACACACACACAATCTCTGTTGTAATGGTGGACATTCACCTGCTGTTTTGTTGTTGGGTGAGATCATTAGATGAGTATAAGATGCTCACAGACAGTTTAAATGACATGTGGGATCAGTGGTAATTCAGTGTTAATCCGTCTGATTGTATAGCATCATACTGCAGACACAGAGAGAGAAATGTACAGTTATGCATTTGACAGACACTTTTAATCGAAGTCACTTAGGGCATATTCACACTTGACTTCTTTCTTGAAGCTGCTATCGTCTGTTTAACATTTCAATCCTATGGAGTAAACTGTGTTTTAAAAGTCCTGAGCACTTAATAAAAAGCTGGGACCAGTGTCTTTTTCTGCAGCTCAGTGTCTTTTGAGGTTGAAAAACACACCCTGCATCAAGCCCATCCACAGTTGACCAATGACAGAGACCTGTCGTTTCCATAACAACTTGCAAGGAACGTGATTGATCGAGAAGGCTCACGCCCAGAAAAATAAAATGGTGGCCAACCGCCTGTTGGAGCACAGTTTTGTATAAATGTAAGTTTAACTTTTACTTTCAATAACTTCTGATTGCATTTCTTGCGAGAAATTAGTATTGTAGTTTTTAAATATGTGATCGGTTATTGCAAAGATGGTCTCTGTTTATAATTCAAATAGACTTCTGTTATGCTGCCTATGAAGCCTGTTTCTCTAAGCTGCCTTCGTGCAAAAATGCTATCTTTTAACTTTGCTGGCTGCTTTTGTAACTAAAATGCTTTTTAAATTGAAAAAAGTGCCATTGTCAACTTTTTCTTCAAAAAAGAAGTCAAGTGTGAACACAGCCATGTGGTGCATTCAAGGTATACATTTTTATCTGTGTGTTCTTTGAGATCAAACCCACAACATTTGTATCCCTATATGCTTGAAATAAGTCTGATTTACATTGATTTGATTTACATTGATTTACATGTTCTTTTGAAAAAGACAAACTACATTCTTTTGAAGTGTCTGAAAAGAGTCTCGGCAATTATAAAAACATGAGAGAACGACACCACTACAAGCCATTACACAGGCAGGGACAACATGTACTTCCATATTTCATGCATATCTCATTAAACCTCAAAGAATGTTTCAGCTCGCAGCACAAAAGCCCCTCACATAAGAGGAATTGCACAAACTGCTGGAAAGAAACGGCCGCTGATCAAAGATTTATTGGTGTAGCAGCAACTATTCTGAGAGCAAACTGAAAAGAAGAATAAGTGTGCACTTTAAATGCACGGAAAACACAGTGAAAGGGTTTGCACGCAGAAAATACGGATAAACTTGTTTAAGTAGAAAAAATTGAATATTGACATGTTGTCGACATGAATCCGTTGGGTGGTACAATGACTCATAACACTCAAATACGTGCTGGTTTGATGATGCAACCTTCAGAAAGAATCACTGAATGAATCAGAGCGTGAATCTCAAGTCTTTTTGGGATCAAACGGAATCAATAGAACTGAGTCACTGGGATCCCATAAGAAAGAAAAATCACAGTAAGACATCAATGAGAATACATTTACATTTACATTTAGTCATTTGGCAGACGCTTTTATCCAAAGCGACTTACAGTTCACATATTACAGGGACAATCCCCCTGGAGCAACATGGAGTAAAGTGTCTTGCTCAAGGACACACTGGTGGTGGCTAAATGGCAATCAAATGGAAACGTTTGCTTAAGTCTCATCAGCATCTTCTGAGAAAAAGAGTCAGAAATCTCACAAATGAGAGTTTCAGAGGAGATGTCAACAATGTCTCAAACTGAGCTCTAATTTGCAATCAAAAAGTCAATATTTTTGAAGATCTTAATATGAACTCAAACATTTCTAATACAGAATATAGATTGGTAATTTAAAGATAAACAAATGCATTTGCCGTTTACTACAATTGTACATGTTCACGATCAAATAACTGTTAAAACAGTTTGTGTTTCGTGTATAGGTATTGCCGTTGTGTCATGCACTTACACCACAACATATCAACAACCATCATTAAAAAAACTCTAAAAAAAAACAGATAATAGTAATACCGATATTAATTCATAAATTTAGGCAGCCAGAACTAAAACACTCATCTTTACATCAAAAATGAAACAGAATTGAACATGCTGCAATGCATTTAGGGAACTTTCAAACTCTTGCAACGTTGTTTGTTCAGAATACACTGTTTTGTAAGTTGGGCAAACTTTCAGAATCAGAATCAGAAAGAGCTTTATTGCCAAGTGTGCTTGGACACACAAGGAATTTGTTCTAGTGACAGAGGCTTCCAGTGCACATATAGGTTAAATGACAAGGCATATGTAACAAACGTAAAAAATAAATATGTGAGAGACAATACACATTTGACGAAAAGGACGATATTAGACAATATCTGACGCATTTTGGCCGAAAACGTAAGAATCTAAATCCAGTCAACAACATAATCTTGTTTAGGCTAATTTTGTTCAGCTAATGCAAAACAATAATTTGACTTTTTCAGTCATTACAATCATTTGAAAATTCTATGCTCATATTACATATTTATCTTTGTAGGGAGATCATTTTGGAAGTTGGATTTTTAAAGTGTTAGCAGCTCCATACTTTTCATGTGTTTAAGAAATTACACTGCAATTTGAGCAATTTTGATTTTAAGAGAAACGTCTGAGACTAAACCCGAGGACTCCTTCAAATCTCCTGAGCTATGAAAGAGCGACCTCTGAGCAAAAACATAAAAATTTCCTCTGAAAACAAACTCTACTAGCCTCAATTGTGTGAAGATAAATAAGGATCACTTGAAAATAAAAGTGTGGAGGGGTTTCCCGCAGGGCACACTTGCCATTTTCATGCTCCTCGGCTTTACCTTTACCCAGCCAGGGGACACGCGTCTCTCTCTCTCCTCTCTGTGTTCCACACACACACATACTCATACACGCTGTTTACAACCTTGAAATCAAAAGGCCCTTTCAAGTGCAAGTAAACACTCCTTTATCAGATGAATGACGTGCACAGATTTCCATTTCAAAGCGCCTTATTTTGTTGCGATAAAAAGCCCTCAGAACGTGATTGTGCACTTTACATATCACCTCAGTAGGAAAACCTGAGGACACCACGGACGTTGAGAAGTTTAATTAAAAGAGTAGGTGGGGTGTAGTTATGATCTCACAAATAAATGCAGGATAATGTAAAAGAAGATCAAGATGACTGATTTCAAGCTGTACATCACCATTGTTTCCATTCTAAAGTTTGCGATCTCTTCTCCATTTGTGCAGGTTTGATGTGTCACTTCCATCTCTATATGACAGACTCGCACATGATCGTTGTACCAAAATCACTCATGATGTCAGCATCGGTGAATTTAGATGTCAATCACCCCTGCGTGTCACCGGCTGCTCATAAATATGTGAAGAAGTTATTTAACGCTCTTCAAGATGTATTTTCTGTGTAATTCAGATCCGTTCTGTTCTCGCAGGAGCTTCTCGCATCGATGTTGACGATGCTCTAAATTAGGACAAATCTCGTTAATGCTTTTTTACCAAATTCAGCCCACCCATATTAGTCCCTCATGCCCCACGGGTGCAACTGCAGCCCACACGGAGACGCGTCATTTGCTGAAGAAATAAAGCGTCTCTATGCAGCAATATAGTTCTGTCTCTCAAAATACAAGCATCAGGCGCTCTGGAGTTTCATTTTAGGATCAACTTAGTTTCGGAGAAATAAATCAAATGAAGAGAACGGAGGTGTAGATTGTAGAGGTCCAATAATCTGGATTTGATAACAAATGTTTGAGTTCATACTGAGATCTTCAATAAACTTTTAAAACTTACTTTTGATTTGATTGCAGACTTGAAAGATCTGGGCTCAGTTTGACAAATTGTTGACATCTCTTCTGAAACTCCAATGACAGAGACATTTGTAAGATTTCTGACTGTTTTTCTCAGGAAAAATATCTGATATGCAGATGAGACTAAAGCAAGTTTCTATTTGCTCTTCATTAAATCTCATAGATGTATAGAAGAAAAAATGGAGATATTAAAAAGACCACATCTTTTTTGTTTTTTCTTTCTTGTGGGTTGCGCGAAAGCAACACTTCTACGTGAGATCTTTGGCAGTCAAGTCAAAGCTGAAGAAGGAAGGGTTATGAAAGTGTAAAACACAAAATGTCCTCTCTGCCGATGCCATTATGCTGTTCTCCAGGGAAAGTGTGTGAGAAATCACCTCATGTAGGAAATAGTCTCTTTTTAATAAAGTGATATATATGAGAGGAACAATAAACTCATTTAGGAGGAAGAGTTATGACTGCTTTTGCTCCATATACATTTCTGGAGAGCTGTTTTATCTAGATCATCTTTTGATAGACTGCCTTTTCTTTTTCCTAAAAAGGTTTTGTGCATTTTTTACTACTATATCAAAACCACCTCTCTTTTAATCTCTCTCCCTCTCTCTCTCTCTCTCTCTCTCGCTCTCGCTCACACTCACACAGTGTGGAGCATGACTTCCGTCTTCAGGAGGGACAGGTGACCCGGGTGTGGAAGGTTCCCGAGCAGCAGGAGGCGGAGCAGAGCTCTCCTCAGCTTGTCTTTCATCCTCCGCGCCAGCAGGAGTCTCCACAAGCCCTGCAGACAGTCAAAAAGAGCCGCAGGAAGTGCTTTTGGTTTCTGTGAACTCTTGGTTAGCGAGACGTGATATCATAAGTCAATTCGGGAAGCGTTAAAAACCACCCTCAAGCCTCTTCTCTATGACTCCCTCAGTTCTACATTTCAAGATCAGGATTAATTTGGGCTTAGCTATTTTTTATTAAAGTATGTGAGAGAATATCTTCAAAACTTCACTTTAAAAGAATAATTCACTCACCCTCAAATAGTGTGTTTTTGGAGGTGAACAGAAATGGAAATAATGATCTGTCGCTGTACCGAACACAGCTGCATGGAGATTCTTCCAAATAAAGCAAGACGTCCCAAAATGTGAATTTAGAACTGTACGCTTTTTTAAATCAGTTTTTCGATCAACCTTGCAAGGTTTCATAAACTAAAACCCAACAAAAATGTAATATACTAATATGTACTGTATCTTATATAAAGCTAACCCAAATAAATTTGAATTGAATAAACACACAATATGGGAGCAAAATGACTTGAGGATGAGTAAATTACCGAATTTTACCTTTCGGGAGAACTTGTCTTGTTTATAAAGAGAGAAGAGGTTTTTGGTTGGTTCATGTTCCAGTTCTTACGACCTGAAGATGGATGAAGTTCACAGAGACAGTTACTGTGGGACAACATAAAAACGAGAGATGACCTGAAGATGCGTAAGATGAAGTGAAGATACGTGAGAATATCAACCGATTCGTCATTTTTGAGGAATGAGGGTTAAAACACCAGCTTTTATACTATTAATTACATCAATTACTCCACAAGCTTCGCGCTTTTATGTAGACGATCTAACAACCGCACACGCACCGCAATATTTAATGCAGAGATAAAGTGGATTTTAAGTGTGACATTTCATTCTTTATGAATGCTTAATTTCAAAACCCATTAAAAGCTCTGTAAAATATTTTACTACGCAATAACTGTCTGACATGTTGTTTTTTAGTGTCGGGTTATTATGACCTGTTCAAAACACAGCAGTGAATGCTTTTATTCATAAACACTTTGCAACATAACATTTATAATAATTCATAAATTATTTTAATGTTGTTAAGCCACAACCACAATAATGCAAAAATATATATTCATGTTATCTCAAATTGACAATAATCAACAAACCTAACTGTTCTGTTTCAACAAGTTTTTTTCGAAGATTTGATGGAGTTCTCAGTTTTTTTATTTAAGTCTCAATTTAGTCTCAGATGTTTCTATCAAAGTTGAAAGAGACATGAAAACTGAAACAAATGAGGCTGGAATGAATAGTATGGAGGTTTACAATGAATGCAGATTGAAGTTTTGGAACAATTTGAGAGATGTTTGAATTGTAGAGGTCAAAAAATCTGGATTTGATGACAAATTTTTGAGTTCATACTGAGATTTTCAATAAAACATTTAAAATTAAAATTCAGACATGAAAGATCAGTGCTCAGTTTGATACATTAATGACATCTCTTCTGAAACACTAATGACAGAGACATTAGTCAGATTTCTTGGAGAAATATCTAAGACACAGATGAGACTTGAGAAAATGTTCCCATTTGCTCTACATTTAATCTCTAATTGATGTCTAAGATAAATAACTGAGATATTAAAGAGATCTCATCTGTGATTTTTCTTTCCTACGGGAATGTTTGAACTCTTGTTTTCATCTTGGAAATGTGAAGCGCTTGGCTCTGAGAAGAAGCTCTTATGTTTGTCAAAAGCTCTTTAGCGGAGCGCAGGTGAACGAAGCCAAGTTCCCTCATCCACTCCAGCTGAATTCAGTTCAACACCAGCCTGAAGCTGAGGAGACGCTTCTACTGAACTCTAGCGGGAGATCTGAGTGGAACTACTTCTATCACGCATCACGCTAAAACACCAAACACTCCTCACCTCAGGCAACAAACACACAGTCACTTGTACACAGTTTTCTCAGGTTTGAATGAGCGACCATCCGTTGTGCCGACAGCACTGTCCTGATACTGCACACATCACATCACACCTATCCAAACCACACGTACTGAGAGCAGAAACAACTGCTTGTACAGACAAACAACAACTAGAACAGAACATACTTCAGACACGGTTTAAAGGGAACTTAAACTTTTTCCATCAATTATTCACCCTCATGTCATTCTAAACCTGTATAACTTGAACTCCATTTTCATACATTTGATGGACACAAAACCACTAAGACATTCCTCAAAATAGGCCTTTCTTTTTTGTGTTTCACAGAAGAAAGAGTCACATACAGAAAAGATATACGGATTGTATTTTGATAACCAGTAAGGCATAGGGTCATGCTATGTATGTGAATATAGGAACACCTGGAGAAATTATAGCTACTTTACTGCATTCACATAGAAAAGCTTTCTCATTCTGTATGGGTCAGATGTACAGTATTATTGCCCATTATTTTTAGTCAATGCAAGTGATTCATAATGAAGCAGAATGGATGATTTGGCTGCATATGAAGAACAAAGCAGGTAAAATAAGATAAATGGTCTCAGGGTGTTAAGCTTTTGCATAGACAACTAAAATATCTGTAATAAAAGCTGGAATCGTTTTTTGGCTGTTCTATTCAAATTTACCCGATGCCTGGCACCAAAAGAGCCTTGAAGTTAAAGAACAGCATTTTTCAAAACGAAGATTGTAAAACTTTGTATGGGAGGCAATTGTAAGAGTCTCATTCAAGGGTGTGATCATCACTAGGGCCTGTACCAGGCTTTACTAAATGTATATATATTATCTTTAAAAAACCTGATTAAGGGGCCATTAACATTTTGCGTCTAAAATCGTGCGGAAAAAAGACTCTTTCACTTGTCACATGACCCGCGGTGTGTGTGCGGTACTCTGAAAATCAAAATATTTAGATCTCGATGCGGTGTCTAGAAAAATATGCGCGTTGCAACCACATCGCCCCCTTTTTGTTGGCGTCTACATTTAAAATAACAAACTTGCATGCGCAAAAGACGAGAAGTGTGAATGGCTCCCTAAGAAATAAAAAATAAAAATTTCAAAAAAACATTATATATATATACACATATTAAAATAGCAAAGCAACAAAAGCAAATTTAAAACTTAACTCTAAAAGAAACATGTTATGGAATAATTGGAATATTTCTTCATAAAACAGAAGTTATTATAAAGTGCAGTGTACCTAATTACATGAAAAAAAGTATTAAAATCCACCTAATAATGAACGGTGTCTTTAAGTGATCTGTCATCATTTATTCACTCTCTTGTCATTTCAAACCTGTATGACTTTCTTTCTTCTGCAGAACACAAAAGATATCTTGAAGGATATTGTTTACTGGACCTCATTCACTTGCATTGGATTTCTGTCCTTACAGTGAATGGGATCCAGTGCTGTTCGGTTACCTATTTTATTTAAAATAAGTTCTCTTGTGTTCTGTTGAAGAAATCATAAAGGTTTGAAATAACAAGAGGGTGCAGTAAATGACAGAATTTTATTTCTGGGTGAACTATCACTTTATTGACAATGTTGTTGTGAGATAAGCTAGTAGAAGAACTTAAAAATGTGTTCGTATTTGTATTATGTTATATAATTTGGTTTGTACTGTACTGTATGAATGACCCAGCTGTTTCGTTGACCAGATTTAGGTAAAAATAAAAATTCAGCTCATGGCAGAGTTCCCATTTGCTTCTTCACAGTCCTCCAGCAGTCATCTCAAATAGGTTCGAAGGCATTTCATCAAACCTGTGAGTCACTATGAAAAAGTCAACGGCCATGTAAAATGTTCTTCAGTGTACGCATTCAGAAGGAAAGGCACGAGTTGAACGTGAGGTCCAAGTAAAAGCACCAAAACAAAGCATGTGGATTTGTTATATAACCTAGAAGGGCCTGAGGCGAGATTCAGCTCTGACTTCTGTTTCCTTCTGTGGGAAGACAAACATTGCCTTGAGCTTCCCCGGAAATCACACTGAGTACCCAAACCAAAGCTGATGTCCCCTAACACACTCAACACTTCTAACATCTCCACATATCACAGAGAGTCACCACAGCCTTTAACAAACAATCATCATACGTTCTGTTTGAAATGAGAATATTTTATTTGGAAAAGAGAGAACCATTGCTTTTCCTCTATACAAGGCGGTTGTGAGGAGAAAGATGCTTATTTGGAAGGATTAAAATCTTTAACTAAAAAAGAAAAAAATCACTCGCTGGTTTTAAATCCGCTATGCGGATGATACACAACTACACCTGTCATTTCAGCCCGATGATCCAACTGTTTCTGCGCGCCTTTTAGCATGCCTGAGCAACATTTCGCTCTGCATGAAGGACCATCACCTGCAGCTGAACCTTACAAAAACAGAACTGCTCGTAATACCGGCCGTCACAAATATTCATCACAACTCCTCCATCCAACTGGGCTCATCAAACTCTCTGAGCATGCTCACAAGTCCTAGTCCACACTCTTGTTCTGTCTGGACTGGACTATTGCAATGCGCTACTAGCTGTGCAAGCAGAAAGCACAACAAAACCTCTACAGATGATCCAGAATGCAGCGGCAAGAGGGGTTTTCAATGAACCGAAGAGCGCACACGTCACTCCTCTCTTCATTAAGTTAAATTGGCTCCCTGTCATCGCTCGCATCAAATTCAAGACTCTGCTTCTGGCCTACAAATGAACGACGTCTTTTGTTGTCATCCCAAAAAGGTAAAAAAATCACTCTCACGTACCTTCTTTGGATCAGTTCCACATGACCTGCTCACTGCTACAAGATCAGCATTTTCTGTGGCCATCTTTAAGAATCGGTTGAAAACACATCTCTTCCGTCGGCACGTGACCGCTCAGTTTGACACATTTTTGACGTCTCTTCTGAAACTCTAATGACAGATATATTTGTCGGATTTATGAATCAAACGTTTCAATTGGCTCTTCATTTGTTGTCATTAATACAGGAGAAATAATTGAGATATTATAGAGATCACATCTGTGATTTTCCTCTCTTATGGGGTATACTAGAAATTTAACAGACGGGACACTCTTCTATCATGCTGAGATAAGAGAGGCCATCAGGTTTGTGCCAGCATGAGTGCATGCTGACATTGCAGGAAAAATTGAAATATTTTGGAAATCTCTTAGCATTTTGGAAGAGTCTCCTGTATCTATCACCCTCTCTCTCTACCTACCTACATATACGTGCATACATGGATGTGACATAAAAACTCTCAGAGAATGTGTTTGTTACAATTATACTGAACCATCTCTTCATATTTTACTAAACCTTTTAGATAGAGTTTAAACACTCCACTGAGACTGAGAATCTAAATGTTCTGTCCTGATTCTGCTAGACCGATCTGCGGCATTTGACACTGTCCATCACCAGATACTGCTGACAACCCTGTCATCTCTCGGAATCTCAGGCACTCCTCTCCGCTGGTTTAAATCCTACCTCTACAAGATCCTTCAGGGTGTCATGGAGGGGCTCGCTGTCCACTGCTCACCACATGATCACGGGGGTCCCTCAGGGATCGGTGATTGGACTGCTGCTTTTTCCCCATCTACACGACATCCTTGGGACCCATCATACGGGCACACGGCTTCTCGTATCACTGTTATGCTGACGACACCCAGATCTACATGTCATTTCATCCAATACTACTGTAGCAGCTTGCATTACAGCCTGCCTTGAAGACATCTCCGCTAGGTTTAAAGAGCATCACCTCCAGCTGAACCCTGCCTAAATAGAACTACTCCTGTTTCCGGCACACCCCAGGGTGCAACATGGTCTCACCATCCGACTGAGGATCTGTCATGGGCATTAACACTGCCTCAGTTGTAGGAAAGGCCCAACAGCATGTCAAGAAACTCTATGGTTGAACCCAATTGCAAGGCAGAGGCAGGAAGTGAAGGGGTTAACAGATTTATTAAATATACACTAAGACTATGAAAACACAAAACAAAACCCACGAGGGGGAAAACAATACAGGATATATATATATTACAAAACAAGAACACGGACTAACTAAACTAAGAAAACAAAACACTTGAAACAAACACTAAACTGACACTTACTATCTACGGCAAAACTGGAACAAGGAACGAGGTGTGACAACAGGTACAGGAACAAGACCATTTACAGCTACACAGACGTGGGACATAATACAAAGAACGCGCACCAGACAATGAAACAAGAGGACTCTTTATAGGGAACAAACAGAGGATCATTAACAAGCAGCAGGTGCTGGGGATTAGCACTAAGGAGAGGGAGACAAGGAACGAGATGTAGGTAACAATGACGAGACACAGAGAGAGAAGAAATCGTCTCTCTCCCACATGAAACAAAGGATTCTGTATGATTCCACCTCTAAACCAAGAAATACCTGACAAGGAGAGGTGAAACCATGACACAGCACCTCTTTTACCTAACACAATTGAGGAGAGTCAAACTTCCAAAGCAGCTCCTGGTAAATTTCTATCATTGTGCCATTGAGAGTGTACTGACTTATGGACATTTGGTGTGGTTTTCCAGCTGCACTAAGGCTGAGCGGCGGACACTACAGAGGGTGGTGAGGACACCGGGGGAAATCATTGGAATGAATCTTTGTATTGTGGCCAGCCTAAGGCACACCTGTGCAATAATCATGCTGTCTAATCAACATCTAGATATCTTAATCCATTGTATGCAGATAGGTCAAGCAGAATCAGGACTGTTGATTTAAATTCCACCTTGGCTAACCACAGTGCTTCTGTGACCGATAGCAGTGCAGTCTCAGTGGAGTGGTTTGTTTTGTTTTGAAGCCAGACTGCTTGTCATCCAGCAGTTTATTCTGGGATAGGTTGGAAGACACCTGGTTGAAAACTGCCCTTTCAAATGTTTTTGCAATTAATGGGAGGAGGGAGACAGGCGTTTTTGAACCTAGCGTATACACATTACATTACATCTAAAACAAACAATAATCTTTGTTTTAGCCGTGTCATTTGACCCCTTTAAATATTAATTCAGTACAGAAATGAATAACAGTACAACAGTGTCTCAATCTCGATTTGTGTTAAACACAACACACACAGTACAGCTGTTGCATTACGATTTCATTGCTGAAAACTTCTTTCCTTTAAAATATCCCTGCAAATGCTGCTCTCAGAAGGCTGAAGGTGCGCTCGTCAACTCACAAGGATGCAAAGCATATCTTGCAAGCTTGCTCATACATGTAACATGTAAGTAATATATCATTTAGTATTAAAATTCTGCCTTAAAACACCACTTCCCAAACACATCCGTCTGTAATTGATTTTAAATGTTATAACTTAGCAATCATAATAGTGTGAACGTTCATCGAAGCTGTGTAAATATCGCTATTATAATAATGAAAAGCTATTTTTCATATTAATCATCAAAGCTAAGATCACCTGTCAATCACACTGCTTGCAAAAAGTCAATTAAGCCCAACGAATGGCGAAGGTATGCCCCTTATAGAACATAAATGTTACTTTATTTAAGTTTTCATGTGCCCATTTATATGGACCATTATGGAATATGGACCATTATGGATGTGACAATCCTGAAAAGGGCACTTCGCTGACTTTGAAAAATTATACTCTAAAAATAAAAAAAATCTCACATGGGTATTTGAACCACCAAATGTTGACATCTGTGCTATCAGTATAGTAAAGAACGTTAGTTGATTTTTTCATGGTAAGGTTGATGTTTTCACAGAATTGCCCACATACTTCATAAAGGGACAGTATACCCCAAAATGAAAATTATGTTCCTAATCTTTATAGATGTCTTTGTTTTGCTAAACACAATGGAAGATATTTGGAAGAATGTCAGTCAACAAACAGATCTCATCCCCTATTTAGTATCTATTCACCCGCTTTGAATGTTATTATTCGATTGAATGGGCGTTATCAGTGGTTATCAACACATACATATGGGCCAGAGGAGACGTTGCACTATTTCCCAGTTGATATGTTCAGGTGAGACCATTTAAGTGATTCATTTTGAGTATCTTAACTGTGATTAATTATTCAATAAGCGAAAAAAATGCAGAAATGTGCTTTCTGGCCCATATATACGAGCTTATAATGCCCATTCAATCGAGTGATAACATTCAAAGCGGTTGATTTATTTTCCCTACGATGGCCGTAAATGGGGTATGAGATCTTATTGGTTACTGACATACTTCCAAATATCTTCCTTCATGTTAAGTAGAACAAAGAAATGTATGTACCTGCAGGTTTGGAACAGTCTGAGGGTGAGTGAATGATGACAGAATTTTCATTTTTGTGTGAAGTGTCTCTTTAAAACCTGAATTTTGCCCAACACCGATGCATATGCATTTGCATTTACATTAATATTCTTGTTTTATTGGGGTTAGTTTCTGAATCAGTGGAAACCCGGGACTAATGATGCAATGCCCAGGAGGCCTCTCATTGGCTGACGAGTCAGTTGTATGTCTTAGCTAAGACTATTGTTGGAGAAACAAGATTATATAAGATAGAAAAATACATCCACTGTATAAAAACAACCTACAGAGAGGTCAAGAGTATGCCTCGGTATCTTAAGTGCCATCCCAATAACATGACATGCAGGTAGCGTATTTCTCCATGTCACATAAGAAGAATAAAGCCTTGAGAAAGTGGAAAGAAATGACTACGGAGAACATGAAAAATGAGGCATGGATTGTGTTCATGAACGGCGAGGAGAGTATAGCGTGCTGTATTTGTAGTTGAATTAATTCATGCCTCCAGCAATAACAAAGCAGAAACAGGCTGATAAGATCTGACAAGGTGAGCAGGCCGTGGCTATAACCCTCCATAACCATTGCAGTCGTGCCTGCAACATTTAAACACACACAGACGGGGAATAAAAATAGAACAGATGAATGTCAAAGGTAAAGGAATAGTTCACTGAAAAATACTCTCATCATGTCCCTATTTAGTAAATCATGTCAGCCTGAGGTCCTTTCTCAACCTGTGTGATATCTTGTGGAACACAAAATGGTTCCTGTTAAATCTTCGCTTTGCTTTTCTATACATGACAGCTCACAGAAGCCACATTGGAAACTTTTAATTAGTGATGGGCCGTTATCGCCGTTAACGTGCTGCGTTAACGTGAGACTCTTATCGCGCAATAAAAAAATGTCGCCGTTAATCTATTCTCAAAGTTGGGTTGGGAGCTGGGTCTATACTGCGCAAGCTATGATGACTTTCACTTTGATATTTTAGCGCAGATGTATACATAGCTTAGGTGCACTGTAGGGGGCGAGACGAAATTTTTCAACTCGCGTGATTCGCGTCATTTGCGCCATTCGCGCCCCCTCATCATCTCATAACTAGGGCTTCATTCGCCGGTTCGCGCAGCAAGTAGGTCTATCGCGTCTTTGCATTGACTTAACATCTAAATCACTCGCGCTTTGTAAGTCGCTTTGGATAAAAGCGTCTGCTAAATGACTAAATGTTAATGTACTGTAGGAGCTCTTCCTGTCTCAAGTACCACATAAACGCAAAGCATCCCTTAGCTAATGCGGAAGTAAACACAAGTACATCTTATTGAACATAATTTAATTTTCATCACAAATTATCATAGTAGAACAGCTTTCTAAAGCAGTTTGTGATGCATTTTGGAAACAGGAGATGAGGCCCTGGTCTAATACGCCACCTGGCTTGAGAAACCCGTTCTCAAAGACTTACTTTTAGTCATTATTTGGGTAGCAGACATATTCTGAATGCCTTCGGCAGAATTCAAATGAGCCATTTTAATCTAGATTAATCTAGATTAATTCCAAGATTAATCTAGATTAATCTAGATTAAAAAAAATAATCTATGCCCACCACTACTTTTAATACATTTCTTGGATTTTTAAGCACTAGCTATCACCGAAATCTCATTTGTGTCAAGAAATGCTTGTTGAATAAATAAACAGAATTGAAATTTTTCGCAAACACTTTTTTTTTCACCTGTTTACACGATTCATGTGTGTTGGTCAGAACAACTATGTGCCGTTTTAGTTTAATATAATTGGAATGGGATCGTGTCCAAAGTCTCTTTTGATATCGTTCTTCTCGAGATGCATTTAGCTACCTGGCTATCTCGCTCCTCACACTCATATTTTTGACCGCTCTTTGTGATGAATTACAACATAAATCACTTCTGGCACTCCGGTAAAACCTAAACTCCCTCCACAAAAGACAGTATGTTAAATTAAGAGATGCAGAGAATGGTAATAAATCTCCTCCGGCTCACCTCTCTTTCTCTCTAGGAATGAAGTCATCAGTAATTCTTTAGTTTTATCAGGTCTGGTTTTGTAATCAATCTTTCTTTGGGTTTTTTCTCTCCGCTCTCTCTTCCTCAGGACTTACACTGAGAACTCTGGAAAGAGGGCGAGATGAGATCATTCTAACAAGACTTTGAAGAACTTTGGCATATGCAAATGCTTCTAGCTTTGTAACTCCAACTTTCTGTGACGTTGTGCCAAAATGCATCTATTGGGATTACAATTCATAATGAAACGTATGTTTGCCTGCAGTTTTAACTGTTTCATTAAAACAATAATGCAAAAAAACAGATCATGGTCAAATTACTATAGTGTAAAAAGTTACCCAGCAGACTTTGCGGCACTGGGCAACCCTCATCTGGATTCAGAATTAAGTACTGAGGATTGTTCTTCTTTGTTTATGTATAGATTTTTTATAGGTATAACTTTAAATTACATTATTGTGCTTTTAAAATATGCACACATTTTGTTAAACCACTATCTACAACATTCAGGTTATGTAGTCTTAATATCAAACAACTATTGTCTTGGCAGAATTTACAGAATTTGAGACAATAATCGCCCGCCAACACAGATCAATTGCTTCTCAATTTCAGAAGTTTTGTCATCGTTCACCACCATCTGGCATTCATACTGCTGTCTACACCTGCTTCTGTGTTACCCCATCACTTCCTCTCAGTATTAGCAACGCTTCTCCACTCAAAGCAAGAATGAGTTACGGAAAAAAACAGTGGGAGAAAATACACAACAAAGACCCTTATACCCAGAAGGAGAAACAAACTTTAACAACTTATAATAAAAGAGAAACGGTATCAAAAGAAAAGGATGAAAGGGTCCAGCGAAGGCTGAGCCGACACGAATCCTCTCTGCTCACATGAAAGCGATGGGTCGAGAGATCTGGGGTGAGATTTACACCCCGGACATGAAACGGAAAACAAGCGTTTACACCTTGGCTTGAAGGGGTAGAAATGTTCCTCAGAGATTGAAGGGGGCTTGAAGGGGTAGAAATGTTCCTCAGAGATTAATCACCATGATGTTTGTTAGCATCTCATAAATAAATGAAAATAAAAGCAGAAAAAGCCAATGTGTTGCGAGAGAACACAAGGAAAGAAAGGGAGAAAGTAAGAATCTAATTGTATTTTAATTAGATATTTGGTCACCCAGCAAGACACAAAGCCAAACCGACTAATAACCAAACACTATTTTTTCAGTTGTTCAAGAATCAAAACCACATTAACGACATAAAAAACGTTTGAATTTTTTTTCATATTATGATTATACAATCTATGAAAAACGAGGGATGCAGTATCACATGTTACTTGTTACGGTACAAGTAGATGATGGGCGTGTCGCTCAGTGGCGGTTTTAGGCACGGGCGAACCGGGCAGCCGCCCGGGGCGGCACTTTTTCACGACACGTTGGGGGCGGCACAAGCACTTGAAAAAGAAAAATAATCTGCGCCGCAAAGCGGGTTTCTATTATCTATAATATGACTGTCTGTGTGGGGAATTGGCAAATTCCGCCCCTGCTTGCTGAGAAGCGCAGAAGCTGTGTGAAAAGTGGAAAGGGGAGGAGCCGCGCCACTCTCCCAAAGGGAGCGGACAAGGAGGGGGATCCACTTAGTGGGATCAAGTCAGTCACACCTTGAATTTCCTCCAAATAACGCACATTTCATTCATAATATTCAAGCACAGGCCTATAATTTTGCATTTTTTGAATTGTGTGTGTGAAATGGCTAATAAAAAAAAGTAATCCAAAACGATTATGTGGAGGTGAAGTGGTTTAGTCTTGACTTCTGGTCGTGAGTGACAGTGTTGGGGGGATGTGAAATCTTTTGATTGTCGAGTGCCGGATAAACACAGTGACAGCGATGGAGAGAAAAAGGTTAAAGCCGTCAGGTGCCCAATATAGGAAAAAATAAAAGTAGAACAGGAGAAAAGAGCAAAAGATAAAGGTATGCAACGTTCTTTCTGTATGATTATTGTAACGTTATCCATGTCATCCATGAAGGGCTAATTTTAATTGGTGGTATAACGTTAACTCTTACGTTTGTTAGCCTTCTTGCTATGATGCTTGCTATGATGCTTGCTATGCTTATACAACAATAATTCGGTTTTAACTCAACAAACACGAGATCTAATTTCACCGTAAGTTTGTGCTTTGCAACAAAACTGTTTCAAGTAAAGTTATTATTTATTTCTATCATTGGGGTTTATATTGGGCTCTGTAATTAACCAACGGAATTTACATATGTGTAGGAAGTTTCAGAGACGAACATTTGCTATTTGCTATAACTCTGTTGCGTGACAAAGAATATAATTCGGGGCAGTAACCAAGGAGCTAATTGTTCCTCCCTTAGATTAGATTAATATAGCGTCTAATGAGTCATGACAGACATTTGGCATCTAAGGGCATGTTTATTTAAATTTGCAATTCATAAGAGTTATATTGTAGCCTACGGTCTTTTGATGTCAATTTCCATTGAAATTTCAGGGGCACTTCTAAAATATTTTGTAGCATCCTCTGCCACTGGTCAGCCATCAGCCTCCTTGAATTGATCACTTTTATGCATGATAAGGATCTATCGGAGATCTACCCCAACTTTTGGACTGCTCTCAGGATTGCACTTACTCTGCCAGTCACTGTGGCTCAAGCAGAGAGAAGCTTTTCAAAACTAAAGTTGGTCAAGTCGTACCTGAGCTCAACCATGTCTCAGGAACGGAATATAGAGTATATTTAAATTCTGATAACTTATACTGTTTTGTGCAGAATTGGGTTTTTAAAATGTTCTGTTGAAGGATTTGTGCAATTGAGAAATATAAGCTTGTCTTACAATTATATTGTTAAGGTAAAACATGGCTGTTTGTCCAAAATTTTGTTTTTGTTTTTTCTCGAATGGGTGGGATAGGTGGGGGGGCACCCAGAGGGGATCTCGCCTGGGGAGTGATTCAATGTAGAACCGCCACTGGTGTCGCTACGTCACTGCACGGAGCATGAGCACGCACTCACCTTTTTTTTTTTACAAATAATTGTAGTTAAGCTGTGGTAATACCCATATAAATACTCAGTTTACAGTTTACCTAAATATTTACTACAGTAAAGGTCACATTACAGTATCTAGAAAAATGTACTTCAGTTCACTGTATATAGTAACTCTAAAGTATTCTAAGGTATTGTTTCATGTGTGGACAGACAGTAGTCAATCCACCAAAATTCGTTACTTCACCTTTACTTTAGTAAAACTGTTGTTACTTTTCAAAGAGTTTTGCTGTTTCTTTAATTCATTTTTATGTAAACGGTCATCTCTGGTTTGATCTTATATAATAGTGTGATGATGTTTATGTTTCACATGATAAATACAAGAGAAGTTTTAGCTGCAGCGCCCACATTTATGGAGGGAGGTCAATCCTGAAGACAAGCTTCATCTTTTAGTTCTCTTTCTCTTGTCTCATGAATTACAAATACACCCTGGGCTCGTTCACAGATCTGCTTTGGCACTGCATGGAAAGGAAGCCAGAGAGATTGAAACGGAGAGATTGAAAGACAGCGAGATGCAGAAAGCAGCAAGTGAGAGAGAGAGGAAGGTGCCGGGCAACTTTCTGTCCAGGTTAGTAGGTCTATTTGGCAGGCCGGTCTCTGACTGACGTTTAGAGTTTTGACAGTGATGGGAATATGTCTTATTCAGAAGGATGACACAGCATGTGGGGCTGGAAGACCTCTCAGTGGTTTTGAGTTCTTGTCATTTGCCGGGGGCTCAATTAAGTATCTCGGTGACGTGAGGAGAGAGCAAAAGAGGCCCTGAACGGAAGGAGCTGCTGACGGAGCAAGCGCAAAGAACCGGGAGCGAGAGGTTAGGAAGGCCGGTGATGATTTAATTTCCCTCATTTGCTGAATGGAAGCACTCATTTGTTTTCTGTTTCTCAAAAAAATAACCCCTCCCTGACATTACAGCCGTTTGCATTACAAATCTCATTTTCAAAGCGCTTGGCTTGTATAATGTTTGTAGGTCTCTTGTAACAGTTTAATAAATCTGATATTTAGCCTGTGCTTCGATTTTCTATTTGCAGCCAGTGAGTAAAGTCATTAAATGGCTCTGTTAATCGAAGTGAAAAAATCTTAGGAGCAACCCAGAGTAGCTTATCAAATGAGTGATGTGTTTTACAGAAAGACAGAGGCATCCAAAACCGCACGCTGTTTGTACGTTTATTGTCCTGTTTTCTCCTTTTTTAAATTATTAAATGCCTTAGACATTTCTTTTTAAACAATAGTGGATGGTCTGCTGTTGTTCGGTCATCAGTGTGTTTGTATGTTTTATGTGTAGGATAACTCTTGTTGATACCTGCTGTTTGGCTCTTCTGTGATTGACAGGTACTTCTTGTCCTCCTATACATCCTCACTCTGTACTTCTTTAAGCAACAACGCCCCTTCGGAATAGTGTTCTTCGCACTGCGGAACTGAGGGGAAATTATTGAATCCGAGGAAGTTTCGATGCATCACAACTAGCCCGAGTTCATCTGCATTCCAGCTGAACGTCAATCCCCCCTCCCATTTTATACTGTTAAAGATAAGGTGGCTGCCTGGAGGACGACGATTGCAAAATATCATTTATTGTTCTGTCTTTATCTCTCTGCATACTCAATGTTTCAGACTTCTAGAGCATGCGTTTAGAGTCACGCATAAATGAGAAATGCAACACACTTTATCTCTTTGTAAATTCTAGAGAGGACGTGTGCATCAGCATTTGCCAAGTATGAGAATGTGTGATCTCATTATTGTTTAGGAGGAACAATTGAAAGATGTGATTAAGAAGACAAATTAGGATATCTGAGATGATGAGAACAGCGGTGCACAGGGTGATTATCAGAAAATAAAAAATCTGTTTCTCACACGAAGCTTTAGATTGTTTGACTCCAGAAGACCGAAACCTACATCACAAGTCATATGGACCACAAATTTAACTGTTTGTCAAAATGAATTAAATATCACATTATCTTTTTCACAGAAGACAACCGATTTGTAACAACATGAGGGTGAATACATGGTGAGACAAATGTGTTTTAAATTTTAAATCCTTATACATTCATTACTGTAGATGCACAAACATTGGTAGTGTATAATACTTTTTGTGACATCCTCACAGTTTCTTGTCACTTTTATGTCACACATTATGAAAAGTATTCTAAACTGTTTATTTCATCAAACTTATGTCTCATCTGAGTTTTGTTGATGTCTATGTGCAGGTGTTATGAAATTGAGGTGAACTGTAACACACCTCCGGCTGGATCTGTGCGTGCAAATGCAGGTTCACAGTTCTGACTACTGCCCTCTGCTGGCAGTAATCATCATTTCAGAACAGACAGGGTGCATACAGATGAAGTCTCTACATCTAAGAAATGAATGAACTTGGCATTTGTGTAGTGACGTTTCACAAACTGGCCCACAAAGTTTCCCCACGCTTTAGTCTTTACTGTATATATTTGCATAGAAATAGAGGATGAGATTGAATAAGATCGATAGGCAAACCTGCAGATGCGTAACGCTTCAGTGATGCGTTGGTGCAGAATAAAGACTGTTTCTACCATTTTCTAACTGACAGGTGAATTTCTCATTCTAACTTTAATATGGAGGGTCATAGAATTCCTTCGAGAGATGAAAACGCAAACAACTGCTAAGCTTTCTCTGCCAGAAATACACATTCAGCGATAAATATGTAAAGTCTTGCAATTCTTCGCATTTTTTTATTTTGTTAATGCGTGCGTGTCCATATTACATCCGCTTTGTTTTGAAATTTGATTTGTCTCATAATCAATTCGTACGAATGCAGAAGTTCAGGATAGATTTAATTTACATGAGCAGCAAAATACGAGATGTGCCAGACAGCTTCACGACTGTGTGAGATAGAACTTAAACGAAGATGCATGAACCTGTCACTTTATCTTTGCTTTCTGTGTTCTGCAGTGAAAATGAGCGCCTCTCCTCAAAATAAGGTGTCATGTGAACGTTTGTGACATGTTTTGGTCCGTCCCACGCCATCTGCAGTCCACACACGGTCGGGCTCTCTCGACCAGCACCACTCGTGGTTGGACCGAGCCTGGTCTTCATTAATGGAATATCTGAGATCTCCATCTCAAACACACACGTGTTCATGCAGATACACACGCTGTGAAAGGAATTTTTAAATTTATCAGATGAGCCAAATGCGCATTTCATTCTCTTGAACACGCACTCACACTGAGTCTAATTCACGAGTTCACCTGAGCCGATAATGAAGATAGCTGGGGTAGTAAAGTATGCGTGTTAGGCGTGCTGTCCGGGGAGCAGGTTCCGAGCTCGCCGATTCCATCCGATCCCGGATGGACAAGATATAATGCACAAGTCTGTTAAGCATTAATGAAATATGTGACATTTATATACATATTTTTGTTCCCCACCTCGCCCGGCTAGTTTTCATATTAATGAATTCGTATGTATTTATAATTGAATCATTTCGCTTCCCTTCAGCAGCCTGAAAGACCCAGAGGAAAAAAAGTTTGTATTTCCGAATGCAGCATTCATTTATATTCCAGCTTCAGATGCGGACTGAATTTAATAAATCGGCCTCGTGTTTTTATACGTGCGTCTGTCTATATTGCTCTTTTCAAATGTTAAGTGCGGAGTAAAGCACTCCAAGCCGACTTTAAAGGATTATTTTTTCTAGGAGAATTGGTTTGGAGACGGCCTCTTTAAATGTGTCTCGTAGTAGAGCGACATACACTTTCTGTCTGTCTGAGAGTCTCTTGATAGTCACTCAATCTTTCCCAAAGATGTGCTTGGACATGATTTGAGCATGAAAGCTTTATACCCGGGGTTAGTTGTCACATGTCAGGATGCATAAGCACACCGAGGACAGCTCCTCGGGTACAACAGGTTTACTTTGTGAAGGTTTGTGTGTTTATTTCGGCATGTTTTATAGGCAGCCCAAACAGCATATAAGTTGTATTACAGCCTTTTTTTAATATTATGAGGTCTGTTTCTGTAAATTATTTCAATTTAATCAGTGGAAATGTATTCTCAAGATCAATGAATGTGGCTATTTATCAATCAAAGCAATATTAAATAAAGAAGCTGTAAATATTGTACTTGATATTGTAATATCTTGACACTGTGCTTTGAGCTTTTGTCACATGCACAAGATATGATGCGTACATTGGAATGCTTAATATGCACATGCACAAGATATGATGCGTACATTGGAATGCTTAATATGACGCTCAGGCTGTACAATATAGAGAGTCAAATATTTAGGATGTTATTTACAATTGTTATCGTAACATTGTTATAAGAGTGGTAAAATTCGCAATCTCACCACTAGATGTCGTTAAACTCTCATGTCATTTAATATAATTTTATAAAATATAACTTTTTTATACATTTCAAATTGTACATTTATAAAAAAATCATAAAATAGTATAGTGATAATTGAAATTTATAAACTAAACAGTGTGGTTTGTTCTTAAAACCAAATGTATTTATTATTGCAACTGAATTAAACCTTATTGTAAAGTGTTCAATTGTTGTATAGTGCATTGACATTCACACTTTTTATATCCAGTTTCAAAAACATTTTTGGACCATACATAGATGTTATGTTTATGTGTTATGGGGTGTCTTAGAATAGAAGATGATGAAATCTTGGAAATAGCAAATCTATTGTTGTACAAGTGTCTCATTTGTGTCTCATGAGATCTCAGTATAATTTAGCACACTACTGTGTACTCTATACTATACTCTAATAGTTGTCTCTTTTGTGTCTATTTCTATTAAGGAATATTAGGAGAAATCTGAGATTAACATTAATAAGAAATCCATGTGAAAGAGCTTTGATATTATTATGAACCATTGGTTAGTGTTCTACACTGTTTGGTACACAGAATGGAAGATGCATCGGAGACCAAACATGGCTCTGTTTCTCTCTGCCATGTGTTCTCCACAAATGTTTTAGTAATTTACACCCGTTGGAATTCTCGTGAAGCTGCGTGGAAAGCGGTTCCAGTCATAAGCGTCCTAAGAGGACTGACTGTTCCGGCTCTCCGTGCCAAGACGCCTGCTTCTGAAACCGGAGAGATGGGTTTTCTGAACGGCGTATCCAGGTAACAGCTTCATGGGAAACACATAACAAAAGCAATGAAATGTTAATTGATGTGAACGGCCCACGCTGCTATAACTTTATATTTAAAGCAGGATTCCATATCTTCATTAGCTTCATCTGTGATCCGTAATGATTTTCCCAAACCATAGACAGTTTCTTTCCTTTTTATAAATCACAAGTATTTTTTCTCAACCTGGATTATCCAGCAATTTTCTTTTAAATGACGTGACTTACGGCAGACATTTCTTGGATGTGTTACCCAAACATTGGCACAAAACCTGTTTGAGGTCGAGAAGAAAATATGCTTATTCAACGGATAGTACAGTTTAATCTCCATTTATTCTGCCGCTTTTGTTATGTAAATGTTTTGGTTGTTTGTGTCTAAGCAGATGTGCGAAAAGTTCACTGTAACGAATTGCTGTAAAAACTACAGCGTTATTTTACAGAAGCTGACTGTTTTTTAAATAATACGGAATATTGCTGTAAAGTGCAATGCATTCTGGGGTCACGTGACGGATTAACTCAATGTACAGAATATTGCTGTAAATTTCAAATCTACAATGGCGGGATGATCTTCAACAGTCGAGATTGGGGTAGTGCGCAAAATGAGTGATTCACACCTGTGGTAAGTGACTTATTACGTTTTTTTTCACATTTGGTAACTATCATACTGGTAACGTTATATAGAGGTATCTACATTCGCTTTTCATATTGGTAACCCCGGATTCAACCTCCATCCGCGGGGGCCGAATACGTCTTGCGCGGGGTTTCAGCAGTGCCGTCGCGGTAAGATATCAAACATTCTCCGTCGCTATAGCACCTGACGACAGAAGTTGTTCATATTATTTAGAGTTTGTGTACACACCAGGAGCGAAGGCGGTATGTGACGAGCTACAGTTCATTGTATTAATAAGTTGACGGTTGTTTTTTTAATGTTGAACATCGCGCCCGCCGTAGACACGGTAAAAGTTACATGCTTCGACTGGTGGGATTCACGGGAATTTAGTGTTGAATACCACACTCGGTCGGGATTATTTGTGTGGTGTAATTCAAATTTGCATATGCAGTTATCCGTTAAATCGAGCGCCCAAATTAAAACGAGTCACCAAAGCTTACGGTAAGTCGATGTTGACGGAGGATAGCCCGGTAAAGTGATTATTGTACGTAACCAGCTAGATATACAGAATATATAACGGAGGCCAGCTGAGAGCTTGAGCAAAAGACGTTAGCGACACCCTCATCGTTAGAGCAGGCCTGTCTCCCAAATACGACCGTTGGAGGGTGGGAGTGAGACGGCCCGTTAGAAATACTAGTGTGACAATTTCTTGACCGTGACATCCCTTACGTAAATGGCTTACATTTCTGTATAAGTACGGTTTTAAGTTTAAGTTACTCTGTGTAATTTGCTTAGAGTTTGTTTGTAGAGTCACTTATACTTAAATGTAGTTTAAATGTAAAAAGCTTAAAGATAAAATTCTATTGTATCTATTAACTGTTGTTACATGTGGTATTGTTTGTTTTAGGACACACTTTGTCATGGAGGCCACTGGATGCTGACTACTGAAGGTTAGGTTGTGTGTGACGGTGCTCAGCACAGCTTCATGTCTGGCCTTGCCACTCTGTTCATAGCATGTTACATATTCAATCTTGAGTACCAGGATGGGGCAGCGTGTATCTTGGAGTCCACTGAAAGGTATCAGTTGAACCACTTCCTTACCTGCATTTTGTAGATATGTTAATGATATATACCTGTTAAGACCTTTAAAACAATATTTCTCAACGAGAGATGGATTTTTTTAGTGCAAATTATTTAGAAGTCTCCCCTATTTAACACTAGCAAGCTGATCATTTAATTCATGTGTTTTAATATAATATATTTTGTATATTTAATATATAACATTTAGTTTTTCCTGACTCTTTGTAGACATTAATCCATAGAGTGGAACAAGAAGAAGCGTCATCTAAAATGCCAGGATACAGAAGAAACAGGTTGCAGTGAACCCACATGTTGCCGCTCTTCTAAACTCAATGATGAATTTTCAGTGAAATCGATGAAAAGTAAGAAGCACGCACGAACGCACGCACGCACGCACACACAGACACACACACACACACAGACACACACACAGATCTCATCATTGAATTACATCATTGTATTATTCTCTGTCTCTGACTGTATATGTTGTCCTCTGTTTTTCCTCTTGACTATAAATATCTAAAATTATTCTCTTTTTTCTTTTCCATAGTTCTAGCTACTTGTTGTGCTCTGATGGATCAAGATGTGGACCATTTTACAGACTCACTTGGGCTTTGTTATGCGATGTTGTTACATGAGGGTTATGTTGGTTAACGTATGTTTAAAGAGCCATGTTGGCTACTATGAAGTTGTAACTGAATAAAAATATTTAATGTACAACAAGGTACAAAATTTGTCTGTAATTTATTTTTGTATCAATTAAAACATAAATAAACAGTGTATATCAAGTATGCAAAACATACTGGATACACACTGATTATGTATTTCTTCTAAATACAGTATATTAAAATCAAGCAATTGGCTGTAAAAAATACAGCATTATACTGTTGCTATTCAAAATTACAGTTTACCTGTATTATGCAATTACAGAAAATGGCTGTAAATTAAATTACAGAACTGTGGCTGTAAAATTTACAGTATCTGGCTGGCAACCCTGCTGCCAGTAATTTACTGTAAATTTTACAGGATTTTTTTTATAGTGTTTATAAAGTTGTCTTTGTTTTTATGCAGCGTGAAGGACCACATACAGACCAAGAGGTTTCTTTTTCAAAGCTCAGGAGATTTGATTTGAGTTCTCTGTTGTGTTTTATTCAAGAAACAACTTAGTCTAAAATTGTTTAGGAGAAACAACATGTGAGTGTTGTTGAAATCCACAAGAAGAATGGAATTGTAAAATGAATTTAGATTGTATGATTTGGGTAAATTTGAGGAGAAATGTTTGAGTTCAAATTGAGATCTTTAATAATATTGACTTTTGATTGCAGACTTGACAGATCTGAGCTCAGTTTGACACATTCTCATTAGAGTTTTAGAAGAAATGTCAACATTTGTCAGATTTCTGACCGTTTTCTCTGAGGCGAAACATTCTGAGACGCAAATGAGACTTGAGCAAAAATTTCCATCTGCTTTTGATAAATGTAATTGAGATAAATAGATCTCTGTGCTTTTCCTTTTATGAGACTTTGCAGACATCCGGATGAACCCTGGGCATGATTGAATGGCAGCTCTGAGAAAGACACGTAAATGGAAAAGAGAAATGCGCGCTTCTCTGCCATCTCATAATGAACGGAAATACGGAGTGGGTGAGTTTACAAGCATCTGACTCACATTTGACACACCTGCTGGCAATAATTTAAGCTCAGAAGAAAGATTTGCCTTTTTCACGGAAGATAAAAGATTGTGTCTCCTGAGTACCATGATGCCATCCACCCTAACCATGGGTTGTAGAAATACAGCATATGTCACCCAACCATGGGTCGAAACCCGACATATTTTTAGGTTTGCAATTCATAACCTTGCCACTAGATGCCGCATCAATCTCCACCTTGCCCCTTTAAAGTCCCAGTGAAATTACAAATCACAATGCCTCTTTTTTTAATAGGGGACATTAAGTCATTCCAATTTAACTTTTTTAAATGTTTTTTTTTAAACACAATAATTTAAATTTTACATCTTATTTTGAGAACTAAATACATTTAAAATGTTAAAAGGATATGTAGAAATGCTAATAAAATTGACTGTACTTAAAATTTTAAAGGGATTGGGACATGGGGAAGAGCCCTATAGAAAGAAATGTAGAAAAAACACTTTCATCATCTTAAGGTTAAATAAATGTGGGAACAGAATGAACTACACTAAAATCTGCCGGTGAGAGTCCTCTGCCCAGTAGAGCTGTTAAAATGAGGGTCTGAGTGTGGAAAACATCAACATTCTTGATCACCTGTTTCTGAATCTGGCAAGAAACCTCCCCAAGAGTGAGCAAACACATCTGACTGCTTTACGCTAATAATGTCAGCGAGATATATGAAGTACAGAAGTGGAAAATAGAAAGTGCGTCTGATGGTATCGGAAGATCTTGGAGGGACATTGAGTTTTGCCAGAGTAAGCTGATACTGGAATATTAAACTGTAATTCTTGAGTTCACCTGCACAGTTCGTCTGAAAAGGACAGTTCACCCCAAAACAAATGAAAAATCATTTATTTACCCTCCTGTCAGTCAAAGCCTGTAACCTCTTTCTTCAGTGAAACACAATCGAATATATTTATAGAAATGTGTCAGCGGTTTTGTGTTCATGAAAGTCAGTGGAGTTCAATGTTATTTGATTTTCCACATTCCTGAAAACATCTGCTTTTGTGTTCTGCAGAAGAATGTCATCCATGTTTAGATTTTCATTTTTTTCTAAATTGTATTTGTCAAAATTATCGTTTTTTCCTTTGTGGCAAAAATTATTAGAATATTAAATAAAGATCATGTTCCATAAAATTATGATATATTTACGATAGGAAATTTAGTAAATATCTTAATTTTTGTGAGTGGAAGCTGCAAAATTGCGAACAAAAATGACGGGAAACACGTCTACAAACTTAACTTGCTTTTGCCCACTCTTTAAGAATTACCCACTCAAGTTTGGTATCTATGTAAAGCTTAGAGTTTCAGCTTTCGATTTCATCTGCTCTCCACAATGTCATTACAGCGGTAAGCCAATAGAGAGCGTTAAAACAAACCTGTTTTTTCTTGGCAGCGGCTTGCTACAGCGCCTCTGGTGGACAACTTAAAGTCGATTTTCTCCAGATTTGGATTTTCCACCCTCAGATTCCAGAGTTTCGAATAGTTGTATCTCGGCCAAATATTGTCCTATCCTTACAAACTGTACATTAACGGAAAGCTTATTTAATCTTTAGATGATGTTCAGATGAAACTTATGACTGGTTTTGTGGTCCATGGTCACTGTTGTTTTTAAGGATTTTTGGCCTTGTTCACTATTGAATACCTCATACACTGTTGAATCAACCTGGTCGCACCAATGGCGTATAAATAACACGCTGTTGCATTGTCGTCTAATATGTACGACAAATTGTGATTTTGCGTGCATATGATACGCCAATGTTTGCTTGTACCAGGATGGAGAGCAGCCATTTTAAAACGTACATGAAGAGTAAACACTGAAATAATTAAAATAATAATGTTAGGTTTAGGGTTTGGGTTAGGGTAGAGGTTATAATATCTACGGACGCTAACATTAGGTTTAGGGTTTGGGTTAGGGAACAGGGTTATGAGACAAATTGCTGTTTAATATGCAAACACGCTAAATGGCGTATCATATGCACGCAAAATCGCAATTTGGCATCCGTATTATACGATAATGCACAGCGCGTGTTATTTATACGCAATTGGTGCGAATGAAATGGTCACTGTTGAAATTTCAGAATAATATATGTTGTTGACATAAAGATAATTTCTTGACATTTAGGAGCCTAGTTGGCATCATTAAAATACTCTAAAATGTCTTTAGACCTTCACATTACAGTGTATAAAATTTAGGAATCCGAGTTCCTCTGTTCTGTCATAAAGGGTCAAACCTGCAGGTTCCAGATGAAAGACTTTGTATAGAAATTGATATTTTTTTCCCTGAGGCTTTTACACCTTGGAAACTTAGCTTCGTGCCAGGGTGTTTAAAGACATAACTGTGAGTGGTTATAGCCTCATTTATCTTCCCTGAGCACATTGGAACCAGTAACGTTATAAAGCCGTAGAACCACACGTGTAGCTTCAGAAGCCCTGATTTATCTCTTCCTCATGGATGAGCTAATGAACTATTGGCCTGGATTTGAAGACTTTGTTTTGGCAGACGGAGATGATGTCACGTTTTCCATTGTCTACAAACTCTGTGGGGGATTTTAAAGATCTTGTTTGAGGAGTCTAGACAGGGCTTTGCAGTTTTGATCCAATAGATTTGATTTTAGATTTTATAAATTCATGATATTACCTTTTACACTCATCTTTCATGGTTTCTTTAAGAACCTTTAATATCCGCAAAACTTTCTGCACGAAAGGTTCTATAGTCGAAAGTAAGAAAGAAATAGTTCTTAAGAATCTTTGATCAAAAGATTATTTGCGGAACCAAATTTTGTTATTTTTAAAGTGATGTATGAACCATTAATCAGTTTACATACATTTTCTTTAAATTTATTTACATACGTTTTTTTATAATGCATCAGAGAAACAGCATTTGTTGTTTGCTTGTTTTAATTGTGTTTAGTTGAATGGTTTTAAGAATTGTTTTAGTTTTTAGTTTTTTTCCACAGTTGCTGGGTTTGTTGTGAGCCCTGAGATGAGAAGAGACGTTCTGTGAGGAGGAGGAAGGGAGAGTCTGACATCATCACATTAGGATTCAATCATAAGAGACTGGGAAGATGAGTAAGTCTGATTCTAAATAAAGATCAATGAACATACGCCAGAAATGCATTTAAAAACACAGAAATCACATTTTAAGTTTAAGGTCATTTTCTCAATTAATAAAATCAATTTTCACACTTTACATACACGTATACATAACTCCTCAAAATTATGGAATAGAACAAATGACTATAGGACTTTTGGTGTGACTTTGACTCTAGTGACACATGTGAAATCCAGGCTAAAGTCTCAAAACCTAATTCTGAGATAACGGCAACAAAGTTTGATGTGAAGCATTCATTAAACTGTAATTTCAATCTTTGACGTGGGTTTATTGAGTCAATATTAAAGATATCAAGATTATATTTCCACAGAATGTTTTCGTACATTAGGTAGGATGATTTTATTTATAAAACAGTTAATCACAAAAAAGGACTTAAGTTGGGGTTGACTGGGTCACATATGTACTTTAATTTATATTCAGTCATTTGGTCAGCTTCTTCAGTTGTATTCCTGAGATGCTTTTTAAATACCATCGAACATTTTTACAATGTATTCTGGCCTCTTGTTGGCTACTTTTTATTAATTGTTCCTGCCAAGTCATCCATTTCAAAAACAATTTTATTAAATAAAATGTCAGTTTTATGATGTTTGGAAAATTATATTTTATCAATACAACTCGTTTTTGGCCTTTAAAAAAAACTCTGCCAGAACTTTATCTATTTATTAAACGGACATTTCCTTTAATGCTAAAATGTAATTCAATGCAGCGCAAAATGTAAAATACATGTAAAACAATTGTACTAAATGAAAATTCATTCATATTAATACAGTATGTTGTGCCCTATTTTGACAGATTTTTTTACATGAGGTCAAAATATTTATTACTATAACAAGCAATGAATTTGTTCGTGTATATATTTTTAAATATAGCCGCAGAAAAAAACAAAACACTCCAAAATTGCTTGAGCTCTGTGTTCAAGTACATGTAAAAGTATCAATTTTGTTTCATTCTGTGCACTAGTGACAACATTTCTTACACATTTCAAATGAAAATATAGTTTTTATTCACATTTTTCGCAGAAAATTAAAATGGGCAGAATAGATGCAATGTTTGCAGATCCTAAAAACTCCAAAGAAAAGAAGTTCTGACATTGCTATTGGGTGACTTCATGTCATTCCTGAGGTCTGTTTCTGTTGAAATTGACAAAACATGCAGAACAGAATTGCCCGGTCAATACTTGAATTAAATGGATCCCTCTCTTTTGCAGGCACACAGGCACACACATCATAGACAAACTAAACTTGTTGGGTTAGTGGAGCTGTGCATTAAGTAAAATGACTTTTCCAGATGTCTCTCACCTTCGCTGCAGGTGGGAAGTAGAACAGAGAACAGATGGTCTGTAACATGTGTTGGCATTAAACAGGCCTGCCGGGTCAGAGTCCAGCCCGGGGCTGTGTTCAATAAACAATTATAAATGCAGGACAGAGGAAATAATGGCTTCTGCTTTGGACTGCTATCAAATATTTTGAGTACAGTAGATGTTGTTAGTATATGCGGTCTGTGTGTAATTTTTCGCGTTGAAACTGTAGAGTTCTGAGAAACTGTAGTGTTCAGTAATAGCTGATAGAAGCTGCTGAAAGGAAAGATTCAGGAAATGACTTTAATATGTAGAAGCGAGCATGTGGCCTGCACATGGATCCATGAGAAGAAAAAAATGCATTTGGGTTTCACCTCATGAATTAATAAATCACAACCCAGGTTAACAATGGCTTTTGCAAAAAATCGAATTATTAACGTTTCACTTGTTCAAGTTCACTCACTGATCAAAAATATTTAATTCAGTCTTAAGATTTTTGCCATTATGTAAGAAATCTAAAATTTGCTTGCCAAGTATAAAAGGGAAAATTTTAATTTACTGGGACAGAAAAACGACACGTTTTCACGTGCGCTCCACTGTAAAGCATTATTTTAGGAAAATTACTTTTCTTATGTTTACGGGAATTGTTTTCTGCTGCTGTAAAAGTGTTATTTTCTGCTTTTGAGATTTAGATGTTCAAAAACTTTGACTAAACATCTTTGGTTTAGATTTAATCAATGCTATGAAAGAGGCGTTTTTCATTTAATAGATTTGTGTGTCCCATATTTAATTACCATATTTCTCGTTGCAATTATGCTTTTATAGTTTAAATGTTACGAATCACATCAAATATGCTATAATTAGTTTCTTTCTGTGTGACACACCATTGGTCTTGGCTCTGTAAGAACTTTCATGTGTGACTAACTTAAGAGTTTCTTGCCTGGTTTGTCTTTTAGGAACCGATAATGTAAACATATCTCCACAGAGTAAGTGCGCCTTCTTTTAAACTTGTATTTAAAACAAAGTGAGAATGTGTTGCAAAAACATATTGGAAATATTTTAAAAGTGATAGAAAAGAGGTTCAACAAATCAGGAGATGTGTGTGTTTATTATATGTTATGCTTCATGAAAATAAAAGAAGTTTGCTCCAAAGTTTGCTTCAAAGCATCACCAGGGAAAAAAATTAATCAGATGTTCCATGCAAAACTCTGTGGGATGTTGTGGGTGGTTGCTATGCAGTTTCTAAGATGTTTCTATGAGGTTGTTTCTATGAGGTGATTTTGAGTATCACTGATGTCTGTAGCTGCACTTTAATACAGAATGTGAAGTTATTTCACTATTAAGTAAACTATTAAGTAGATCATTTTAGACAATTGTATTGTTTTTATATCATCTCTTTCCCCTCCTCTGTTTCTATACTGTTTTTCTTGTTTCTGGTGTTTGCAGTAACATATATTTCCTGTGAAAGTATAGTTTAAGAGAACGTGATTTTACATGCAGGTCGTAACTCTGATCCAACCCCAAAACCCAAAAGCAACCGATTGGTTAATTGCAATTTAGTCCACAACCATAAACGCATGTGGGCCAGTAATGATGTGAGTGACCATGACAACCAAAATTTAAAGAAGCTCCTTCAAAGGGAAAAATATTTGGTGCTTTTTGTCTCGGTGACGATTCATCACAGGCTTTAGACATGAAGTCAAACATTGGTTAGGAGTTGCTTATGTGTTTGAGTCAATGTGTGTTTTGATGGTCTCACACTCGAAGCTCTTGTTAATACGGGATGCGATCGCTCAGATTTTTTGTTTCACAACTCAGATTTTGGATTATTAGGTTTTGCGGAGCTAATTCTTTGTTTTCTTAAGGTTCTGCATTTGTTTGCCAGTCTGATGATCAGAAAGACGCGTAGAATACAAGTCGAGTAATACTGTAAGTAGATACAATTCATTTTCATAAAAAAATGCATATATAGTAGAATATATATACGTCTGTTTATCACACTGGCCCAAAAAAAAAGTTGTTGTATTGAAGAAAGCACCACAAACATTCAACAACAAGTCATTTAGTATACTGTAGAATAACATGACTTAATGAAACATGCTATATTTTTGACTGATTTATGCAACATAGATCCATTTAAATCATACGAGTCACAACTTACTCTTTTCTTTAAAATAAATAATTTTTATGGATAAAGGAGACCCCTTGGCCACATTAAACAAGAGCAGAGCAAGTCAGCAGATCTCCAGACGTCATACCACACCACAAATAACCGACGAGTCGGCACGATTTCTTTCATGGAGAGCCCCGCTGCGGTGAAGTTTCTGCTTTAATCAGGAATGGTTTGGCTGAGAAGGGCATCTTTACTCAAACCCTGGACTTCTGTGTTGGTGTTTGGCTGTAAATCAGGAAGTGAGATATAATGCCCATTTCTCCCTTTTCTTCAGGAGTTTAATGCTTGCCTGCAAGTGGACCAGGAAAACTTGACACATATTAAGTTGAAAAATAGAAGTAAATCGAACAAAACAATAGACAATATAACAAATAATGACAACCTACTTGTTCTATGGGTTGGTCGTGTCTTACCACGCCTCATCCAGTGTGGACAATATTTGAAATTATAGTGGGTTCTAATGCGTTTCTAATGTCTTTTGTTATGTCGTGTCGTGTCTGGTGTAGACACGGTGTAAGTCGCTTTGGATAAAAGCGTCTGCCAAATGCATAAATGTAAAATGGTATCAAATAAAAGTATTTCGTTTTTATAAGCAGTTCTTTACATCCTGCCTTAAAATGATTAAAATACAGCTCGCAAAATTTAAAAATACATAACTAGGGATTTTTAAGGTCCTACTTTGTTTCATGGAGTGTCCAACTACAAGTTTATGTACATAAAACAATTGTTAAAAAAACTCTTATTTCGTAATAATGCGCAGTTATTTTTACTTTACTTCTCGACTTGCGCACAAATGATTCGTTCCGCGATTGATCTGTCTTATCCCCTAATTTCCGCTGCCTAGTGTGATGTGATTGGTCAGATAGTCTAATCCGCTGTGATTGGTCTATCGTGAATGAGGCTCGCGAGCTAAAGTGTTTGGGGGAAAAGAGTAAGGCGGGGACTATATGTATTGACGTATATCCGCAGCGGTTCGCAAATCAGACATGGTACGACTCGTTTTACATGATTCAGAGTCAACTCCTTTTTTTTCCAACCCAATAACTTTGTTTTTATTCACCTTCGGATTTACAACTTGGCAGACTGCTCACTTTTAAACATGACAACATTACACACTGCATGAAATGTAATTTTCATGGTCTCATGTTATATTCTCTTTAAAATAACTTTGTTATATATTTTATTCATTATGCTATTAGCAAAAGACTTGATTTCTATCATGATGGAATTTGGCAACTCGTGTTTCATCTATATTCTGAGTATTCCACTCGTAAATAGGACTTCACTTAGCAGGTAATTTGCTATGAACTTGTGTTTACCATATCTCTGATTCCAATTGAAGGCAGTAGCATCTCAACGAACTGTTTCGTTGTTTTGCAAAACTTTGATGTATTAGAATTCACTATGTGACAATAAACTAAAATATTCTGAATTTTTAATAAAATAGCACTTTGATTAATCCTAATTACACAATAAAAATGTACACATAATTTTATATTTAGTGCTTCTACTATACAACTTTCAAAATATTTGTAACAGTGTAGTTTAATGCATTATATTTGGTAATTTTCTGTTTATTATATTACTTTCTTTTCTATACTTCTATGCACACTCTAAAAATAAAGGTGCGTCAAAAAAAAAAAACTTTACAATCCCAAGAAGCTTTCTGTTTCCCGAAAGGTTCTTTGTGGCGAAAAAAAAGGTTCTTCAGGTTATGAAAAGCCAAGGAAGAGATGGTTCTTTAAAAAATCTTTGGGTAAATTATTCTTTGTGGAACCAAAAATGGTTCATCACTGTGAAGAACCTTTCAAACACCTTTATTTTTAAACTAGTGGTGGGCCGTTAACGGCGTTAGTGAGACTCTTATCGCGCGATAAAAAAAATGTCGCCGTTAATCTATTCTCAAAGTCAGGTTGGGAGCTGGGTCTATACTACGCAAGCTATGATGACTTTCGCTTTGATATTTTAGCGCGGATGTATACATAGCTTAATTTTCTACTGTAGGGGAAGAGAACGAGATTTTTCAACTCGCGTGATTCGCGTGATTTGCGCCGCCTCATCATATCATAACCAGGGCTTCATTCGCGCGATTCGCGAAGCAAGTAGGTCCATTGCCGCTTTGCATTCACTTAACATGTAAATCACTCGCGCTTGACGCGCCATTCGCGTTTGGTCCGAAAACAACATAACGTTACTGTGAAATTACCACATCAAACGTGACGTACTAACATGGATGCAGCTATGAAGCCGCCGGGTTTGCTTCAGGGAAAATTTATTTTTAAGACGCTTCCAACTGGAAACCTCGACAAGACTAAGGTTGTTTGCACCTTGTGCAATGTGTAATTGGTTTACTGTACGGAATTGGTTTACATACAGTTAGTTTAAAAAAAAAACTTTCTCTCAACAGGTAGTGTTCTAGCTTTAGTTGAAACCAGTAACTTTGTATTGGCACCTAATGTATTATGGCTCCTGTATGACATATCGCTTGTTGCTCCCTAACTCTCTGTAAGTCGCTTTGGATAAAAGCGTCTGCTAAATGACTAAATGTAAATGTAAATGTACTGTAGGAGCTCTTCCAGTCTCAAGTACCACCTAAACGCAAAGCATCCCTCGCTAATGCGGAAGTAAACCCAAGTACATCTTATTGAACATAATTTAATTTTCATCACAAATTATCATAGTAGAACAGCTTTCTCAAGCAGTTTGTGATGCATTTTGGAAACAGGAGATGAGCCCCTGGTCTAATGCGCCACCTGGCTTGAGAAACCCGTTCTCAAAGACTTACTTTTAGTCATTATTTGGGTAACACACATATTATGAATGCCTTCGGCAGAATTCAAATGAGCCATTTTAATCTAGATTAATCTAGATTAATTCCAAGATTAATCTAGATTAATCTAGATTAAAAAAATTAATCTATGCCCACCACTATTTTAAACGTATCGTTTTTTATCCAGTCCCTTTTGCTAAAAGCAATGTAAAATTGTCATAGCCACTGTAAAAATATATTTGAATTGTGATTTCAGAGAAAGAAAACTCGGCACCTGTGAGAAGCAGATAAAATGGTTATGTGCTCTTTAAATAGCTAACTGATTTACATCTGGTAAAGAATTGATCCACATGTAAAGAGAAGCAGTCTCATTCAGCTTTGAGTCACTGACCTATTTTCATCGACTGATTACTGTGTATTCATATTGATTCAGACCCGTCTGATATCTGGATCAGACCGCTGTAGATACACTAGCATCATGTCCAATGTTTTTTAAACAGCTGAAGATTCGGTCACGCCGCTTTGAAGATGGACGTCAGGACTCGATTCGAGTTGTCTGTCTCCTGAGCAAGAACACAAATCAGTAAGTGTTGTTTGTAAACTGAGCTGTTTTCCTGATTCTCTACATGTATACACACAGAGGTGAAGTAACTGCGGTGGAGATGTGCGGATATATTCATCACATCATCATAAACTCTTTTGAGGATTCAGAGTAAACACTTCGGTGTGTTTTCAGCTGAAATGTAAATCTTACACTCGATGGTTTCTGATCTGCAGACTTGTAGGTCATTCATTCATTGAACTGATCCAAGCGCAAGCATTGAATATATAATGATAAATGGGGTCATGTTATACATTTTATTATTGCTTCTGTAAGAATGCAAAACTGATAATTTTTGTACGTAAATGTGAGTTTTTAAGAAGTTGATGGCTTAGAGTCTATAAAGTAGAAAAAATACTTTGTTCTTTGTGTGAAGCCCATCAATCTGATCATTAGTAAATTCACAACATCGCTCTTATTGAAATTTTGTGTGGTTTTAGATTCAGTGGGAGGGAATAGAAGTAGCTTGGGAACAATCTGTTAGTTTGGTCTGACAGGATCCTGGACCCGACCGGACGACACCAGCTGGATCTTTTGTTTGTAATTTGTTCTGTTCTGTCTTGTCATCCAAATGGCTTCTGTCTCACTGTTAATCTCCATGGCTTCTGTTGTTGATTCTGTTCATTTATATTCCGTGGCCGTCTGGCCGATGTAAGAGAAAGAGAGGGAGAGAGAGAGAGACATTTGTTGATCATATTCATTTATTTTCACTCACCAAATTTAATAAAATGAGCTGAACTCTCTGAAGTTAATAACATGTCGCATCGTTACATATTTGACATTTATCAGATGTGTGTCTATCGTAAGTAACTTTAAGTCTTTAAAGACAAGCTCTTAAGTGCACATACTTTCTATGACTTTCTTTCTACAGTGGAACACAAAAAAATATATGTTAAGAAATGTTTCAGTGGTTTTGTGTTCATACAATTGAAGTCTGTGGGGTTCAGTGTTGTATGGTTACAGACATTTTTCAAAATATCTTCTTTTGTATTCTTATGAAGAAACAAAGTCATATAAGTTTAAAATGACATAAAGAAGCAAGCATGCATATTAATTCTGAAGGGTTGAGTTAATGGATAATAGTTGGATGTGACTCATCTTTACTAAAGGTTACTCTTAGATTGGTGATCTTCAATCACAGTAATGATGGAGGAAATAAAGAACAGATGCATCATATCTAAGTGTTTGCACACTGTGAAAAGAAACGCTGACAAATGGATTTGATCCAGACGCATACAGATACAGACTATGCAGGTGTCAGGGAGATGTGGACGTGTTTTCATTAGTTTAGTGCTTTATTGTTCTTAGAAATAGTTCGGCACAGATAGCGTCATCTCCTGATGCATTTAGAAGTTCATGTGATTTAATTGTGTCTCTCATTTAGTTTTACGACAGAAGCACTGGAGTTGGTGTCGACTTCACACGTGATGCACAATTTAGCGTTTAGTGTGTCTGGTCAGAAATGAACAGTTTCTTTACCCACCTAAAGTAGAAATACATGAAGAATTTACATCAGAACTATTCTTTGTTTTATGAGATTTAAACAGCTTTGAATTTGTCTGAAAGCTTCGCTTCAGTTTAAACTTCAATTCACGAGCAAAGACCACGCTACTCTGTTTTTTTAATTAGTTTATTGAATGGATAAAGGGATGAGGGAGAAGGGAAGGGGTAGGATGTATGAGAGGTTGATCCGAGTGTCTGATGTCGTCGGTTTAGTGAGATCTCAATTAACAAAATTTCTCCATAACAATTAAACGCAAGAGTCGATTGTGCCTATAGCATCTCCAATAAGGCATTTGTGCTAATGTTCTAACCATATCCTAAGCAAATGCTCTATCCTTCAGGACAATGGTAACCTCTTTTAACATAAGCAAAACCCTTTGAATGCCAAGAGTACAAAATACTAAACATTATTAAGTCTCATGCTTTTCTCATCTTGATAAAAATCCATAAAATAACTCTGTATTTCTACATTAACTCTCATTATCCAGTACCATGAAAAGCATGATGGGAAATGGAGATCCTCAGCAATGCTATACTTTGATACAACAAGCATAAGTCATGTACCCTCAACTGTAATAGATTAAGTTAAACGATTGAACGAGAACATTTTTTATTTATTTTAAGCTTTTCAAAGCCTTTGATACATACAGTTTGAATTTGTTTACGTATGTTATATGGTTTGGGTCTTGAGATCCGGAACTCATTGGTGTTGAAAAATTTAGTTATCTGGCCAATTACTGAGTGACTACAAACTTAATATTTTGGTAAACACATAAACACAGATTTTTAGGTTAAAACTACAAACAATATTAAGCTTAAGTAATTATCAACATTAGTAAGTCAGCACAACTCATCAAAAGATAGTTTCACACGTTAATGTTTAAATATAACAAAAATTTCGAATTTTTACTCTGACCAATTCATTACATTAAGTTATGCAAACAGATGCCATGAATTACTTTTAGAGTTGGGCAAGAGGTGATTGGATGCCTTGGCAGAGAGAGGCGTGGTCCTGCTCCCGAACATATGCTAACTGATTAACATCCATGCATGTACAACTATGCAATATGAATATAACATTTTTGAATACATCTTTAGTAATGTCAGTATTGACATCAGTAGTAGACATCAAAATTGCCCATGACTATCCAGTCGCTGAAATAATTAAAGGGGTCATATGACATGGCTAAAACGAACATTATCGTTTGTTTTAGATATAATGCAATGTGTATACTGGATTAAAGGTTCAAAAACGCTGTATTTTCCACATACCGAGCATGTTTGTATCTCCTCTTTGTCCCGCCTCTATGAACTGCGCGTTTTTTTTTTTACAAAGCTCATCACTCTCAAAAGCGGAAGTATGCAACGCCTCTTGTTATGATTCTGCCCCATCATGTCGTGTTTCTCTTGGCCTAGTGGTGGGATCATGACCAAATCCCTTGTTTTATGTTTTTATTTTGGTACTTATGGCTCGCCATACTCTCTCTCCGGTCTTGTCATTGTTCCTGCCCTCTTGTTTCCTCGTTAGTGCTCATTATGACTTCATGCCCCTCTAGATATTTAACCCTTATAATGCCCTTGTGTTTTCTGTCCTGTGCTGGTTCATTCTCACTCGTTGCTTGTGGTGAGGATCTGTCTTGTCAGTTAAGTTTAGTCTTTTGTAGTTATGTCATAGGTTATCTTAAGTCTTATTAGGTTTAGTTAGTCTGTGTTCCTGTTCCTGTGTCTTGTTCTACCCTTGTTTGTTATTTTACACCCTCATGGGATTTTGTTTTGTTTTATAATTAAAAGTCTGTGTTAACTTAAACAATGACTTTTGTTTAATTCTGTAAACTACTTACTATACACTTACCTAAAGGATTATTAGAAACACCATACTCATACTGTGTTTGACCACCTTTCGCCTTCAGAACTGCCTTCATTCTACGTGGCATTGATTCAACAATGTGCTGAAAGCATTCTTTAGAAATGTTGGCCAAATTGATAGGATAGCATCTTTCAGTTGATGGAGATTTGTGGGATGCACGAAGCTCCCGTTCCACCACATGCCAAAGATGCTCTATTGGGTGGAGATCTGGTGACTGTGGGGGCCATTTTAGTACAGTGAACTCATTGTCATGTTCATGAAACCAATTTGTAATGATTTTAGCTTTGTGACATGGTGCATTATCCTGCTGGAAGTAGCCATCAGAGGATGGGTACATGGTGGTCATAAAGGGATGGACATGGTCAGAAACAATGCTCAGGTTGGCCATGGCATTTAAACGATGCCCAATTGGCACTAAGGGGCCTAAAGTGTGCCAAGAAAACATCCCCCACACCATTACACCACCACCATAATTGCATTAATGAGAAATTGAACAGATGATCCTAATAATCCTTTAGGTGAGTGTATATACTATATTTTCTCCCAAATTTCAACCAAAATTTATTTTTGCATTTACTTGCAGAATATGAAAACTTGAGAAACAAGTGAACAACAGAAAAGATGCTCTGTATTTTTTCAGACCTCAAATTTTGCAAAGAAAATGATTGAAGTTGACTTTGGGCCAGTCGGCGTTCGCCGACGACCGCCACTAAACAAATAAAGTTTGTGTTTGCACCACAAGATTTGGGTTAAATAACATCTGCTTTCAAAGGTTAAAGTACAAAAAGACGCCAACAATCTTTAAAGGCTATGAAAATCAAGGTCATGACCTAGTGGTTGTAACTCTTTAGCTTTGGTTGGAAAGCGAAGGTCATGGGTGAGCTCACACTTTCGTCTACTTTCTTTGGCTCTTGGCTGTGAATTTGCCAGATAATCTTAGCAATTGTGCAAAAATAATACTGGCTATCATTTTCAAATGTCTAATTGTTCTGAAGAAAAGCATCATTCATTTATGATGTTAATGAGGCGTTTTTGCTAAATGATTGTTCATTTGTCTCTCAGCTATTAAAAAGACAAATTAAATATAAAACATGTTTTGTCTTGCAGGACTTTCAATTGAGATTAATTAAAGAACGATTGTAGATGCTTTTACTCAGTGTTGAGTGGCTGTGCTTTGCTACAGTATGTGAATAGTTTTTATAAAAAGTTACACACAGTACCTAGATATTGTATGACTCAGGCCCCTCCTTCAATATAATATTTTATTTCAAAGAATGCTTACATTCAGCAGCTGAATATTAAAGTCACCAAGTTACCCTTGACCATGAGAGCGAGTCGAAGCATTCAACTCCACACGTGAGAGGTTTTCTGGATTAGAGTTCTGCTTACTGTTCGTCATTTATAAATATTTATTCGTAGAGCCGTCCAGTGTTTTCTCTCAAGCCTTCAGCTCAGTGTAAAGGTATGCAAATGAAAGTCTAATCTAAATACAAACTGATGCCTTTTGTCTGATAAACAGTGGCAGTCCAGCCAAGACTACAAACATTTGCGTCTTGTGTTTGTCAAACAGAGAGAGATTCATCGAACAATGTCATGTCCCATGATTCAAGAAAACGCTACTTTAAAATGTGCTTGTACTTTGATTCTTTACACACAGAAAGAAATTAACTTGAAGTTGATATTACCTCATTTATATTTTTTATAGTTTAGGCTGGTATAGATGAAGCTGACAGAAGGCATGAGTCTCATCTCTGAGGCTTTGGGGCTGTTTAGATTTAGATATTCACAAGGGATTCCTGGAAACTTAGTCACATACCTCAAGGACGCATTTGCAGAAATATTCAAACATGCGGGTGAATGTTTCCTCTGAGCTAGAATTGGCAAATTAAAAGTAATTATTTGTGTTTGTATAGCAGCTTTAATAATCTAGATCCTTTCCAGGAATTGTAGTCATGGCTCCTGGATTTTTATAATATCGATTTAATAAAACAAACTGTTCGGAAGTGACTTACACAACAGTTAAACATGGCTGAAGATGTCGGATGCGGACACGTGACGGCGGTTTTAAGCCGAGATGCTTTGATTTATGCGGGTTTGTTGGTGTGGTATTTGTCCCGCCCCTCCTGCAACGTGATTGGATGGCTGAGTTAAAAGTGACATTGACAAGCACAGCATTCTTTACCTCCGTAGGTAAAAAAACAAGGTAGCATTTTATTTTACGGTGCCCTTGTTACACTTGTTACATAATCTTATAGTAAGTACATGTAGTAAATTGTTATTACTCCGTATTGAAATGTATAATTACAATGTAACACAGACACTGTTAAATAAAGTGTAACCAAAAGCACTTGTTTAAAGCACTTATTTTTGCAACCCTTGTTTTTTGTTGTTGTATGTTATGCAATCTGACCCTGATGTCCCGAAGCTCATT
Organism: Triplophysa tibetana; assembly: GCA_008369825.1. NCBI lineage: Eukaryota > Metazoa > Chordata > Actinopteri > Cypriniformes > Nemacheilidae > Triplophysa > Triplophysa tibetana. The sequence continues at coordinate 19,051,728 of CM017901.1, read as the reverse complement.
ATTTTCTCGGGTCGAAATGTCCTCGAACCACCAGTTTCATTTCATTGAAGGTCAGGCTCCCAAAAAAGACTTCGATCCGTAGCCAATGAAATCTAAAAAGCAGTCGTTGCGCATTCGATTGTTTGGATCAAACATTCCATGTCCAGAAATCCTTAACATCTGTTTTTTCCGCCAGCAACATGATTCTCAGAAGTCAACAAACAACAATTTGACTATTATAAAATGTCTTAAAATGATATTGATTTCCTTTTGTCTATATATCATGTACTGAGTATATGTATGTGTATATTGCACACTGTCATCTGTATCAGTCTGTATGTATGTAAATAGTACTGCCTATATGTAAATTATTTCTGCACTTTCTGGAGCACGCTCTCAAGAATTTCACTCACCAAGGCACTTGTGCTGTGGTGATGTTACAATAAAAGTGATTTGATTATTTACGGGTGGGAAGTTACATTGTATCTGTTTTCAACTGATTGGCCGGCTTTATATGACTTGAGGATGTGTTTAAAAGGTGCAAGAAATGGAAAAATGGTTCATTGACTTTTTCCTTTGTTATTTTTAAAGATATTTCCAGGTTCAAGTGTGCGATTATATAACACTATAAACTAAAGGAACAGGTGGCTCACTTCTTAGCAATGATCAGAATGCAGTGTGGATTTTGTCATAACTCAATGTCTTGTAGTTCAGATGTTTGTTTGTATAATGTGACTTCAGGAAGCATTTCTGGAATTACAGTAGCTAAATAAGCGAGCAAAAATACACACTAGACGTATATTTCTGTTGAGGATCATTAAACCGAGCCAATATAACTCTAGGATGAGTGGTTGCCATGGGAAACATGGTTGCTAGCATTTAAGTTGTTTTCTTTGTGTATGGCTGCTAGATGTTCAAGGTGGTCACTAGGGAATTTCCATGTGGTTGCTTGGGTGTTCCTTCACACAGATCTTTAGTAATTGCAAATTTAGATGCATCTGAAATCCCTTATTCAAAAAATGATTCATAGTGATTCAATCAAACCTTGAACTCTGAGCAACAGTAATAGTGACATTTGGAACCCAGAATATTTTCATTTTTATTTTTTAATCTTTCATATAAAATATGTTATCTTAATTACATTTTTAGAAAAAGATAATAATCTGAAATTTATGTAGATTTTGGAGGTAAAAAAATCTCCATTTGGGTAAATTTTATGAGAAATGTTTAGATTATTGAAGATTCAGATCTTCAATAAAATTGACTTTTGATTGCATATTTGACAAATCTGAGCTCAGTTTGAGACATTGTCGACATCTCTTCTGAAACTCATGACCAAGACATTTGTCAGATTTTGGACTCTTTTTTTCATAAGAAATATCTGAGATGCAAATGAGATTCAAGCAAACGTTTCAATTTGCTCTCTTTTGAATCTCACTGACATCTGAACAATTAAGACATTGAAAAGTTCTTATTTGTCATTTTTATTTTATTTTTTAAGAAGGTTATCACCTGTGGACAGATGTGCACATCTCCTGGTTTATTGCTACTTATTTAAAGTAAAAGAGGATTTTTCTGAAAGTGTAGTGTGAATTTCATTGAAAAGCATATATACATATTCGTTTTCTTACCCTGGCGCGATTCTACTATTGCCATTACGCCCAAAACATTTCTTAAGGATTTGTAATCGTGACAGAGTTCCTGTATGTTTTGTTTATTTGGTCACTGCCAGAAATGTTGGAAGTGAACATCTTCTCAGAAACATCTTGGGTGGTGCTGATGTTGATGTGAGAATGTCCAGAACATGATGTAGTTGATTTAGTCATGTACTGCACACTCATACCAGGAAACCACAGGACTGTGTTTGGAGTGAGTCCTTAAAATACATTGAAAAACATACATTTTAATGATCTTCTTGTACAAGAAAGAAGGTTTGAGTGAAGGTCATCGAGCTGATTTATGATTCATCTATCTCCTTCTGAAATACACACAGTATGACATCCATAAGCATGCGTTACTGTCCCTGTTGAGTCAAGTGTATCTTTCCTGTCCCGCTCCGTCACGCTGCTGGTGGCTCTGGAATGTGTAAAGAAAGCAGCAGACCGTCACTCATTTTGAATTATTCCACATAAGCTGTTTCCATTTCTCAACAGTCAGGGAACTTTGCAGTGAACTTGGTATAACTTTTGACTTCCAACTTTGACTATCCCGGAAAAAAAGAGGATAGTCTTAGAAACAAGGGTCCAATTTTCAGAGACAGAGTTTAAACTAAATCTATTTAATCTCACTGGCAGAACAACATTTTCACATTAATATTGCATGAAACAATATTCACTTTGAATTTGAAAGCAACATGTTATGCAACAGCTGTTTATACAAACCATTTGCGATAAAACTGTCCTGCTTCTGTTTTAAGAATAAAGCCAGTTGTTATGTAAGGGATAATGTACAGACAGCAGGTTGTTATCGCAGAAACTAGCCCCTACGCGAAGTGAACCGCTTATTACACTGCTACTTGTCACATGAGAAAGAAACTGGACAAGAAATGTGATTTTTAAATCTTTTATTGCCTCATTTTTACTGCATGCAGACCTTCCGTAAGGAAAAGCCTTTTACTTTCTGTTTTAAGGTAAGAAACAACATTCAGATGTCACAAACAGGCAATTTGGTTGAATCATTTGTAAATATAATGTCATGTACTGTATGTTATTAAAAGACATATTTATGTTTAATTTGTCAATCACATTGATTTGCTGCATCCGGGTTACTGTGTGTTAGTAGTTTTGAGAGGGGGTTATCTGGGAATAACCTGAAAATGTCATGACTGGCCAATCAGAATCAAGCATTCCAACATATAAAACAGTGGTAAAAATGAAAATAGACAATCGGATATTCTGGATGATTTCAAATGATTTTTTTCTTTCATGTAGATGCTAGTTGTGTTCTTTTAAATAGGCACTTAACATGAGTCTGTTTGGATCCATAAGGTTTAGAAAGTCAGACAGGATTTTCCACGTGTGTATCCGTGATGTGGCGGATGAATCGGAAGGTGCTGTGGCTGAAATCCCATATTTGTTCATGTTTATGTGGGGGGTGACAGATCTGCTGTATGTCAAGCGTTGAATGACGCCATGACTTGAAAGCTGTTACTCATCCACTTCAGGATGGCCAAAGGTACAATTTATGCATTTTACCCCTAGAATAAACTTCATGAGACACCAGATTGTGTTGCGACGCAGTATTACCCATGATTTCCATGATCAGTGTTTTGGATGGAATGCCAGGTGGACATGTCATGAGGATTCTTGGATCTTTTGTAAACACACACGCACCATACTTCTCTGCATCAACTAACAGCCTGTTTACTTTAGAAAGGACAGCAGGTCCTGAGGAAATATCACTGCCGGTTGACAAATCTTTTTGCATAGGGGTGTGCTTTAAATTAGACAGATAGTGACTGGTGCTAGTTGTTACAGTTTTTACAAAGAAATCTGGTTTAATGCGTTGTTGTAATATTTCAAGTGTGTTGTTATACAGTCATCTGGATTTGTTAACATTTGCCGTCTGCTACTTGTATTTCACTTTTTCCCAGAGAGCTAATACATGTTTGTGTCCATGGTTCTTGATGTATTCCGTTTGTTTCTTTGTGTTTGTCTCTATGGAGTAACTGCATGTTTGTTTTTCGATTCTTTAGAAACTATGATGTCATTCTAAAAGTTTAATTGCTCCAGCTCAGGGATCTTAAAACTCGAGTGTAGATTGTGTTTGTGAATAGATTAACACCTTATGAGGATATGAAGGCCAATATAAATCACACATGTTTGCACAATAAAGTTTATACCCAAGTTTACAGGTTTATGGCCGACATTGACAGGGCCTGATGATGTCGTGATCTTCGGCTCTGTGGGGTTTACAGCCATCTGGGTTGTGTATGTGATCTTAATGGCCACCATCTTCATTCCATTTCAGATCCATTATGGAAAATAAACTTGTGTTTATTGTCATGCAGGTGTGGTTTGGGCTGATTTTATTGGATGAACCAACAGGAAGTGTTGACATGCCATGACTACAAGGCAGAACTGAATCAATCGAGCACACCCTGTAACACCATCCAAATGTTCCCTCAAACATGAACGAATGCCATTCTAGCCAGATAGAGTTCAATTTATGATGCCCTGTATGTTGAGATGTTTTTATGTTTTGGATAAATGTAAAACAACCTTACATTAGACTTAGATAAGGACTTTACCATCGTTTCTCTTACTGTCAGATTTTGATGAAAGATTCTGTGGATTGACTGAATGTGACCGATGAATTGTTAACCACCAAACTAGTAATGTGCGCCCATAGTTTTACTTGTGTCAGATTTAATTAAGTTTTAGCTTTAACACCGACGTACAGTATGAACACAACCCTTATCCTCTGAGAATCTCCTGATGATGAATAAACCTACATGTGATTTTTTTTGCGTTTCAGTTTATATCCATTTGGATGGAATACACACAGTGTATTTTAATGTTGAAATAGAGAACAGTAGACATGATAATTACTAACACACAGCAGATTGAACACATAAAAGCTATTGTCAGCGGTATGGCCCGGCTTCGTAGACAAGGCTTAAGGCTTGTCCCAGACTAAAATGAATGTTTGAGCTGATGTCTTTCCTAATAATAAATTGCCCTGACATATCGTTATATATGTCAGTGCCATTGTTTTTGTCTTGAGATGCACACCAGTAATGTATTCTTCTAGGGCATTTAAATTAAGCGACTTAAATATCTTAATTCAACTAAGACAGTGGTTCTCAACCACCCCCCCATAAACCCATTATAAAACTGCCGCCCCCCCCCCATACTGTACATTGAGGATAGATGAGAAAATGTATAAAATATGTTAGATATATAAAGAAGCAAAAAGTACCTGTAAATGACAGATGATCTCAAGAGATCAGATTATAAATGTATCAATCCTGCTGATAAAAACAAAAGAAACCGTCACAAAAATTAATGGTTTCCACTAAAATACCATTGTGAACCCATAGCTTTTTGCATTAAAACCATTGCAAAATTTTACGAGAACGGTGCGAGTTTCATGATTTTAACACGAGCGAGAGCTTGTTCGCAGTTTATAATACAGACGCAGTGTGGTGTCATTTGCCTGTCGAAAATAGCGTTCTATATCTTTAATAACTGTCAACAGCTTTAAACAGTCGTCCACCAAGTTCAGAAATACATGAAATGGCACTTTATTTGCCCGCCAATCATGCGCACTCTGAACTCATCGGGATAGAGATTTGCGCTTATTCTTATAATAAAGTCTGTAAGACAAACATACTTATTGTGTGTAGAGGTAAATGCTGCTGCTTCCTCAGTCGATGTTTGCTTTGTAGAATTTAAGCTTTTGTGCACAGCCTTAAATTGCACTGTGCAGGACAATGAGTCTGCGCGGCCGCAGCAAACGCAACTTTGCCCTCCGTCAATTTGCTGTTGTGTTCCTCCGTGCCAAAAAAGCGCGTTTCTCCTCTCTCTCCCCTAGGGTATAGTGGTGAAACGGATGGCGGATGATCCATGATACGCACGCATCATTGAGTAAAAGAGAAATTCGCGCTCTCTCTCTAGTTTAAGCGCCAACGCCAACTGGCCGAGTATGATATTAAAGGGTTTCCAAATAAAAAATGCTCAAAACTGTTCAGTCACACGTATAATATTACAACAACAACATATATTACAGAAAAACCACATACTGATCCGATTCAAAGCAACCTCCTCGAGGGTGATTTTTGAGACCCCCTCTCCAACATCTCTCTGCTGTAAAGTATCTCGATATATATCTATGAGTATCTATGCTAAAAGCCTTAGTACCACGGGTCCTATCGCGTCTCTACTGGAAAGTCTTAATAATATTAACAGAGGTACTAGCTCCTGCCTGACTTTTATCCTGCTTTTTATTCTTAAAATCCACAGACCTGTTATTTCATGTAATAAATAAGACTTCGCTCTTTCTACTGTCGTCCCGCTTGATCTCTTCCCTGCGTCAGCATGAGAAGACACGCTGTCGCAGATACATTTTTTTACTCTTGGGTCCACCGTCGTGTTTCGACTCAGAGATTGGTTGCAAATCTATTATACAACGCTAGTGGCAACTGTAAATTAAAATTCTGCTTTTGAGACAAGCCTTGTCTGCGAAACCGGGCCCATATGTCGATTATGATGTTTTGTTTTATTTGGTGGCATCTATAAAGACTGATGTTTATGTAGCAAAACGCGGCCCGACTAGTAGTGACTACGCCACCCCGAATTACCGGGGAAATAATCTAATAAACAGGACACAGTCCGTTTGCTCAAGAAAGGCAAGAGGCGTGAGTTCACAATTTAACAAAAATATGTTTAATAAAGAAAATAATTAATCAAATAACTCACAATAAGTTTTCTCTATCCGTAAACAAAATAAACAAAGTAGATCACTGCAGGGGTTGAGGCCCTGAAAGCAAGCCAGCTGTAGCTGCATACGGCAGAAACACCACTATTCAAAAGTCACACTCCACCACAAATAGTGATCAGAAATAACACAGCACTAATAACCACTAGTGTTAAGGTGAAGGCCGTGCAGCTACCACCACCGGCCCACTTCCTGGCGCACCCAGCTCCTGCAGAATACAGAAACAAACAAAATAAAAAATAAACAATCCACTTAAACAAAGACAGAAAGCAACACCAATCAAGACGATATGGTTACGTCACAAAATCACACAATCAGTCACTAAAATTTATGTAAATGACAAGACCATTTGGCTGTGATCAATCCCTGCAAAAGGTCATTACACAGCGGTGATCATGCTGTTAAGGGACGTGACAGAACCAGCCAAATACAAACCAAGACAGGCACAGAAACAGAAACAAAATCAAGAAATAACAGAAACAAAAATCCTTTAAAGCCCACTAGCGCCCAAGACAGATCGCCAGAGCAACAGACGAGCTGGGATCCCAGGTAATTCCTGTTTCTCCCCAAAGCAGCAGACGTGGCTCGAAAAGCCAGGGATACTGACAGCAAGTTGTATATATATCTGCTCAACCCTGATTGAATATCGGCACGCTCACGCACACACACACATACACGTAATCACAGGCTCAAAGTCATACGATGGATCTGTTAGTGAGTCAACAAACAGCTGGCACCCCGACACGGCTACTCAGAGACGCCACACCGATGGAAGCCCCGAAGGCACGCCACAAATGTGGATGTGTGGATGTCACCACGAAAACAACGAGCAACTTCGATGGCCGAGTGTCACACTCCGCGGTCTCTTGGGATGAAGGCAAGGGGCGGGCTTTCGACAATGACACATTCCAGGAGGCATGAACACAGAGTCTATATACGCTAAGGGTGGTACCCCATTGGCTATATACATAATGAGGGTGACGGCCATTGGTTATATACATAATGAGGATGACGTGGCAACGAGTCACTCACTTCACCACATTTTACCCACCCTTTTGTGTCGTCGTCCCGGCGATAGGCTACAAATCCCCCCGTATTAGTCCCAAGGCCTAAACAACCTAGAAATAATACTGGATATAGACCCTGGAACCCCTGGTACATCCCTCACATTCTCCACCGATCGAGGAAGATGGTAAATATTAGGGTGTTGGCCCGCGGTAGCTCGTCTCGTTCTTCGTACTGCTCCGACACTATCCCCTTGATGGTTCAAGGGGAGAGAGGCAGACACCCCTGCCCGGCCCGACTCAACATATGTTGCCAACTCACCAGTTACAGATGGTGCAAACACTACCGGGGCTGGCCCCACCACTTCCTGAAGTGGTGATGCTGATGCCTGGTCCCTTGCTACGGCTGTGGGTTGTGATGCTACGGTTTGACCTGACCCAACCTGCCAATCACCTGAAACGGCCACCCAAAGGTCTACTTCCTCTACATCCCCAACATCCCCCAATGATGATGGCGTCCCTACTAAAGGGCCGTCAAAATCAACAACTCTCGATTGGGATTCTCGTTGGATACGGGTCCTCATTGACGAACGATGAACATGCCGGATCTTACTCAGATCTTCCGCAGGTGCAACAGCATACACCGAGCCTCCATCTAGAGGAGCTCTCACGATCTGATACACCACAGAGCTCCACAGGTCCTGGATTTTATGACGACCTCTCACGCTATGATCCCGGAGATAAATCAGCTGACCCTCCCTCAGTGGTGCATCCCGAACGTGGTGGTCATGCAGTTTCTTACGGCGTTCAGCAGCGGCCTTCAAACGCAATGTCAGAACAGACTTGGGGAGCTGCTGGCGCACTGCTGAGCTGGGAAATGAACCCTGTTCCCAAAATGCCAACACCTTCTGAATATCAGGATCCGCCTCTTGTAGAAAACTCAAATCCTCAAGAGAAAAACTGGGGAATGCTGTGATTACCGCTTGGTTCACCTGTACTACTGGTTCTGTCTCTGCTACCTGCCTCACCACGACTGGGATTATGGTACCTGGTAAGAAACTCTCCCGAATCTCCTGGGAACCCGGATTCTGCCTAGACAGAGCATCAGCATTTCGGTTGCTCCTCCCAGACCGATACCGAACCTCAAAGTCAAAGGCAGCCAACTGGGCTGCCCAACGTTGCTCGGTAGCCCCCAGCTTAGCAGATGTCAGGTGACTAAGGGGATTGTTGTCTGTATAAACAATGCATTTCTGACCCAACAGATACTCCCTAAACTTCTCGGTCATGGCCCACTTGAGTGCCACAAATTCCAACTTCATGGAACTATAGTTAGTCATGTTGCGCTCCGTGGGCCTAAGGCCGCAGCTGGTGTAAGCAATAGGGCGCACCTTACCTTCCTGCTCTTGCGAGAGGACCGCGCCAAGCCCACTATGGCTTGCATCCACCTCCAGGATGAAGGGCCGGGAGAAGTCTGCATATGCCAGAACGGGGGAAGTACACAGCCTGTTCTTCAAACCCTCAAAGCTCACCTGACACTGCTCAGTCCAAGCCCCAGCAAACCCCTGATCCATTCGCTCTCTGGGTCTCGAACCAGTACACACCGCTACCAGCTTATGTAGGGGGGCTGCCAATTTGGCAAACCCCTCCACAAAACGGCGATAATAACTGGCAAAACCCAAAAACGAGTGTAGCTCCGCTACATTAGATGGAATCTGCCAATCAGCTACCGCATCAATCTTTGCAGGGTCTGTTGATACCCCTTCGGCCGATATAACATGGCCCAAGTACTTCACCTCTCTTTGGAAAAACGCACACTTGCTTAACTTCACCTTAAGTCCTTCACGTTCTAAACGACTTAGAACTACCTCCAGACGCTCCAGATGTTGCGTTACAGAGGTGGAAAATACTATCACATCATCCAAGTATAAAAGCAAGGATTGACACTGTTGGTCCCCGAACAGCCGCTCCATCAACCTTTGAAAGGTGCCCGGAGCATTACATAAACCAAATGGCATACGGTTCCACTCAAAGAGTCCAAAGGGTGTACAGAAAGCTGTTTTAAACCGATCTTTCTCTGTGACTGGAACCTGATTATACCCACTGGCCAAATCAAGAGTCGAAAAACAACGAGCACCACTCAGGGAATCAAGAGACTCATCTATTCGGGGCAAAGGAAACGCATCTTTCCTAGTTCTGGCATTGAGTTGACGGTAGTCAACGCACATACGCAGGCCACCGTCTTTCTTTTTAACCAGCACGATTGGTGAAGCATATGGACTACAGCTCTCTCTAATAATATCAGCTTCGAGTAATTGATTTATGTGGGCCTTTACTACTTCATACTCCGATGGGGGTATGCGTCGGAAACGCTGTCGAATTGGAGTCTCATCTACCAAGGGAATATCATGCGAAATCAAATTCGTACAACCCAAATCCCCCTCCTGGGTAGAGAACACTGCCTGAAATCTACGGAGTAAAGACTTTACCAGACTCTGCTCTTCCTCTGACAAAATCGACAAATCCATGGACTCCATCTGTTCCTGCACAGTAGGTACTACTTCCGCACTTTGCGCCCCCACAAGAGCCCCCAGTGGCTGAACCTCGGTAACACCTGTGGGTAAACTTACCACATATACACTACTCAACGTGCCCATAATAGACCGTGGATAGAGCACTACATCAGTCACGCCAACATTAACAACAGGTATATAAGCTGTCCCTTGGCTCACCTGAACTACTGCAGGAAAAGCCAATAACCCAGCAGGCAAACCGGATTCAGGAGGCTCAAAGAGTACGGTTCCAGCAGAGAATTCATCGGAGCAGGTTGCCGGAACAAACTTAAGCATGCCCCCTGGAATACGGCAAAGTCTACGACCCCGTACACGGACTTTACCCACATGGTTTATACCAGTTACAGTGTTAACACTACAATATTGAAGGGCCTGAGTTACAAGATGCGGAGCTTTTGAAACATCAGGCAAGTTAAAAAGAGCAGGGCCATGTTGACTAAAGAGCTCCTGGTAGCATCGCTTTAAAACATTCATTCCAAGGACCCCTGGAATCTGATCACACAAGCCACCAGGAGGATCTTTAACAACAAGCACCCCGCAATTGGAAACGACTTGGCCACAGAGCTCAATATCCAGTTCTATGTAGCCAATATAAGGGATGGCAAAACCATTAGCGGCGCGAAGCTGTAACCACTGACATGACTTAAGTCGCTCCTGTCCCCATGTTGCAAATTGTCGCTGAAAACAGCTTTCTGTAATGGTGGAGACCATCGAGCCGGTATCAACCAAGCACGGCACCGATACTCCACCTATGGACACCACAAGATGAGGACAGGACAACATTAAACCAGAAGCCGCAACAGAACCCTTCGGTAAAACTGAGCCAGTAAAGTCCCCAACCGAGCTGTGACTCTGCAGCTCAGTTGGCACTAGTTTTCCGACTGCACGGAAGTAGGTAACTGCCTCCCTTCTCTTATAGGTACAGTGAAATGAGGAGCACGTTGTAAAACACGGTCCTCATTGCACTCTCGGGCAAAATGGCCGGGTTTTTGACACCTTCTACAGATTACAGGCCCACTACGTGGGGCTCGATTACGCATCTCTGGGCCTGACAATCGGGCGAAACTTTGGGTGAGGCGATTTAACTGCTCTTGCTGTGCCTTCAGCATTTCTCTTAACTCACCCAACTCTGAGGTCTGAGGTGAACTACGAGCCCCCCCCCCATGAATCTCCATGAACACCATACTGAATTCCATGTGCCACTGGGACTGATAAGCTTCGGGCTCTCACACCCCCTGGCATCCCTTCCTGCTCCCATCGGAGGGCTTCACTCCTCACATCCAGTAACATGGAATTGGGCTGTCGGCGGACCAGCTGTTTAAGCTCACGTCTCAACATACTATTACTGACATATTCGACAAACTGATCACGTAATAACGTTTCAGCATTTACCATTACAGTTGGTGACTGCTGCTTAACCTTCTCCAGGAGATTCATCAAGGCGAGGGAAAACTCCAAGAGTGTTTCCCCCTCCTGTTGCCTCCGAGAGAAGAAAGCTTCCTGCAAGGCTACATACGACAACGAACATCCATACAATTCATTCAGTGCCCTAATAATTTTCTCAGGGTCCCCACGCTCCTCCTCTGACCGATATCGGATCTCTTCTCGCGCCTCCCCCTCCAAATGATCAAAGAGAAAGAAGGCCTGATCCGCAGGGGATAAATAACGGGTTCTCATACAAGCTTTAGCTTCCTCAACCCATTCGTCAATATTCAACCCCGCTCTCCCACTAAATTTTGGACACCTTCTATCCCTAGGTACAAATACAAGCCTATCAGCCACTGGAGTATTACTAGCCGCTAATGGAGTTGCAGGGGCAGTAACTCCGGCAGAGGTACTAGGTCCCGCAACACTGACCCCCTGCAATTCGGACGCCCTCTCCTGTCGCAGTCTCTCATTGTCAGCTCTAAGCTGAACCACAAGCTCTTTTAGTTCTTGTAATTCTCCCTCCATTCCTATAGCATGTACCTACTTAATTTAACAGAACTCTGCACCCACAACCAACGGCACCTACGGAGGTTAAGCCAGAAACTGCATTCGTCAGAACACACGTCAGCTGCTTTAAAAAAAAAACACCAAACAAACAAAAAAAAAAACTTTACAAAATATACAACTCACGTCTCTGCCAAATATTCTATGCAAACCCTGCCGACTACGCCACGTGTAGCAAAACGCGGCCCGACTAGTAGTGACTACGCCACCCCGAATTACCGGGGAAATAATCTAATAAACAGGACACAGTCCGTTTGCTCAAGAAAGGCAAGAGGCGTGAGTTCACAATTTAACAAAAATATGTTTAATAAAGAAAATAATTAATCAAATAACTCACAATAAGTTTTCTCTATCCGTAAACAAAATAAACAAAGTAGATCACTGCAGGGGTTGAGGCCCTGAAAGCAAGCCAGCTGTAGCTGCATACGGCAGAAACACCACTATTCAAAAGTCACACTCCACCACAAATAGTGATCAGAAATAACACAGCACTAATAACCACTAGTGTTAAGGTGAAGGCCGTGCAGCTACCACCACCGGCCCACTTCCTGGCGCACCCAGCTCCTGCAGAATACAGAAACAAACAAAATAAAAAATAAACAATCCACTTAAACAAAGACAGAAAGCAACACCAATCAAGACGATATGGTTACGTCACAAAATCACACAATCAGTCACTAAAATTTATGTAAATGACAAGACCATTTGGCTGTGATCAATCCCTGCAAAAGGTCATTACACAGCGGTGATCATGCTGTTAAGGGACGTGACAGAACCAGCCAAATACAAACCAAGACAGGCACAGAAACAGAAACAAAATCAAGAAATAACAGAAACAAAAATCCTTTAAAGCCCACTAGCGCCCAAGACAGATCGCCAGAGCAACAGACGAGCTGGGATCCCAGGTAATTCCTGTTTCTCCCCAAAGCAGCAGACGTGGCTCGAAAAGCCAGGGATACTGACAGCAAGTTGTATATATATCTGCTCAACCCTGATTGAATATCGGCACGCTCACGCACACACACACATACACGTAATCACAGGCACAAAGTCATACGATGGATCTGTTAGTGAGTCAACAAACAGCTGGCACCCCGACACGGCTACTCAGAGACGCCACACCGATGGAAGCCCTGAAGGCACGCCACAAATGTGGATGTGTGGATGTCACCACGAAAACAACGAGCAACTTCGATGGCCGAGTGTCACACTCCGCGGTCTCTTGGGATGAAGGCAAGGGGCGGGCTTTCGACAATGACACATTCCAGGAGGCATGAACACAGAGTCTATATACGCTAAGGGTGGTACCCCATTGGCTATATACATAATGAGGGTGACGGCCATTGGTTATATACATAATGAGGATGACGTGGCAACGAGTCACTCACTTCACCACATTTAGAAGATAGCAACAGAAGGACAATTAAAACGTTTTTTCAGTAACTTCCAGTCTTTGGAAACCCTGGAATGCAGAAACTTAAGGAGCTTTTTTAATCACTTCATCAGTCAAAAAAAATAACCTGTGCACCAAAGTCTCAACAACACAGATCCTAAAATACGTCTTGTGATTTTGTCCTCATGTGTCTGTTATTTGGATTTAACTTTAACGCAGACTCAAAAAATGCTTCTGACTTGTGGTGTCAAGATCTGGTTTGCATTCAGCGTCTTCGTGTCTTTCGGTGGAGAAAACACTGTGTGTTGGTCTTACACGGGCATCAGGTGTTTTGGGTAGATAGTGATTTAAAAAGTTTCATGTTTTATTTTCTGAATCTGGAGTGTTTCAGAGTGCAATGGGATATTAAACACGAAAGAATGTGTGCTTGAGGGGAATTTCTATTAAGAATCGAAAGAATCAGAAGTGTGTGTTACATTCCAAAATGAATTTGAAAGGAGCCGTTGCGAGTTTGAAAGGAATCGTTGAGAAGTTTGGTCGACGTACTGTTTGTCGTTTCGGTTGATCCTGTAATCATATCATTGGTACAAAAAGCATCTTTTTCCATCGATGGGCATTAAAAAATTGCCTGTCTTATGTAGCTGCTTCAAATGTTCATTTAATCATTTCTAGATGTATTGTGGTCAGTCCAGTCCAGTGTCTCAAGAATTTCAAAAAATTAAACCTCAGGAGTGACATAAAGTCATCCCACAGCGATATGAAAGACTAACAGCATGACAAGACACATGAAAACTGTGATCAAAATCCAGGTTATCACATAAACAAAATAATTTCTCAAACTTATAACCTAAGAATTATAACTGTTCTTTTGCTTAAACCTGAATATAAACTTGTATTCTTTGCAGTATTTGAGGTCTGAAGAAAAGGTCTTATTTCAAATGTTTCTCCAGTTTTCATTTTCTGCAAATAAATGCAAATAGAAACAATATTTTTATTTGAAATTTGGGATAAATACTGTTAGTAGTTCACAAAATGACATGTCTTTTTTTCGGTCAATTATAAATAATGTTGCTTCACAAAAAGTATTTTACTTAAATGATTTCATCAGTCATTAGAACGACTTTTAATTTAAGTATTGACTTGGTATCAGTCGTTTCTTCTAAAATTCCATAGAAGAAATAAAGCAGGAACAAATGTCACATGTAGAGTTTGGAAAATGTATGATGTAAGATGAATTTAGATCTGGATTTGAATTAATTTGATGATAAATTCTGTACTGGTTTCAATGGTAATCAGAGGGTTCATAATGGTGTGTCTTGGACACAGCCGAGTCGTTCTGTTTGAGTGAAGCTTTGAAGTTTCAGCTTGGATTAAAACTGCATCCTTATAAAAAATTCTATTTCATCTCATCTCTCTATAGAATCTTATATCACAATCCAGGGGGGTTATGGGTAATATATGCTGAGTGTACTGTGTAGGCACCTCACATGCAGAGGGAGGGATGGATAGAGAGAGAGCCGGAGTGGGTGTGTGTCTGAGTTCATGAAGAGGCTATTTAAGGGCAGTCCTGTATTTCGCAGCGATCTGACAGAAGTCTCTCATGTTAAAGAGGTGTAACTCTTACATCACCCCTCTCTTTCTTGCACACATCAGCCCAGAGGCTCAGCCGGCAGACAGGCGTGTGGAATACATCACGAACGCTCTCTCACCCGGCACGTGGAGAAAGAGGCTGCAGATCGACTCCGCCGGAACATCTTCATCTTCTCAGTGCAGTCGTTTCGGTCCCACCTGGATGTGATCGACTTTTGGAGACTCGGTTTAAAGAAGGTTGGTTTCATTTGCTTTCATTGCTGTGTAGTTTAACTTTGTGATTATTTTTCTGGATTTTTGTTCTTTATGGAGGACGTGGGTTTTTTAACTTTCACCTGGTTGCTTTAACATCTGTTTGGAGTTCCACATCGAGATTCCTTACCAAGACTAATGCGATCTAGTGAGAAGATTGAGTTATCATAATGATTTTAAATGTAAAGAGATGAGTTCTCATCTGAGTTTCTGGGTTTCTTGAATTAACTACTGCAGGTGACACATGAGAAAAATCTCTTTTTGATTTCCAGTTAGTCTCATTGATACAGTATGTAGGAGAAACACTTGAGATATTAAAGAGCTTTTGTCTGTGGTTTTTCATTTGGAAAGTCCAATGCATCACTGAATAAAGTTTTTTTTATAGATTAGTGGCACTTATTAAAGACAACATTTCAAACAAGCATTGAACAAGTTAAAATCAACGCTATTTCTTTTCTTTTTCTTCTTTCTTGATTTTCTTTGTTAATTCGCTTCATGTTCTTGCTTTTCTTTCAATGTCTTTGTAATCTTTCTTCAAAATATAACAACCTGCTCCATCTCTCAAACATATTGTTCTTTTTGGATCATGTCACTTTTCAACAGATAAAAGGATACTTTATTAATGTATTTTTTCTTGATTGTTTACTTGTAAATCTCACTTTATTGTTTTTATATAACTAACAAAATGTTCAATATTATCTGTATAAACACATGAACATTATTGTGCGTGCAGTTTTGATGCAGTGGATGCACACAGATGCTCTCTGTGTGTGTGTGTGTGTGTGTGTGTGTGTGTGTGTGTGTACGTATGTGTGTGCGTGTGTGTGTGTACAGTATAAACAACATTACGCCTATAGACTGTCCCCACGGAGAAAGAAAACTAGACATGTGTGTACGTGTGTGTGTTTGTTGAGTGATGAATTCCTCAAACCGGTCTGGTTGTCTTACTTTGATGCCACCTGGCACCCGTCTGTCAGTCTGTGGATGTGTCTGTTTGACATGAACTGTATACATCATGTAAATGACTTCCCCTTACAGAACAGCACGAACAGAAAGATATGTGGAGCGATGCAGCTGCTGCACTGTATGCGTGTGGGGGTTATGTGGGTTTTGAGATGAAGATACATATCAAACCATCATTATTGAATTAGTGGTTAATGGTGAAGAAAGCAGTAGTTTTGTTATCATTGCTCATACTTGAGGTAAGAAATTCTAGCAATCCTATAATCTGAAGTATAACATTACTGAGTATTAGTTTGTGATACAGACATGAACGATTTTCAAATTGTGTAGAAGAGATTTGCTTTGTGGACAGTAAATCTACATAGATATTTATCTATATATGTAATTTTAGTCCGAAAGCATCCCTCAACTACCTATACCAACCACATTTTGTAATTGCATAGCAACACAAAAACCGCTTGGTCCACTGTGACAACCGCAGTGTTACCTCCTGTCAGCCGAGAAAATTCCCAGTTTCCCACAGGCAGTCTGCCGTGAAAGCATCTCAGCGCACTGAGAAATGCATGTCTGCCATGGCAGTATACAATGATTAAATGCCAAAGATTGACATAGATATTGTACGAAATAGTCCCTGTCGCAAAATCTAGTTTTTGACTTTCGCACTATTATTGCAAGACAATTGTATGTGCATGAGACATGGAAATATAGTAGGGCAAGTTGCAAGAGGAAAGCGTCAAGCCTTGTCTCTCCATCCCTGTGAAAGGAAAAGACATAAATACACTGAGGTCAGCGACAGAGGCGGGTTTATTACGCTTCTGATATGTGCGGTTTTCTCCTGTGGAAGGAATGCAGAGAACAGAGCGAGACTGAAGAAGCTCTCCGGCTCTTTTAGAATAGCTGGAGTTTAGATGGAATGCCTTAGGGCTTCACTTAAACTCACGGAGGAACATTTATTTTCTCATTCGTAGCTAAAATTACAATGTTGTTTTGTTTATGTGAAAACATGGTCTGCTCTGTGGGAGGAATATAAATCAATAGAAATCAAGCGATTGTTGACATGACGGGTACAAACCTGTAAAATACTTATGGATAACTAATTATTTGATGAGACATACGAGTTGATTTTGGATAAAAGCGTCTGCCAAATGCATAAATGTAAATGTAAATAATATCTTGGCAAAAATGAGCACAGCTAGGTTTAAGGCATTGCTGTGATATCAGAGAAATATTGAGACATTTTAAGGAGCTAGCGAGGTAATGGCTTCATTTGCTTTTATTTTAATATTAGTGCATTCTATGAGAAATAAAAAAAATCTTTGTTTTAGAGTAAAAAGCAATTGCATGTGTTTCGTTTTGGTGGACCATTGACGTGATAGACAATTCATTTATTTTAGACAAAACTGAAGTAAAAAAAATCAGAATTTGAAAATGTTTAGAAGCTCATACCTCTATAAACACTATAAGTTTTTTGTGTTAAGCTGAAGAAAAGAAATGTACTTTAATAAGTTTGCAAACAAAACCATATGCAAGTGCAGTGATATTTGATTGAAAGTAATTGGTTTTATCCAGGTGTTAAATAAAATAAATGCCAACCATGATGTCGTCTGGACAGCTGTGTAGCTAACCATGGTTTGTAGGTTTCGTGTTCCCATGAAGAATCTTTGATATTACCGCCTACGGCCATAAATCTCAGAGAGTCTGGACAGTAGGATATCAGTATTGGACTGCGTGTGGAGTCACAGTACAGATGGTAGATTATGATGGAATACCTCCAGGTTTATAATCGTCTCTCTGATAAGCGTCCAGTGAAGAAGTGAGATTCTCTCTGGTGTATCTGTTTCACATGAGGGAAAGTGTCACGTAGGGTCGGTTTTCTGATGGTTTCCTCATCACGGGCAATGTTCTGGCCAGTTCAGTGAAACTGGAGATTTCTTGGAAGTTGGCGTGCAATTGATTTGTGGTAGCCTAAAGTGTGTTTCCATCTGCAAAATTTGCTGATGTAACTGATCTTTCAGGTGAGGGGGTGTGAGTGTGTCATGTGCTATTATATTATATATTGACGTATCATGTGTAACGCCAGGTCCAACACTATTGAATCATATTTTGTTGTTGCGTGATGTCATATACTGTGATGTTGGACTGAATAAGCATTTCTTTTTTACATTTTTGCAAGCAATATATAAGCCACAAACCCTTTTTGTTACAGTATAATAATTAAATATTTTAGTGACCGTTCTTTAGTTCGACACTAGATCCAGTCTCCTCCCACTGCGTCTTGATTTCTGCAGCAGTTTTGTGGCATTCTTGTGTTGTAGCTCTACCATTTCCAGATTGAGTCGTAACTTAGGATAGAAAAAAAAACTTGCTGAAAACAAACTTTATATATAAACATATTTTTATTTTATTAGGTTTAGAGTTAGGGTTAAGGTTTGGGTTAGGGTACTTTTAATAACATGTTTTATTACATTTAGGTTTAGGGTAGGATTAACATAGTGTGATCATGACTTACTGGCATATACTAATTTATGATCATAAGAGCAAACGTTGGCGACCACGGTTTGCAACTTAACTCTCCAAATTGCGGCTAAGTATGTAAAGTTGGAGGAGTCTGGATCCAACCTCGCCCCCTTGGATCTTATGTTCTGTAGTGAGGACCATCTCAAATTTGAAGTAAAGCTTTTCTTTTTTTTGTCCATACACTGCATATTTTAGTTTACTCCTCAATGAATATCCATCTAATGCATGTAATATATTGACTTTTATCACAATTTAAGTTTGTCTTACTTAAAATATAACAAAATGCAAAAATGGAAATGGAATGACTATATAGAGCAGGGGTTCTCAACCTTTTTAACTCCAAGGCCCCTCAATTCAATTCAATTTAATTCAAGTTTATTTATATGACGTTTTTCACAATGTGCATTGTTCCAAAGCAGCTTTACAGGGGCAAACAGGAAAAACAGAAAAGGTAAAACACAGCACAGTGCATGGTGTTTATAGAACAAGCAAGATCATTCTAATAAATAATATCTAATTAATAAATAAATAGTGCAGTCTCCCGGTAAGCAAGCCTACACTGCCCTGCAGTGGCAAAGAACCCAAACTCCAATGATTGATTAATGGAGAAAAAAACCTCGGGAGAAACCAGGCTCAGCCGGGAGGGCCAGATCCCCTCTGACGTGTCATAGCTGCACTCAGTGACACTGACCAAAAGCCACAGAGCAAATATCCACAAGGAAGAGGGAGAGCCCACCATCTGCAACCCAGAAAGTCCCATTCACCGAAAACCGTGCAGGTTCAACCCGATCCCACTCCACGATTGACACGGGAAAACAGAGGAACAACCAGGGAAAATAGTAATGGCATGTTGTAGCTTTATTCCTCTGTTGTCCGACATCGACCACAAAACAAGGCCAAACTGGACCCACACAGCCCCAGCAGATGAATCCCCACAACCAACGAGCCCCCCCACTCCCCACAAACACCCACCCAACAACCTCCAATCAGGGCCACTGAATGCAGCTATAACTATAACCCCTCACTGTATTCAACAATATTCAAAGTTACCACACCCCCCCCCCCCCTGCTCACAAAAGCTCAAGATTTCTACCCAATAAAATAATTCAGAGCTTGACATCAACCGGAAAAGTGTTTATTCAAAATTAAAATGAATATCTAGTTTTTTGGTTGTTTTAAAATGTACTTCAATCCTCATTTGGTCTAGTTGTATGACTATTAGTCATCCTGAGGCCCCCTTGGAAGTCTGCTGGGGCTCCCTTGTGGGCCACGGCCCTCCTGTTGAGGATCACTGAAATAGATTACAGAAAGATGTTTTCAAAAAGAATGAGTAATTAAAAAATCAACCGCATATTAATGTTTGTGGTTTCCTAAAATATTGTCTTTTACGTAAAACATTAAATCTACAGCAAGAAAAGTGAGATAGAAAAGTATTTATCCATCAAAGTCGTGTGATAGCCCAATGACAGAACATAAACAATGGGTGTATGCAGGGTACCCTCTACTCTAAAGTACTTAGAAGCGTGGATGGATGTTTCCTGCTATAGGCTCGTGATGGATAGTTTAGGCTCGCACTGAATTGGATATTTGCAGGGAATGGAATCTGTTGAACGATAAAAACGATTGAAAGCTGGAGCTCTTCTAGTCTAAACTTGTATGACTCACACACATGCACAAGACTTTTGAAGATCAGGCAAACAGATGTCGGAACACTGTGGCCAGCCATCCTGGTCCCTGTTTTCCAGGTGGGAAAGTTCCCCTTGTGTTGCCAGTGCAGGGAAAGCTAATATAGATCTAGTAATTCTGGATTACAACTTAAGGAAAGCACATCTGTTTGTTCCAGAAACCTGGAGGAGTTTCCCATTTATCTTCATGACTTAGATTAATGATTACTTTAGGACACATAGTCATCTACAATGGTGCTATTGCCTGGCAACCGTAAACAACCTACAGGTACAGTGAAACGACATCACTTCCATTATAATCAACTGTCCTGTCAATACTGGAAATAGTCATCTGTGATACTTGTATATTTTTTAATTGGACACAAGAAATACAGTAGTTTAACTGAAATTTTCACAGTGCGTCCGAAATGGCCTACTTGCATTCTATATGATAGGCGAGAATGAGTCACGAGTAGTATGTCCGAAACCTCAGTATGCACAAAACAGTATAGGCAAGAAATACCCGGATGGGCTACTGCCTCCATCGAGATTTGTGAGTGTCTCTTTCCGATGATGTCATTGGAGCTTAGAAAAGGGCAAAATTTCAAAATTTGATCAAATTAAAAACCGTAAATCTTCGAAACGTGTGTCCGTTTTTTAAATGCAAGTACAGATTAATGTACTGGTGGATGTTAATACCTCATAGGTCAAGGAGCATACGGGTCACACGACAATAAACATGGCGGATGCAGGACGTCCGAAATCTATTAATACTATCCCAACACATATTATATAGAGCGTAGTGTTTTAATGGCCGAAAGGTGTAGGTACTTCTTTCAAACCAGTACGTACTGTCATAATAAAAAAATAAAAACTTAACCATAGCAACTACAAATTTACTGTGGTTTTGTAGTAAAACTATGATTTCACAAATAATCAATAAATCTCTTACACTTTGATTTTGCTACAGTTTTACCATAGGAAGGATTATAGTATTTATCCCTTGATATATGTTTTTGATGCAGTCTGTGGTGTTTTATACAGGAACTTTAGGCCCTTTGGACATTACAATTTAATTCACTTGAGTTAGACTATACACTTTTAAAAAATGAACGTCCTCAAAAACACTTTAATCTGCTGCAGTGTTGTACATTCATCACAAGTCTGAAATTATGCTCTGTGATTGATCATTTTCTGAAGTGAAACGGACATTTGTTCGATTTTTGAAACAAACATTTGTCTCTTTCATTTCGCATATTCGTCATTTAAAAAGTGAAATACTTGTATAATGGTCTGTGACAAAAATTAAATCTAGACAAGAAATTATTTTGAAGACAAAAACACTAACAAAAAAGAAGATATTTTGAGAAATGTCTTATGGTTTTGTGTTCATACAATGGTAGTTAAAGCTGTTGGGTTACCAACGTTCTTCGAAATATCTACTTTTGTGTTCTGCGGAAGAAAGAAACTCTTACAGGTTGGGAATGACATGAGAATAAACAAATGAATTGCATTTGATCCCTGTAATGTTATTCCCAGAAAAGATACAGTAGTGAGATAAATTTACCCTATATTTAAAAATACATATACTGTGAAATCAACCTGCAGTTGTGACGTGCAAAAAAAAGTAAATGTGCTGTTGTTGTGTGGTTGTTTTAGCCATGTGATATATATTCATAAAACCAGATGTAGTGAAGCCTGTGAAATTTAGGCTCACATTTATAAGTTCCTATCCGATTGTTTGAAGCCCACCATTGGAGGAGATTCAATAGGTTCACACTGAATTTAACTGAAGTTCATCAGAGTGAGCAATTGCAGTCTTGCATAGTACACACGCTGTGTATATGAACCCATCTGTTATTTTGATCTGACCCTTTATGGTTGTATGGTCACAGGTCAGCCCTTTAATGTGTATAAAAGAACGTCAAGTAAAAAGAAGTGGACGGGTGGGAGGTGTTGTTCATTAACGTCTTGATTGGGAGCCGTGAGGTCACATGTTTAAGCTCTTAAACCAGATTGTTCCCATGTCACACCTGTAAACTGAAGCCTGTCCAGGGTGACAAAAGCTATAAGTATTGCCATGTAGAAAACTCACAACTAAACAGCAACCCTGCCACATCACAAACATGCTCAAAACAACCTAGATATATGTATTTTCTAATTGTTTTTATAGGAGAAAGCAAATGGTATTTTAATGGAGACCATTAGATTGTCTGTAATGGTGTCTATTGGGTTTCTTTAGTTGTTTTTCAGCAGGGTAAGCATGCGTTGGTTTTGAATCACTTTATCTGTGGCTTTGTTTATTCTAATCAATTTTAAGTCACTATCATTGCTCATTCTTAAAGATTTTAACAAACCTGTAACTTTAAGTTTTAAATTTGTCATAACTCGTCCCATTATATTTGCTGTAGACATCAATGATAAAATGAAGTCCTTGCTGTGAGTTGTTGAGAGTGCATTTTCTTTTTAAGTGTTACTTGCATTGTAGAAGGAGTACATTGAAAATGTGGTAATTTATTCAAACTTACTAGGCTGTTGATTTTTTTATGAAAAATAAATTCAACGCATATATCATGTACCCTGTCGACATGATGCATCAAAACTAGAAGTTTAATGTGATCGGGTGAACTGGTATGGGCTTTTCTGAGTGTATCATTAGCTGCCTGCAAGGGATGTCATGCGAGGGATGTCAATTTCACCATCGGTGAAAAACCGTCTACATCATGAAGAACTCAAAGTAATATGTATTACAAGAAACCGAGGAGAAATATTACAGAGTTCGGCTGAACTTCTAGGTCAATGAAACTATTAGTCCAAATATTAATTGATGCCAAAAAAAACACGAAGGAAGAAAATTAAGAATAAATGACAAAAAATGTTTCAAAAGTGTTTGTCTCTTCTGCACACAGTGCATGTTGTTTACACCTAAACTCCTGAAGCATGATCGAGTTTCCCAGCCGATGGACCTTTGTGCTTAGATTCCTCTGTTTTTGGCAGCAGGAGAGACAGAAAATCCTTCCGGCTGTCTGGCTGGTGAAGCAAAGAGTGTAGGTGGGTGATAACTGAGGTTTTTCTCTACAGCATCGCACAAGCTCTCTCATCAGAGACGTGTGCAAGCCACACGGAGATCCAAAATGAGATTTAGACAAGCTTCCCACGCTGCGGAGGAGACCCAGACTCTGGCCTCCGTCCACAGTCCACAAATTACACAGCTCCCGTGTCCAGATATGAGCTCATCATAGCTGAATTCTGCTGACTAAGGATGTCCTTTAATATACTTAAAGTAAAAGACTATATTTTAGGAGTCCGAGTCAGTGTGTCTTAGAGGAGGATGGATCAATAATATTAAGCCCCTAATTTTTTTACCCAAAAATGAAATGCAGCATATTCTCTTTCACTTACCATTTGATTAATTTGTTCACTTGCTCTTGTATAGACTCACCAGGACCAGGGACCATAAGTGCAGAGAACCATGGCTTCACGTCTGACATTCAGATGGTTGGTCGTGGCCACCCTGATGTCTCTTAATTATGCCGGACTCATGAAGAAGGTGATCAGACAACGACGGGATGCTCTGACCGTTCCGGACACACACAACGTGACCCTCCCGAATGCCCAGCCTGTGGTTTTCAACCATGTTTACAACATCAAGGTCCCTGGTGCTTCTCTGTGTTCAGTGGACTTGGACTCACCAGGCAGTTTAGATCGTGAGCAAAGGGATGACCCGTCTAGCTCAGAGGTGAGGGAGCACACAACGGATGGGCAAAACCAGATCGTCTTCACCCATCGCATCAACATCCCCAAGCAGGCCTGTGGGTGTAAGGAGGGACTGCCGGACCTTAAGGATCTTCTTAATCGACTCGAGATGCTGGAGGGTGAAGTGTCCACGCTAAGGGAACAATGTAGCGGAGAAACTACATGCTGCAGCGCACAGGTCACAGGTACGTGTCAGCTTTTCTGTTTGTTTTTGACAATGGTGAACTTGTTCTTGTCATCTGTTCTGAAAAGGCAAGTAACGGATTTCATTTTCTTCCATGTGTCTTTAAGGTGCGATCGGTACAAAGCCGTACTGCAACGGTCGGGGAAACTACAGCACTGAGATCTGTGCTTGCATCTGTCAGCCAGGCTGGAAGGGTCCCAAATGTATGATTCCTGATTGTCCCGGAGACTGTGGCGACCGGGGCCATTGTGTTAACGGAAGGTGCGAGTGCTTCGATGGCTTCTCCGGTGTGGACTGCAGCTGTCCTGTTGACTGCGGGGTGAACGGACTGTGCGTTAACGGGGTCTGCGTTTGCGTTGAGGGTTTCTCAGGGGAGGACTGCTTAGAGTCGGCCTGCCCTGAAAACTGCCGGGGTCGGGGCAGTTGCATGGATGGCGAGTGCACGTGCGATGAGCCCTGGACTGGGCTCGATTGCTCTGAACTTATCTGCCCGAAAGACTGTTACGACCGTGGGCACTGCGACAACGGAACCTGTAACTGCCACGCAGGCTTCACCGGAGAGGACTGCGGGGCGCGCATTTGTCCCAGCGACTGCTCCGGACGAGGTTTCTGCATCGATGGGCGTTGCGTATGTGATGCGGGATACACGGCCGAGGACTGCTCCGTCTTGACCTGTCCAAATGACTGCAATGGCAGGGGTCGTTGCATCAATGGGATGTGTATTTGCGATGCAGGTTACCGCGGTGAGGATTGCAGTAAGATGTCGTGCCCGAGCAACTGCAACGGGAGGGGTCACTGTATCGACGGACGTTGTGAATGCGACGTCGGATTCCAGGGTCCTGACTGCTCAGAGTTCAGCTGCCCTAATGACTGCAACAACCGGGGTCGCTGTGTGAATGGTCAGTGCGTGTGCGAGGAGGGATTTGCTGGTGAGGATTGCAGCTTCAAAACCTGCCCTTCCGACTGTTATGGCCAAGGTCGGTGCGTGGATGGGAAGTGCCTCTGCTTTCCAGACTTTGCTGGAGAAGACTGCAGTCAAGCTAGCTGCCCGAGGAACTGCCTGAACCGTGGGCGCTGCGTCGCCGGACAGTGCGTCTGCGATGAAGGTTACACAGGGGAAGACTGCAGTCAGACGAAATGCCCCAACGACTGCCATGGCCGTGGAAAGTGTGTGGAGGGCCGCTGTGTTTGTCCTGATGGTTTTGAGGGGCAAGACTGCTCGGTTTTAACCTGCCCTGGAAACTGTAATAATCAAGGACGATGCGTCTATGGCAAATGCGTGTGCGATGAAGGTTTTGTTGGAGACGCCTGTGGAGAAAGAGGCTGTCCTAACAACTGTGGGGATGCAGGGCTGTGTGTGGATGGCCGCTGCGTTTGTGATGAAGGCTACGTTGGAGAGGATTGCTCTGAAGGTGAGACTTACACAATTGTTACTAAGCACGTGGTGAATTGACTAGTTTCTTTGCTTGACAAAATAAAGAAATATTTCCCATATCAATTATTCGGTCCTATGCTGTCTCAAATATATACGACTTACTTTAGTCCAAACCTGTTGATTTGAATGAATTTCGTTGAATGAGCCGTTCTGAAAATGAAAATATTTCACGAGTAAAACAGTTAGACTGCTCCCTCACCACAGCAGTTCTTTGCACAACAGTCATGTCTTGACCAATACCAGATGTGTGTCTGTAAAATCCATTAACTTCATATATAGGATCGTAGTGGAGGAGGGCAAGGGGACAATGATAAACAATTCAAGTCAAATGATCCCAAAATGTCCATTAATAAAGGTGTGATTGAACGGTTCCCAGTAACCACTGGAGATGTGGAGAGGTCCGTGGGTTTTCTCAAATAATGAACATGAATCTGTTTTCCAGTCTCACCACCGAAAGACTTGATTGTTGATGATGTCTCTCCGGATAAGATGAACCTCGGGTGGAAAAACGAGATGCTGGTGACGGATTATTTGATAACTTACACCCCGACATCACCAGGTGGCCTGCAGATGGACTTGCGTGTACCTGGAGATCACACTTCAGCCACCGTTTCCGAGCTGGAACCTGGTATTGAGTATCTGATCAATGTTTATGCTGTTCTCAACAACAAGAAGAGCGTTCCAGTCAGCGTCCGAGTGCCCACACGTACGTCCATGCACATATTCGTTATTCTAAAAAAAATGTTATATTGTTTTCATTTGTTAAATGGTGTTGTATTTGTTGCATGTGATATTAATTTCATATATTACAAGCATAATTGACTTAATGTGCAGTTTATATATACATGGTCATTTGGATGGTTAGTAAATAATCATTGAAAAGCATAATTTCCTGGAATATTGCTTTTAATCTTTAATGTTATTTTGTAAATGATGTACTTGTAAAAACACTTGTAAGAACATGAACAGTATTTTATAAAAAAAATTCCGGTTTCCTATTATTATTTTTCTTATTTCTATTCTGTCTTGATGTGTCTACTGTTAAAATGTGTTTTCTGCACAATGCAAAACATAAATAAATTGGAATTGAATTCTCGTCTTACAGGTCTACCGCAACCGGAAGGCCTGAAGTTTAAATCCGTCCAGGAAACATCTGTACTGGTTTCGTGGGACACGCTGAAGTTTCCATTTGATGGCTGGGAGCTTATTTTTCGCAACACGGTTAGTGTCTCATTTCCTAACTCGGAACAATCGTTAAAGGCATTTGACACAAATTATATTAACAATATATGAAATTTGGAAATGTATACTATTTGCTTAACTTTGCTTGAGGTTTGACAAGATCTTAAAAGCCTTTTGATCTGAAGCCATATGCTTACAGTAAATGTCAGAAATTAGTGTTATATACAAACAAATGAATTACCAACATATTAGTTTTATTGCAGAACTAAAATTGTTTTTTTATGGATGACACTGTTTAAAAAGCATCGCAGGATAAGATAAACTGTTACTATGCTGACAACATAATTTCGATAGTTACATTGTTGTGGTTTTCATCTAATTTACTATTATTCTAAACTGTGAATAAAGAATAAGTAAGTTACCAACCAAAGGTAGAAACACCCAAAAAAATCTTAAAAAAAAGAATAAGTAAGTGACTCAGAACTGATCAGGAGCATTTATTCAGAGTTTTATTAGGAAAGTGCCACTGGGTGAAACACAGAAATGCTCTTAAACACACGTTTTAAATAACTGTCTGTAAAACTGCTAGTAAAAGCTTAGCTTTGAACCAGCTGCTAGAACATGATGATGTCAGTGACGTCCAGACAGTCTGGAAACACTTCCTCAGGGTCAAGAGGTTTACTTCGGTAGAACGTTCTCACACCGGTCCAGACGGTCCCCCGTGCCATACGGCCATGTAGCATGTTTCAGAACTCACCACCTCAAACTTATTCAACTGTGTCATGTTCAACTGACGTGATCATCATTAGCCTTTTTCTCCATCTGACTCCTGCAGGAGGCATTCAGGGGAACTGTCTCCTTTAGGACTGAATCGCGTAACAGGTTGTGATGGTTCATGATATCATTTGTCTCCATGTATGATAGGTTTGAGTCCATATTTCCATATTTGGTAATGTTTAGAAGATGAACTATCAAAATCTATTACAATTTTACAATTTATTATTAAGGTTAGGTTGTTAGTTATTTTACCTAGTTGATTTTATAACTAAACAGGGCGTTATTGTCTCCACTGTATTTCACAGTTAAAGCCAATGCTACATAACGTTACAACGGTCAAGAGAGCTCGTAATACAGAGTTTGGCAAAGTTGTGAATGGTTTTTACAAGTGTGAAAATGGTAATTGTGGTAATTGAATACGCCATTACCACCCCACACTACTGATGTATTGTAACTTTTTCCAGAACACATTTCAATTCTAAAATGTTATTGTTGAAAACTAATCTTTTTTATGATTTGTACAAATCGGTTGTGTTTTTCAGAGACAATGTATCTTTGAGACCTCCAATTTTATGTTTGAAAATGTTGATCGATTTTGATGTTGTATTGGTGAAGCAGTTTCCTCGGATAGCATTGGTTTGATTAAAACACAGCTGCTTGTTAATTTTTTTTTAACTTTGTTACAATTTTGGGTCAAGGTCTTTGCACATACAGTACGAAATTTGTATGCGTTTTTTCGTATTTGGCGCTTGTTTGTATGGTGTCTCTGGATTGTCAAAACGGATCTCAAAATGCTTGCTACGGATGCGAAAAACCCAGAAAATCAAACCCAGTCCAAATCATTTTTATGACGGTGAAAAATATCGGAGGCTGTGTGTAAATGTAATTGACACAACGTGAGGTCTTATTTATTTTTTAACATACAGAAACTTTGGACGCAAATTTCGGACTCAATGTGCAGTGGCTTTCAGTTTTACGAAAGTATTTTGTACCATAAAAAACTTTACTTAAAAGCAATAATTTGTCTCGTTTTTTCTCATGAACAGAAAGAGGAAAATGGGAAGATTGTGCACACTCTTAAACCTTCACAGACCAGCTTTGAGCAGACGGGTCTGGGCCCAGGACAGGAGTATGAGGTGTCATTGGGCATCATAAAGAACAACAACACAGGACCTCAGACCAGCGCCAACGTAGTCACGAGTAATTGACCTTTCTTTATAAGCAAGATCTGATTTTTTTTCCAATAAAGGGTTGAGTTCCTTTACAGAAAGGCTTTTCGTCCATGCTGTAATTTACGTTTATGTTTTTTCCAGATGTTTTTATCCACTGTGACTTACAGTTCATTTAAGCTAAACACTTTATCAGTATGTATGTGCCATGGGAATCAACCCCACAACCTTTACTTTGCTAATACAATGCTCTACCAACTGAGCTACAGTAATTTACTTCAGAAGTCAAAGGTGAATCTAGCCCAGCAAAAAGGAATTTGGGGGCCAGCTGTTTGGATCAACTGTCATGTACGGCCATCATTTTACCTTATAAAATATGGTGCCCAAGCAGGCCAGAACAGATGGGAATTATGTATGTCACCTTCTTCACACATGAAAACCATGAAAAGAAGCTTTAATGCATCTTCTGGTTTTCAAAGATCCTTGACCTCTGACCCGCATGGGATATTTTCAGTTTTTACCGCCTGTAAAATTGCTCAGATTTTTAGACTCTAAGAGAGATCTAAAGAAGCTGTCACCCTGACTGTTGCGCTTAATGTATTTTGTGTGAAATGTACCTCGATTCATTACCTCAGCGTATTTAGTACAGAAAAAAATGATAATTTAGGGGTTTTCACCTAAAATAAAAACATTCAAGTCCACGCCATATGAGAAGAAATTTGAGGCCAAACAGTTTTTATATAAAAGTGTTTTTAAATATTTAAGGTGCTTAAAATAAGATTTTTTTTTTTGAAAAACAAAGATAGAAACACACTACAGACTACTTTTGTAGTTTCTACACAATTTAGTGCATCTCATCTGGAGCAAAACAATTCAGATCAAGAAAATGATTTGCTTTAATGAAATCTTGTAGAGCAGTTATTATGGTTTTATTTTCAGTTTGATAAAAACAAAATTGTTTAGTTTTATATTTTATAGTTTAAGTTCAAATTTTTGCGGTTTAGTTAAGTCATTTTGTAATTTTATTATGTATTTATTTTTGATATTGCTGTATGAGTTACATTTATTTATAAAAAATGTTGTTGGGTTTTTATTTATTTTTAGTTAATCATCAGTTTATTTGCTAATGCAATATTTCTCTTTTTCAAGAAATATATCATTTGATTTCAATTAACAGAAAGCTTTAGTGATCTATAATAGCCTTGGCGATTGAAAAGTATTTCTGTATGTCATTAATCTAACTTAAAGTGTGTCTGTTGTTGTAGGAATCTATTCTCCTGGGCAAGTCGATGTTGGAGATGTAACAGATCATTCAGCAGTGATTTCCTGGTCCAAGCCGGTAGCAGAGGTGGATGGATTCAGGGTTTCATACGGGCCGAGCACAGACCTGTCAGCACGCCGTGACATCGGCCTGCCTGCCACAAGCACACAATACAATCTGGAAGACCTGAACCCAGACACGGAGTACACCGTTTCTCTCACTTCCACAAGGGCCGAGGAGACCAGCAAACCTGTATCTACGAGCTTCATCACAGGTACGAGTTTTCTACTGATGTTTGTAAAACACATGAAATGTAAAAGATTAATCTATAATTTAGCATGGGTCTTTATGCTCAGGTCTGGACGCTCCCAGAGATCACCAGGCTATAGCTCAGACGGACAACAGCATCACAGTCGAGTGGAAGAACAGCCGATCGTCTGTCGATGGCTACCGGATAAAGTTCGGACCCATTGCAGGAGGTTCTCACGGCGAGGAAATGATCCCCAGAGGAGCCGGAGACACAACGCGGACCACAATTACTGGTAAAATCAGACTGAAACATCACAAAAGTAATACTGTGATATATTGAGAATTGTTACTCAATAGAATACAACAGAGATTAGGTACTTTTGTTTGCAAAACCCGGACGCGAGTTAGCATTTTTAATCAAGGTCTGTGGGAAAAAAAACTCTATATATTTTCATGTTTTATTCTATGACATAAAACACACCAGTTATAACCCGCTTGTGATTTTCAAAGCTTCATCGTGTCTTAAAATCACCTGCTGCATAAAAGTTGCTAAAAGCGCCTACATCCGTTCGCGGGGACATAAAAATCTCACAAATAATGCAACATAGGCACATATCTCTAAAAAGGGAGATGGATATTAATGAACGGAGGGAACACGTTTTTAATAAAGTTTGAAAAAGTGTGAGGTGTGAGGGTTGGTGGTTGTGACGTTGATACCGTAGTGTATTTTATAGCATCACGTTAGCTTTTTAACGTTACTTCCAAAATAGCAAATGTTGTGTTAGTTTGTAAAGATTATCTTGAGAGTCAAAACGTGTAAACATCATAAACCTCTTCCAAAAGCTTCCGGTCGAGGGATTTTACATCATCCCTTCATCAGTCCACAGTACAACCTTCTTATTTACGTTCTAAGATGCATTCAAAATATTTTTAAAAGAGATAAATTACTTTTGATTGCTTGACTGTTATTTTGAGAGTTTATCTGAAAGTTTATCGGTCTGCACAGGTCTGAAGCCTGGCATCGAGTACGGCATTGGAGTCACAGCTGTGAAGAATGAAATGGAGAGCGAACCAGCGACCACTAATGCACTGACCGGTGAGATAATTTCTCTTCATCGTAGTAGAATATATTTTTTATCTTCTGATATTTTTTATGACTTATTGAGCTACATCAACGCTAGTTCAGTCTCCATAAATCCGTTTAGTGATTCTGAACCGCTCACACAGATCTAGATGCTCCTCGGGATCTGGAGGTGCGAGACTCCAAAGAAACCACCCTGGAGCTGGCCTGGAAGAAACCCAGGGCCAAGATCTCCTCTTACAGGTTAGCATTTGCATCTCCCGATGGCCGTCATGAGGAGATCGAGCTGCCCGCGGCAGCCAACACTTACACCCTGAACAGTTTGACCCCTGGTGTGCGTTACACTATTACCCTGGTGGCAGAACGGGGCAGGAGGAGAAGTGCCCCGGCAACAGTGTCTGCATCCACAGGTGAGAAGTCCTTTATTCGCTTGAACTGAATGTGATTCCTTCATCCTCCCGTTTTCAGGAATGGACATCAGACATATTGTTTGTTGTTGGAAACTTCTCACTTCATACAAGGACAGTTTTATTTATCATATTGTTGTGCAAGTTTGATCACAGGCAGTCCTGATGCTGAGATGTACACCTGACATCCTGCTGTCGGAGGCTCAGCTGCTCTTGCGTGTGTTCATGTCTTTGTGTCTTTTTTTGTAGCATCTTTCACTTTTTATATAGCCGAAACGGACCCCGAACTCAGTTCTGCCAATGACTCGGACGACAACGTCATTAGCTTTGTGTCTCTCGACACCTCAGAGAGCCCGTTCTCGGGCAGCGGAGACAAGGATCCGCCTGACACTTTAATTGTGTCAAACGTGACATCCGATGGATTTGATCTTATGTGGGATTCAAATAAGCACGTTGGCTTTGAGAGTTACACTATAGAAGTTAAAGATTTCTCAGGGAAATGGAGCGAGGACCTTCATCTCCATAAGGAGGTGACAACCACTAGAATTCAAGGCCTCAGGGCATCCACAGAGTATCAAGTAAGACTTTATGGAAAATCCAAAGACCAAAGGTCTTCACTACTAGACGCTGTTGCAGTCACAGGTATAACCTTTCTTTTGGGTTGAATTCACAGCCTGATGAGAACGTGTCAATACAAATGAATGTACATGCATTTAGTTTTCAGAATGATATTGTGCATGACTTTATGGCTCCCATACATCATATGGTTGAGCGTTGCATGATATGTACATTAGGAAATACTGCACATCAGAGCTGGATGATACATTTAATCTTATAATTAACCACTGTAAATGTATATGTAAATATAAACGTTTTAGGAATATATGGCTAAATTTGGGTTTATATTTTATTAGATTTATTCTGTTTTTTTATTTTATTTTGTTTTGTTTTACAGACTTAAAGCATTATCATACCACATTTTTCTTAAATAAATATTTTAATTCGATTTTCGAACTCAAAATTTTATCTTATTTTTTTAATTATATTTTACTATAGTTCAAATTAATTTCACATACTTAAATCATTATCAGAATTAATTTTGAAATATATAATTTTTTAAATATATGTGAATATGATTGCAATTCATTTTACATTTACATTTAGTCATTTAGCAGACGCTTTTATCCAAAGCGACTTACATAGAGTTAGGGAGCAACAAGCGATATGTCATACAGGAGCCATAATACATTAGGTGCCAATACAAAGTTACTGGTTTCAACTAAAGCTAGACCACTACCTGTTGAGAGAAAGTGTTAGTTTTTTTTTTCATTTGTCTGTCAGGTATTCACAGAAGAGTTGGGTTTTAAGTAGTTTTTTGAATGTTGTGAGAGTTGTGGTTGACCGGACAGAGTTAGGAAGAATGTTCCACCAGGAAGAAGTTGTGAAGCAGAATGAGCGGGAACGCGATTTACTGTCCTAATGAGAAGGTAGCCTGATACAAGACGCCGCTGGTTTGCTGAACGCAGGGATCTTGATGGGGTGTAGGAGTGCAGGAAGGTGTGAAAGTAAGCCGGTGCAGATCCAGTGATGGTCCTGTAGGCAAGCGTTAGTGACTTGAATCTGATACGGGCTTCGACCAGTAGGCAGTGGAGTGAGATGAAAAAGGGTGTCACATGAGCCCTTTTGGGCTGTTGGAAGACGAGGCGTGCTGCTGCGTTCTGAACCAGCTGGAGCGGTTTGATAGCCTTTGCAGAAAGACCAGCAAGGAGAGCATTGCAGTAGTCCAACCTTGAGATTACCAGGGCTTGGACAAGGAGTTGTGCTTTTTTTAAATTTTTTATTATAGTTTAAATTGATTTTACAAAGTTTTTTACAGTTTTGTTTTTACAAAAGTGTTATCAAATTGCATTATATATATTTTTTGTTTTATTTTACTAAAGGTCAAAATAATTTTTGAAACTTAAATCATTAAAACATTGCATATTGTAATATATAATCTTATATTTAAAAAAATAACCAAAATAGTTTAGATTGATTTTACAAACTTAATGATTTCTCATATCCCAAACCAAGCAGTATTTCTAATTTTTTAACAAAATATGCAAGTAATAAATAGAAAATTCTACTGTATATAGCACCACTAAAACATAACTTTTTTATACTCACAAGTCACAAGACCAGTAGCAACCATAAGACTTGTTTAATGGCACAATTTTAATGGTTAAAACTTTCATTACTATAATCAAATATTCAGTGAATATCCAGTATATCATTCAGTCCTGATGTGTATGTGCTGCCTTTCACCTCCATTAAAGTTCCTGCAGTGGAGAAATCTGTAAATACTCACACCCGACATCATGAATACACCATTTTGCTTGTGACTGGTTGCATTCAGAATGTTTTTCTTCATGCATGTGTATCCCGTCTGGATGAGTTCAGTTTGATGTTTCCCATGTACCTCTGCTCAGGTGGACTACATGGAAACTTCAGCAGTTAATGGCTTGTCAAAGCTATTAATGGCACAAACGGGCAGAAAAAATTCAGATCATGCATGTAAATGTCACTCATTCTTTTGCATGGAACTCATCTCAAGAGAAAAGTGACATCTAAACAGACATTATGTCTCGAGCCTTTAAGAAAGCATCTTCAGTAGGTGATTTGAATATTTAAACTGTGGTATGGTAACCTCTTGTTTTCGCAGGTAAACACCTTTAAATCTGTCTGTTCATGTTTGACTTTAAATGCATTGAATGTGGTTTTCTACAGCACCAAACTCTACCTCTCCTGATGTTGTTGCTTTGACCATCAAAAGTGTCCCAACAACACTGGCAACCCTTCAGCCAGTAGCTACTACCTCCAGTGTTTTAACACAAACCTCGAGTGACGAACTCGAGAGTTTGCGTCAAGTTACCCCTAGTAACTTGATAGTCACCGATGTGAGCAGAAATACTTTGAAGCTGTCTTGGTTGGCTCCTGAAAGAGTTATTGATGCCTTCACCGTTGAGCTGAAGTCAATGTCGAATAAGTCTATACAGAATATTATCGAAGTGTCTGGAGAAGCCAGGGAGGTTCACATTGATGGTCTGACCCCTGATGTGAGATATGACATTACTTTGTATGGGATGGTGGAGGGCGAGAAATTACAACCGGTCAGTGTTCAAGTAAAGACAGGTACATCACTCTATACGTCTAGAGTCGTCGGTCATCTGTCATAATAACATTGACATTCACAGATGTTATACATTACAGATGTTTTCCAATGAGTTTTGAAGCAATCTTGCAGGTGTTAATGTTAAGTGCATTTTGAGAAAATAAAGAAAAATTATACAGTGTTATTTATATATAATAAAAAAATAGCTTGATAAATAGAAATTCACCTTGCTGTAAGCAAATAATAAATATATTAAAAATAATAATGCAAACATTGGCATTAGTATGACTCAAGTAAAATAATTATTTAATTTAAAATAATGAAGTGTATAATTTTTTTTTCAATAATAATAAAAAAGAATTGACAAATGACTCGTGTAAAATGATATTATAATATGAAATAATATATAAAATAATATAATAAAAAGTGAATAAATAAATAAAAATTGACGTTTTGATAAACAAAATACTTGTTTAGAATAATAATATAAGATAATATTTTTACAAAATTACCTTTATATTTGCTAGACACTTTCTGCCACCAGAAAGTTTTTAAACACCCGCAGGATTGTCTTCTCTTGGGCTTGTGATCGTTGGATGACATTAAAAACATTTTTAGAGAACCCAATCTCTCTCCAATTATTTAAAAAAAAGTGTTCAAAAATGAGTCTTGACCATTGTTTTTCTATATAACCTCATGTTTCTTTCCTCCATGTCTTTAATCATGTTTCATTTCATTTGTCTCAAAGGCTCTGATGTTTTCATTTCATTTCATTGTATTAACCTGATTCGTTCTTGCGACTAACATGTGTGATTTCTTTATCTGTCAGAGGACCAGATGGCCGACATAAGGAATCTGAGTGTATCCGATGTGTCTTGGGATAGCTTCAATGTGTCCTGGACCATTGATGACGGCCTTGACTTTCAGAGTTTTGTGATTGAAGTGGCAAATTCAGCAGGTGGTCCAGAAAGACAGAACCTGTCTGTATCTGGTGATGCTCTTAGTTTGTGGATGTCTGGGCTCAGCTCCAACACGTCCTACGTTATTGCGTTATACGGCGTGAGCGAGGGCTCAATTCTGGGTCCGCTCTACATGGAAGCGACCACAGGTACCCTTGCATACAGTAACGGGATGGGGAATCTATTATTTACTGTCTTGACCTCCTCTTCTCTATTTCTGACTCTTTAAATCTGTTTGGGATCTGTGGTGTCAAGCAGGTGTGCATGGGGCCATGAGAACTCTGAATGCACTTAACCACGTTATTACGTTGCCCGTAAAATTTTAACAAAGCTAATTGATCATCACCTCTTCTGTTCCAGCCACTGTGTGAGTTTTGTTTGACGTCATGCATTCATTCATTCGGTTCTATCAACCCAAAGCTTTGAGTTCGAGAGGCTGCAGTGATTGCAACATGAAAATTAAACTGACATTTCACTTTCTTTACTGTCCTCTATTCGCCTACCAGTGTGAGAAGTTTTCCTTTATTCATGTGCAGTAAGATCAGGCATTAGGAAAGTAAATAATCAGATGTCAATGATTACGTTTTTATCCAATCTTAATCACCAAAGTAGAAAAATGCTCAAGATAACATCCTGTAATGCTATAACATCAACAAAAAAAGTGTTCTTTTTACTAAATCAAACAGTATACAGCGTCACATAACCAAATAACCGTTCCTAGTGATCTTGTAGCCCAAAAGCTCATTGGTTTGATTCCCAAGGAAAACATGTAATGATAAAATCTTTTACCTTGAATGCACACAAACATGCCTTGGAAAAAGCATTTTTTTCAACTACATAAATGTAAATATAGCTGCTAGCATTTAGTGTTTTGGACACGCTGCTTGTGCTCCTGTCTAAAGCTAAACATGAGGTTTGTTTGGACTGGTGGCTGGGTGTCATAGGACGAGCGGAATCACAGAAGCGGCATGAAAACCTTCATGTGCACTAACACATTTTTTTTGCTTTCACCTGTTTTGACACTACAGTGAACAAACGCAACAAAATAGGTGTCTGACCTTATGTGGAGTTGCACAGACCGATCAGCGTGAGACGTAAAGGCACATTTTTCAAATCGCTCTGAAGCTGCTTGGAAGCAAGACGCTGATCGGTCTGTGCAGGTCAAACACCTTTTACGATCAAATAATATTCTTTTAATAATTTTGTTTTTCAAGGTTTCCAAAATGTTTATTCTGCTTTTGTTCATGCTAAACTTTAAACCAAACAAATTCAGGTTTTAAACGAAGTCGGTCTTTGCAGCGCCAATTAAAGTACACCTTTTATGATCATTAAATATTCTTTAAATTATTTTGTTTTTCAGAGTTTCCATAATGTTGATTCTGCTTTTGATCATCCTAAACTTTAAACCAGACAAATTCAGGTTTTTAAATGATTCCTTAAATCCTTACAGTCGATGCAAAAGTTCCCCACAATTCGTCCACATGTCCCGAAATATCAAAAAGTTACAAAACCTCACACACGTTGTATAGTGCAGGCTGTTATTTCATGAAGTCTTTCCTCCTGTAGATGTTGCTCCAGCCATTGGCAGTCTGTTTGTGTCTAATATTACATCCCAGAGTGTCAATGTTTCTTGGAACGACCTGAAAGGAAATATTGAGAGTTTTATCCTGGAGATTATAGACTCCAGCTGGCGGAGGGAGCCCGTTGAATATAATCTTACGCATGGCACACGCTCGTATGAAATCACTGATCTCAGACCAGCCACTGATTATATTGCCTACCTTACTGGAATTGTGAAGGGACGGAGGACAAACTCCGTCAGCGTCGTCGCCTCCACAGGTAACTGGAATTCACTGTTTTCTTGCTACTTTATTTCATGACAAAGAGTATAGATCACCTTCATTTACTCGCCCGTATGTCATTCCAGCCCATATGTCTGTAATGTTTTACATAACGTAAAAGTCACTTTAAAGAAATATTTTATCCAAATATGAAAAAAGGCTAAATGCGCGTGACACCTCCGCATTTCAAGGGAATAACAACAGGATGTTTCCGGTTGGGCAGACTTAAAGGAGGCATGAATTAAAATCACAATTTTAACCCGAGCTTTTGTTATATACCAGGGAATTGTATTCATGCGAACATCATGTTAGTGTCAGTTGATGTGAACGCCCTTGTAACTGAGATTACATCTGTTATTGACACCATGCCCAGCGAATGCCAGGTTCTGGAATCACCGATCTATGACGACATTGATAGGTTGAACACCGCCTCCACAGAAAAATATCAACGACTACTTCTCTGCCCTGCAAGCGCATGATAGTAATGAAGTATCAATTGCACGGAACCAGGAAGAGCGAGCAAGCAACAAGCCATTAAACATATCTAAATATTGTGCCATCCCTGGTTGTGGAAGAATACAGTCGCTGCATAACCTTCCTTCGGATTCCGATATTAGGAATGCGTGGTTAAAGTTTATTTATAAAGTTCCAGCGCATGTGGAAAAACATGGAGCGTTTGTTATTTTCAGTTTTGTGAGGATTCCTTCGTCAATGAGGGAGAGATCGACACTGAATTTGTGGAGAGTTTAAAATTAAAAAGCAGTGCTGTGCTTTGAATGGATCCGATAGAAATGGTGCATCAATCTTATGTGAGTAAAACCTTTTTGTACTATGCATCACATGCTTTGTTAGAGGTCGCAGGATGTGCCCTGAGCACTGTTCACTCGAGATTAGTATTAAATGGGGATGTCTATTCATTTTTATTAATTGCAGAGGTTGTCTGTGATCTTAAGCCCGTGCGAAACGGATCTCTGTGATTTGATGGGCTCACATATTTTCTCAAGGTTTTATCCACCGTTTGCGAATAATGATTTTAATGTTTTTGAATGTAAAAATTACGTGAACGTCATAACTAGACCTCATACAACAGTGTAAAACAATAAATAAGGCCATTTCAGGAGACCTTTAAATTCTAAGGCTGTGTCCAAATACCCCCACTTGAGGTCTTTGCAATTGACCACTTTACTACTTTCATGAAGAATTTCCTGTTTTTTGCCCTACTGTTCTAGTGGGCGTGAAGGTCCCAAGTGAGCATGTAGTATTTCTTATCTGTTGGGACACACTTAGCAACTGCAAACGTAACGTTAATTAATGTGCTGCTTCTAATTATGTGATAAAAAGTAGTTTTACAAAACCCATAACTCTGAAGTTTTCACCAATAAAATATGTAACACTTCGTTTTACTGCAAAATTAAATTTAATATCTAATTATATAGTGGTATTAGCGGTTCGTTTATTTCAAAGCAGGTGTACCCAAAAAACTAAAACAAAACAAAAACACATGTTAGCCAAAAATAGAATAAATAAAGACATACCCTTAATAGTAGTTTTGCACTGGAAGGCTTTCCGCAACATCTTGAGAGACCCGAGCAAAATGTCTCATAATATATCCCGAACGTGATGCATGATGGTATACACGTAGCCCTGAATACCGCTCAGAAACGGTATTCAAGATAGTGTGGGTTTAGTTTCCATTAGGGGCACTCCACTTTGTCGTTTTTAAGACATTGGACAGACTTGCGCTCTACTACCTATCATGTGCACGCGCTCTCAAGTTGCTAAAATTGCAAGTGGGGGTATTTGGACACAGCCTCTGTTTCCCATTTCTCTCTGCTTTAAGGGGCTCTCACTAAATCATTGGTATTTCGAGTCAGATCCATGGGGCGTGGCTTGTTGGTTTTCACTAAATCCTTGATGTTTCAAGTCTTACGAAACCTTTACCCACACCCTAACCCTAACTTTACTCTAACCATATAAACTATCTATGATTGTTAAACTAGCTACAAAACACGGTTGCATGATGACGTTAGACTCGAAACACCAAGGATTTAGTGAGAGCCCCTTTAAATCTCCCCAACCGGAAACTGCCTAAAAGGTTCTTCCTGTAGAACGCAGAAGTAAGGCGTTTGCATAGCCCATCTTATACTGGTACCAGATGTACATTACACATGATTTTATTAGTGGTGGGCATAGATTCATTTTTTTAATCTAGATTAATCTCACTGTAATCTTGGAATTAATCTAGATTAAAATGGCTAATTTGAATTCTGCCGAATTTAAAATTACATAACATAGCCTACCTAAAGCGAAGGGGTGAATTTCTCAGCTGGCATCGATGAGCTGTACAGTAAGGCAGAGGTAGATAGCTTGGCTGATAGAGCTGTGCTGACGGGCTTGCCTCGGTTGCACTCAAACATAGTAGTTTGACGACGACTTTTCTCCTGCGCTACATCAGTGCTTTCTGTGAAGCAAACCGCATTCGTGTTAGCACGTCACGTTTGATGTGGTAATTTCACAGTAACATTATGTTGTATTCAGACCAAACGTGAATGGCACGTCAAGCGCGAGTGATTTAGATGTTAAGTTAATGCAAAAACGCGATAGACCTGCTTGCGGCGCGAATCGCGCGAAAGGAGGCGCCAATTGCGCGAATGACGCGATTCGAGCAAATTGAGCGTTAAGCTTGATGCGCACGAGTCGAAAAATCTGAACTTCGTCGAAAATTCGGCATACAGGTTCGAAGACTGTTCTCGCCGCCTACAGTGCAATTCGGCTAGGTATACATCCTTGCTAAAATATCAGGATGAAATGCATCATAGCTTGCGTAGCATAGACTCCCAACTTTGACAATAGATTATCGGCGACATTTTTTTTATCGCCCGATAAGAGTCTCACGTTGACGCAGCACGTTAAGGCCGATATTGGCCCACAACTAAATTTTATATTAAAATTTTATAAGAGTGTCAAGATGGCAAAGCAATAAAACTATGTCTATCCATTACTCAAGTAATCCAAATTACTTTAATGGGTTCTAAAATAAATAAAGAAAATTGAAAGAAAACAAGCTTATTTATGTGGATCAAAGTCATTAACATGCTACCATGCAAACTTTATGTATTTCATTTTTACACTTAATTATTTAAATATTATATATACATAGTTTAGATTTAATTATTTCATATATATTCATTTAAATATTTGTAGAAACATACTTTGGATTTAATTATTTTATAATCATTATTTTAAATATTTTTGTAAATGTACCATTTCATTATTTCTATATATATTATTTTAATAAACATACTTAATATTTATTTAATTTCTTTGACTTTAAAATATTTACATTTAATTATTTTTATATGATTATTTAAAAAAAAATCTTAGCTTTAACTAATACTTTCTTTTATAAGATAATTGCAAATTTTGATACCCTATTTTCATATTTGGGTAAAATATGCCACTTTTGGACTTTATAGACAATATAAGTTGGCGATGTAAATTTCCCTGCATTAATGTCTTATTTAGCGGAAAAGCTATGATGTCTTTTCCAAAGTTCTGTGGACTGGAAATGACAAATGGTGGTCGAATGACGGTTGTTAACAAGGACAGATCTCTAAAAAAGTCTAAACAAAACGTAAATGGCTGGCTTTCTCCCCTCTGTAGCGGCCGAGCCAGATTTGTCTGGGCTAGTTGTTTCAAACGTTACATCAGACGCATTGTCTCTCTCCTGGCGGACTGGAGAGAAGGCGTTTGATAGTTTTATAGTCGAGGTGAGAGAGTCTGCTTTGCCTACGCAGGCAACGGGGCGCACCTTGGCCGCGGGCACACGCTCCACGGTTCTGACGGGCCTGAAGGGAAACACGCAATACCAAATTAAACTCTATGCCACCTCAGGCAGCTCCAACACAGCTGCCCTGACGACCTTAGTAACTACAGGTACTGCGGCGCTCGCCTATCCATTTTTTTACAATACTTAAAATACATGTCTATTATAAAATATCAGCATGCTTAAAGGTGATCCGAACACGTATTACATCACTATTGAATCTCCAGTTTCACTTAACATCAAGCTGATATTTAGTTAATAAACAATTCACTTTCTTTCAGAACCTAAACCTAAATTGGGGCCCGTAATGGTGTCTGAAACAAAACCAAGTAGCTTCACATTGTCGTGGGGCGTGGCGGCGGGTCACTTTGATGGCTTTGTCTTTCGTATCACTGACCGTGAGCAGATTTATGACGTTAGAGAGCTCATGCTTTCTGGATCAGAGAGGAACGTAATTGTCTCTGGTCTTATGGACTCAACGGTGTTTGACATTGTGTTTTATGGTCTGTCTCGTGGTCACCAAACTCCATCAGTTTCCTTCAATGCCGGTACAGGTACTGTTTAACTTTTCATCTTCTCGATGCAAAACAACTTAGCATTTGTTTAGAACTAGTTGCAAGCCATTCATATATCTGTGTAACTTGTATTTGTAGTATAGGTATCAAGTAAAAATATGTAAATTTGGAAAAAGTGTGGAAAATTTGTTTTACCAGGTGTCTAAGTCATATGAATTGATACAATGTTATACAACACAATTTACATATTTTTATTTAATCCCTATAATAAAAATACAAGTTAAACCAATATAGCAGAGCACGTCCTTAGCAACACCAAGGCTTATA
This sequence comes from Triplophysa tibetana, assembly GCA_008369825.1. Lineage (NCBI taxonomy): Eukaryota > Metazoa > Chordata > Actinopteri > Cypriniformes > Nemacheilidae > Triplophysa > Triplophysa tibetana. The sequence continues at coordinate 19,009,246 of CM017901.1, read as the reverse complement.
CTTAGAGAAAAATATATAGGATCATGCAATGTAAGTCGCTTTGGATAAAACCGTCTGCCAAATGTAAAATGTAAATACAATGTGAATCATACAAAGAAATCTTTAAAACGCTTAAATGTACGAAACAGATACAAATTTTCCTCAAATTAGCTACTCATAAAATAGTTAAGGATTGCTGTAAAATTGACTTGAGTATAAAGTCTAAAATCCGTTGTTGATTAATGGAGTGCTTCAGAGATTACGTATTTTTGTAGGCTAACCTGGAAGTAAGTGCCACGCTGGTTCCCTCGACCGAATGCCTATGCATTTTTCCCATAGACTTTTGGAATATTGGAAAAAATGAGATCTGTGATAAACAAATGTTCATGATGTTTACACGTTTTGTCTATGAAGATTATCTTTACAGATTAACATAATATTTGCTCTTTTGAAGCCCAAATAAAATTGGCCGAAGTGAAAGTACGATATGGTCGCTCGATATCAACGTCACCACCACAAAACCTCTGACACCTTTCTAAAACTTTATTAATAACATGTTCCTAGGCAAGTAATTACTCTGTAAATGAATCCCCAACAATGATTTTAGAGATTTTTGCCAATGTTGCATTATTTGTGAGATGTATATGCACGATGATGTCTAACTTCCACACCATGAGAAGTAGTCGATTTCAGCAACTTGCTAGCAACCGCCGTTTTTAAAGACACCATAAAGGTTTAGGGGACGCTGATCATTGATCTGTACCCCCGCCACAGATGGAACCGGAAGTCTTTAAATGTTAACTCACTTCCGGGTTTTGCATACAAGAATAAGTCATCTCTGTGGTACTCAATTATCAATTGCTTATGGACTTGCACTTTATTTTCTGTAGTTTGTGCAACGTTCAGTAGATAATAATAAGAATACAGAGAATAAAGAATTTCCAAACTCATGTTATTCTAAACATACAAATATACAGTAGAACTTGACCTTGCAATCACTGCAGAATCAGATATACATTCTCATTCTGTGTTCCCTCTTATAACACTTCAACTCTGGGACCAAAATGAACCCTGTCACACCTGACAGCACCGTTACCTAAGGTGGAAAACCTTACAGCTTCTGAGATCACCCCGTATGGTTTTCGGGTGTCCTGGTCGGCACAGTCCAATGAGGGCTTCAGTCATTTTCAGGTAAAAGTGTCAGACTCCGGCCAACTGCTGGAGCCACAAGAGTACATTGTTCAGGGAAACCAGAGCGTGCTGGATATTTTGGGCCTAATTACTGGCATTGGCTATAAGGTCAGTGTGACCGGGGTGTCAGAAACGGGGTTACGGTCTCGTCCAATCACAACAGTGGCTGTTACAGGTACCACGTTCTTCATTTCTAATGGTCCTATCTTAAGAGGTTTAACAGCCCAGGCTTGATCAAATATTTGCTATGTGGTTGTAAGTCAAAATGCTTGGGTAGAATATAGACAAATCTATTGGAATTAACAAATCAAGTTAATTTAAACTAAACGGTTGAGTTGACCCATATTTTTCTGAACGATGGGTTGTAATCATTCTTCCAAATATCTTTCTCTGTGTTATCACAACAAAGAAATGTATACAGATTTGCAACAACTTGAAGGAGAGTAAATTATGACAAAATTAAAATTTCTGGGAGAACTAAACAGTTTGCACTGCCCACAAAGTGACGTCTTAAAAGATTTCATAAGAGTAGTAACATTTGATGAAAGCTTTGTCTGGGAAACCTCAAAACAACACAACTACCTTTTTAACACCATTCCTTGTATATCCGCCAGGTCTCCATCAATAAAGCCTTATGTTCTTTGCTTGTTAAAGCAATGAAATCTTCACTGGTCTCATGTCCTCAAAAATATGAGTATACAGGTCACTGTTGCCATATTTCAACTGTGTTTTCTGCCAAAATTAGCAAAATGATATATCGGGTGTGAGCAATTCTGAGACCTTCAAATATAACAAAGATCATCACAAGGGTTTCTGCTTTATAATAAAACTGTTTCTTATAGTATCCAGCCCGTAAGAAAACACAGTTTTGTATGAGGCTCAGTGAAACAGTCCTGCACGAAGCCCGTGTCTACAGATAAAGACGTTCTCTGGTGGGTCTTTATGGGTGCCAAATGTTATAAAGGGCGGTGTGGGCATCTGTGTTCTCAAATATATAACAAATCTGAAGAAAATCATGCATAGAATCATTAACGACTAAATGTGATTATTTACAAAAAAATTATGTCAATGCCAGTTCATGCCAGAGCTACTATTATTGTAGTTAATTCATTTTTATGCATATTTTTAGGTTAAATTGTTAGCCATTTTGAGGTTTTGTCTGTTTTTTGTTTAGTTTGTTTATTACTATTTAGGTTTAATTCATTTTGTAGTTTAGTTTTTATTTCCTGTTAATAATTTACTAAATGTATACTACTACACAAAAAAGAGAAATTCTGCCTTTGAAGTATTTTTTATATATAGAGCTACATTTTCTTCGCTTTATTTATTAACAAATATCTAGTTCAGATGTAGTTAACAATAATCGTAATCTTGCCTCAAATTGGTTTATGGCTAGGTGGTGTACTAGACAGTTCACTCAAGAAGGATTCCCCCCCCCACAATTCTAGACATTTTGAAGAATGTTGATAACCAAAGTACATTGGATACCATTGACTTCCATTGTCTGAGCAGTGAACACAAAATCACTGAGACAGTTCTCAAAATATATTCTTTTGTGTTACAAATTTGAAATGACGTGAGAATAAATGATTACAGAATTTTTATTTTTGGGTTACCTTTTAATGACGGCTCACACACTGAACTGGAACATCTTTGGCATCCATAAGCTTCATATGAGTTCAGCTGAATGTTTGAAGCTATTGAAACATGGAGAAGCAAAACCATCCGTTACTGACGTTGTTTGCATCTAAAGTTTTTGCAATTCTGTTGATAATAAAGCCCGAACGCTCCTCTCTGTCATGCGTTTAACTAACATAGAAAGCGTTGCATGGTGAACGGATGGAGACTGGCAGTTGAAATGAGTGCGAGCGGATGTCTGTTGTAAACTCTTTTCCCAATGAAGAAAAGGAAAAAGATACATTTCCCCTTGTTAATCAGAGGCCGAACCCGAGATCGAGCACCTGTTCGTGTCAGATGTCACCCCTGAAAGCTTCCGACTGACGTGGACCGCAGAAGACGACGTCTTTGATCGATTTGTGCTCAAAATTAGAGACGCGAGGAAGCTCTCCCACCCGCGAGAGTTCATTGTGCCCGGTGATGAAAGAAACAGAGTTTTAACAGAACTTTTGGGGGGGACCGAATATGAAATTGAGCTTTACGGTGTCTCGATGGAACATCGCTCCCAACCGGTTACTGCTGTTGCAAGAACAGGTATTTCAGACGGATAGGTCCGTCCAAACAAACGCACACGACCTGCATCATTTCTGGATTTGGGGAGCTGTAATGCTTGCAGTGTGATAAAAGTTTTAACAACTAAACATTCTTTCTCTTAAACAGGTGCTGAAGTCTGTAATCTGTCTCACGATATATTTCAATTTACAGGCTTAAAGTCAACGTGAAACACATTTGAGATATGACATTACAAACAATAAGTATAAAGAGATCATTTAGGCTAGGACTAGTGTTTTAATTTTATTTTATGTTTGATAAGTGCTCATATCAGCAATTTTATCATGTGCATTTGTAAATTATTGATTTTTGTAGGGTTTAAAATTTCAGTTTTAAATTCATTTTATTTTTAAAACCTTTACTAATTCATTTATTTCAGTTTACTGCTAATGCACATTTATTTAATATATATATATATATATATATTCATTTTAAACATAAATTATGCCTATCATTTATTTGAGTTTAATTTACAGACATTTGTAGCGTTTTTATTATACTTCTGTAATTTTATATTTATTTATTCGATTTTTATAATGTTTTTAGGTTTAATGTTTTGTTTCAGTTTTTTGTTTTATTTAATTTTTATGGGCTTTTATAAATAAATCATATAAAAAATAAAATTAATTAAATTTTATAAATAATAATTAGGCATATTATTATCTGATTTTAATCAACAAAATGTTTGAATAGTTTTATTAAATTATAAGCCTGTTTCAAACTGGCTTATAACAATAAGAACTGGTGAAATATAAAGGGTTAAGCATTGGTGATATCATGTTGACTGTGACCTTGCATGCTTCCATTGCTCATATGAACAATCTGTATGTTTGCAGAATGACATGCATTTCACTACTAAACCATTAGTGTGTATTCCTCCGCACAGGTTTTTTGGGGGAAATGTGATTTTAATGATTGTATCGGCATGTGTTGAAAACTAATGGTTGCGTGTAAGTTTATGACTTGAATAACTTGCTCTCTTTTTGTTGCTATCTCGCTCCAGGTTGCATTTGCAAAATGCTGTTGAATGAATTGATGGCATGATGGATGATGTGCGGAAAAAGACACTTTTACTTTAACTAATGCATCTTCTCTTCAGGCCTTTTTTCATTGCACCAGGGAAAGACCTTTTCTCCCGTTCTGTCTTCAGTGACTGTATGGATTAACTTTATAAGGGACCCCGAGTGACTTATTTTCTGAATCTGTCTAACACGTATCTGCAATGCTTTTTGCCAGGGCTCGGATCTCTGCAAGACCTTCGCTTCTCTGACGTTAAAGACACATCAGCCGTGGTTTACTGGAACGTTCCACGCACCCAACCGGATTCCTACAGAATCACTTACATCCCCATCCAAGGAGGTGAGCGGGCGTGCCCGCATGACTCTGTAATGCTCTGACTGTTTGTAGTTTTCGCTAAATTAATTCTGCTATTCAGGTTCTTCAGTTGCACAGACAGTGGATGGAACACAGTCTCAGGTTCCACTGATAAATCTGACTCCTGGAGAGACGTATCAGGTGTCTGTTATTGCAGTCAAAGGTCTGGAGGAGAGCGAACCGGTCACAGACACTCTTAGGACAGGTGGGTGTCACAAAACCAATCTCTGGTAAAGATCTTTTCACACCCTGTTGCTGGTGCCTTGGTTCGCCACCATAAACGGCCATTCCAATTTGAAAAGAAACTGACAGCTGACTGACAGTGGAAGGAGAAGAGTTAACGGATGCTCCGCCTGCAATGTTTAACATAGGTAATTTAAGATGGATAGTCACTAGAGCCCGGAAGTGCTTTTTTAGATTTTAACTGAAGATTATGAGGGGACATGTCATGATTCTGCCCCGTCATGTCATGTTTCTCTTGATCTAGTGTCAGCATCATGACAGAACCTCGTGTTTTATCTGGAGAGAGGCAATCATGGCCCTTATGGCCTTCCATACACTCTCTCTGGTCTAGTCTCTGTTCCCGCCCTCTCGGCTCCTCATTATTGCTCGTTAATGATTTCATGCCCTGCACCTGTTTCCCTCTTGATTTGTTTCATTATTTGATGCCCCTGGGTCTTCTGTCTTGTGTTGGATCATTTTGCTGTTTGAAGTTACCCTTGTCACCCGCCTTGTCTTGCCACGTAACTCTAGTTTAGTTAGTTGTCGTGTCTAGTGCTGTATTTAGTCCCGTTTAATCTAGTTTAGTCACTCTTTGTTCCTGTGTTCCCTTCCTGTTCTCACCTTGTTGTTCCTTATTTTTACCCACTCGGTTTTTGTTTCGTGTTTGTAATTATTATTTAAATCATTGTTTAAAAGAGAATGACCCACATTGATAAACTATGTTTTTACCATAAATGCTGCAGTATTCATGAAAAAATAGGCATTGTGATTTTTTATTTTACTGTGACTTTAAACATTCACCCAAAACACTGTCCTGTCAACCATTTAACACATCTAGCGTTGTGCTGGCTAGCTTTTATATACTCATTATCTTAAAATAAATAATATGTATTTAATATATAAAATCATATTTAATATAATTGTTAGGGCTGTCAAAATTAACGCGTTAACGCGAGATGATTAATTTCTGGAATTAACGGCGATAATTTTATTAACGTATTAACTCATTCCCGCCATGTTTTACCCCCAATTCAACCCCCGCCGCGTTCATTCCTCGTCGCGTAAATAGCATGGGTGACACGAGCGAGCTGGAGGTGTCGGAAGAACCCGTTGGCCCTCTGGATGGACAAGAAATGTAAACTGATTAATAATGTCGAGGACACGGCCCTCGCAGAATTTTTGAAAGCGGCAAGTTTAGACGCATTCTACAAGCTACCGTCGAGAGGCACAGTGATGACAAAAATCAACTGACGCTAAAAAGAAAACGAAGGAATAGGATTTGGCTTCAGCGGAATATGTTGCTTTGACAGGAGACCACTGGAGCTCCGTTAGTAACAACAATTATCTGGGTGTGACGGCGCATCACATAACTAAAACCTGGAAAGTAATGTCGTTTGCTTGAACCTTAATGAAATCAGAAGAGCGTCACTTTGTAGAGGTATGTGCTCAACAGTTTCAAATCGTGGCACACAAGAGGGAAATTGAAGAAAAAAATAGATTTCTCGAAAAGAAAAACGTTCCATTCACTTATTTACTAAGAGCAATGGCTAAATTGCCAAAATTGTTTATAATTAAAATAGTTATTTGGATTTGTCAATAATAAAAAAGAAGAGACAAATGTAATAGGCTATCCGCTTCTTTTCATTTATCTTTCTGTGAATTTTTCAATCATATTTAGTATTGTGATTAATCGAAATTAATTCAAGAAACCTTGTGATTAATTAGATTAAAAATTTTAATCGTTTGACAGCCCTAATAATTGTCATTGGTCGCTAGAAAGAACCCAATTGCAGGCAGCATTGGGGGGTTAACAGAGATTTATTATACAATAAACACAAAAGAAAGACCCACGATGGGGTTTAAAACAAGGGAACAAGATAATGACATAGACTAACTAATACTTAATTAAAACAACACTTGAAATAAACTACACTAAAGACTTTCTCTACTAGACTAAGAAAAATCCGCAGCAACAAATACTGAGTCACGAGTGACAATGAAAACGTCTTGGTTACGTATGTAACCTCAGTTCCCTGATGGAGGGAACGAGACGTTGTGTCGAGAACGACAGATGGGGTTCGCCCTTGAGAACCAATCAACTCTGACTACTATAGAAAAGGCCAATGAAATTTGGCGAATGAAATTTGCATGCCGGGCTCCGCCCCCGGATATCCGGTATAAAAAGAAGCCGGCGTGCAGCATTCATTTACCTCTTGTTCTGAAGAGCCTGAGAGCCTCTCACGACTGCAGCAGAATACGATACGTGTTTGTGGCATAAGGGACACAACGTCTCGTTCCCTCCATCAGGGAACTGAGGTTACATACGTAACCAAGACGTTCCCTTTCTGTCGGTCTCTCGACGTTGTGTCGAGAACGACAGATGGGGTTGCCTATGGAAAACGCCACAACGCTGTATCGCGTCACAATCTCTAGCGAAGCGACGGTAACAAGCCTGGGCGTGTCAGCTCGATGCTTTCGCGAAACTGTAACCTTCGTGTGTGGTGGTCGTGGGGTTCCAGAGCTTTCTAAGAGAAAGATGGGTACAGCCCTGACCGGTAACCTTTCACGGACGGGGCCTTAGCTCTCTACAGGCGAGAGGCCGTCCGGCTCGGGTTTACACCGGGTAAGCGCCACTTCCTTAATCAGGAATGCGCTGCAGAGGCCACCTCCTGCCCGTGGGGAGGAAAATGGTGGATATAGGTATGGTCTCGTCCTTGGAGGAGAACGCATGGAACGTGCGGACTGAGTAGTTAACCGCGAGGTGGAGGTCCACCTAGGGAAGCTCATGGGTTACCAGGAGTGGGAACCATACTCATGAGGATACATCAGACGGAACAGCCCACGGAGGGGGTGTTACATACGTCCGGTAGCACTAGGTCCGGTTAGAGCTATCTGTGATAGCTCACATGGTATCCCGGCCTAAGGGGGAAGGCTGCTCTGCCCAGCCAGCCCCCAGGTGGTGCTTGTTTGGTGATGGATGGAATGCCTATTCTTAACCAGTGTCTGGGTAAGAAGGGAGGTAGGTGAGGTTCCAGTTTCTTAGCCATGTGTTTGGGTAAGAAGAAAAAGGTAGATAGCACACTGACCCAACCTGTTAGAGGGTGGAAAGGTGCTTTCGCAGGCATACGCCCCCCCGGATGCCAGTCCTACATGTCGCCACGCAGGACGTGGGCTGACACCGGGTTTACACAAAAGTTGTTAACCCTTGTGAAGGTGTTTGGGCGTAGCCCAACCCGCAGCTCTACAGATGTCTGCTAGAGAGGCGCTTCTGCCAGTGCCCAGGAGGTGGCTAAACTCCGTGTGGAGTGAGCCCTCACTACCAATGGGCATGGGAGACTCTGAGATCGGGATGCCGTCGTAACGGTGTCCACGACCCAGTGCGCCAGCCTCTGTTTGGAGACAGCCTTCCCCTTCTGCTGTCCTCCAACAGACACGGAGCTGGTCAGAGCTTCAGAGCTCTGCGTGCGGTCCAGCACGTACTGGACACAACACTGATCGGGTTGGGTCTTCCTCCCCTATGGGGAGCGCCTGCAAGTTCACCACCTGGCCCCGGAGGGAGTAGTGGGAACTTCTTGGGCACGCATCCGGTCCTGGGTCTCAAGCTAACGTGAGAGTTTCCAGGGCCGAATTTAAGGCAATCCGGGGACACGGAGGATGCTCGGTGGTCCCCTACCCTCTTGAAGGAAGTGAGCGCCGTCAGGAGGGCCGTCTTACTCAGTGAGGAAGATCGGCCACTTAGGGTCCCAAGAGGGTATGGAGCGGAGGTGAGGCGGATTACGCCCTCTCGCGCCCCTTAGGAACCTGGTGACCAGGTCGTGCTGCCCTAGAAACTTTCCACCGACTGAGTCGTGATGAGTGGCAGGAGCGACTACATACACATTCAGCGTGGAGAAGAGATGTTAGTCTCCAGTCTCGTAAGAAGGAAAACACAATCCTGATCGAGCACCTCAGTGGGTCTTTCTCCTTGAGAGAGACACCAGGACGAGAAGAGGCGCCGTCTAGAGGCGTGTAACCGCCTAGTAGATGGGGCCCTAGCCTGGGTGATGGTCTCCGCCGAGAGGGGGAGTAGCCATCTCAGGATCTTCTCGTCCCGTCTAGAGACCAGACATGGGTGTTTCAGAGGTCAGATCTGGGATGCCAGAACGTGTCCGTCCCCTGATAGAGCAGGTCCTCTGTCAGGGGAATGGTTCAGGGGGAGTCGCTGTCCAGAGCATTAGCTCTGAAGCCAAGTGCGGTTAGACTGGTGTGGTGTAACCAATAACACCTGGTGCTCCTGCTCCCTGACCTTGCACAGCGTCTGTGCAAGGAGGCTCCTGGGGGGGGAAGGTGTGCTTCCACCCATCCCGCGGTCAGCTGTGCGCAAGGATATCCGTGCCGAGGGCAGGAATATCAAGCGGGCAAATGGTGGTGTTGCGGGAGGCAAACAGGTTTACCTGGGCCTACCCGAACAGCCTCCAAATGAGCTGGTGCGCGGGGGTGAAGTCGCCACTCTCCACGAGGCATAAACTGGCGAGAGAGCACGTCGGCTGTCTAGTTCAGTTTGCCTGGGGTGTGTGTGGCCCGCAGGGAACGGGTCACATGTTGACTTCACCGGAGGAGGCGTCGAGCAAGTTGTGTTAGCTGCTGTGAGCGAACGCCACCCTGACGATCTGTGCTCGCTACAGCTATAGTGCTGTCCTCGGACCAGCACGTGCATGTCTTACACGAGAGGCCGTAGCCTGCTCAGTGCAAGTAGCACAGCCCACAACTCTTGGCAATTGATATGCCAGCGCAGGCGGGGGTTCGTCCAACACCCCACCTGCGTGCTCGTTGCACACTGCACCGCACCCCTGCAGGGAGACGTTAGCCGTCACCACGACCTGCCTCATAACCTGCCCAGAGGGACCTGAGTCCGTCAAAAAAGTCATAAAGACTAGGGGTTATGGTGCGCTGCCAGTGTGCCACGCTCTCCTCGGAACTCGACTCTGAAACCAGTGTTGGAGCGGTCACATGTGCATCAACCCGAGGGGTATCAACCCGCGAGGACGCCATGTGTCCCAGGAGCCTCTGAATTGTTTCAGGGGGACCGCTGTCTGTCTAAAATGTTCATTTCAGACAGTTCAACACTGGTTGGGCGCAACTGCGGACAGTAGCGCCGCCGTGGTGACAGAGTTGAGTTCCATACCAAGAGAGAGGATGCTCTGCACTGAGGAGAGCTTGCCCCTCTTTTGGTTGACCTGGAGTCCCAATCGATCTAGGTGCCGGAGCACCAGGTCCCTTCCTGTACACAACAGATCTCGCGAGTGTGCCAGGGTAGGCCAGTCGCTGAGGTAGTTTAGTACCCGCTCGCCTTCTTCCCCTAAGGGAGAAAGGGCGGTCAGGGACAGACCGAAAGGGAGGACTCTGTACTGATATGCCCGCCTCTCGCATGAGAACCGTGGGAACGGCTGGTGTCGAGGAGGACCGAGACATGAAAGTAAGCGTCCTTCAGGTCGATTGCCGCGAACCAATCCTGACACCTGATAGATGTCTGGACGCGCCTCTGTGTGAGCACCCTGAACGGCAGCTTGTGAAGGTGCTCTGTTCCGGGTACGCAGACCTTTGGGCGCAACCCACCGTCTTTTTGGGAACGATGAAGTGCGGGTCGTGACCCACTGAACATCTTGGTTTTGAGGGACGAGCTCGATGCCTGTTTGCCAGAAGGGTGGTGACCTCTACCCGAAGTACGGAGGCGTCCCTGCCTCTACCGAGGGAGGGATGATGCCCCGAAACTTTGGGAGAGTCTCTGGCGAACTGGATCGAGTAACCAAGACGGACCGCCCTCATTAGTCAGCGAGACAGTGTGGGCAGCTCTCGAGCTCCCAGGGACTGTACAGGGTGACCAAGGGGACGGTCTGCTTCATCATTCCCACGGGGGGTGGTTCGTCGGCTGGCGGAGCTAACCATCTGTCACGGGGGATCCCCGGAGAAAAGGTTGGCTCCGCCTACTTACCTGCCTAGCGGAACAGCTGCACACACTGTCGGTTTGAGAGTGGTAGCAGCTGTCGTGTGTATACGAACCTACGCCTCGCCAGGGCGTGAGGTCGGGTTTGCCGGGCACAGTCCATTGGAGTGTGCGATCGGCTGCAAGTACACCCGGGAAGAACCGAAAAACTCTGTGAGTAAGTGGGCGCCAGGCCCTGAAAAGGGTCCGGCTTTGGTGACGAGGCAGGAGCCGTCCCGTACCGACCAATCAGAGCCGTGGCTGTGAAGGTTCGGGCCCGATGTTGTTCTCCCTGGGGTCTTCCCGTCAGTGTCCCTTCTCGCGACGGGGTGGAGGTTTCCCCCTCGATTTCCGCTTCCGGGGTGCCGCCTGTGGGGGCACAGGAACCGGAGCCGATGTCGAAGGGGTCCTGGGTTTCAGGGAAGCAGACGTCACGTGAGATCTCGGAGGCCTGTAGGCGGCCGAGTCGCGGCGTGAAAAAATGTGGCTAATTGCCACTGTCTGCTTCACCGTCAAAAACTGCTGAGCGCAGTCCTCGACGGTGATACCAACAACCCACCCTGCGAGACGGGTGCATCAAGAAAGCCTACTTCCTTGGTGTCACTCTTCTGCACAAGGTATAGCCGGGGGTGTCTCTCCTGGACCACTACCGTGGACATCGTCCGACCCAGGGCCCGTGCCGCTGCCTTGGTCGCCCGTAGAGCGCTGTCAGCGGCGGCACGGAAATCCTGCATTATACCCGGGTCGGCCTTACCCTCGTGGGGCTCTCTCAACGCCTTCGCCTGCAGGATGGCCATGGCATAGAGAGAGGAGGCAGCCTGGCCCGCAGCATCGCAAGCCTTCGACACCAGTGATGCCGAAGTCTTACGCGCTTTGGACGGTAGACGTGGCCGATTCCCCCCAGGTGGTAGCCGTCCGCGGCACATGTGCACCGCGGGCGGACGTTCCACCCGGGGATCTCGACGTAGTCCTTGGCTGCCCCACCATCGAGGGAAGTAAGGGAGCCGGAGCTGGTTTCACTGAAACGGTCCGTGAGTGGAGCGTTTCAAGTTTTACACAGCTCCTCGTGCACCTCCGGGAAAAACATAGCACCCGGGCTGGGCGCGGTTTGCACCGCGCTCCGACCTCAGGAACCCCGTATCCCCGGGTTAGCACGGATGACATCACTTCTGCTTCGTCCTGAACTCGACCGCTGGGGGTGGAGCTCGGATTCGTCAGAGTCGGATGCCAGTCTCCCTCCGATGCTGCGAGCGACATCTCATCTATGTCACGCATCGTTTCCGAATGCGTGGCTGAGGATCCGGACGGTATGCCACCGCCGGTTGGGGAACGTTCAGAAGAGCGAATCGGGGTGCGATCGGCCCGTGAGCACTTGGCTGGCGGGTTTACGTTCGCAGAGTTCCCCATATCACTTAACGCTGCTAATACAGGCAGACCATGAGGCCGTAGCCCCGATGTCGTGGACTTTGGGGCCGCAGTGCGGGCAGATGTGTCAACGAACGCTGCTTCAGTGTGCTGGACGCCCAGACACCTAATGCAGCGATCATGTCCATCCCCCTCCTCGATGAGGGTGCCGCACCCAAGAGAACAGCGGGACATGCCGCGCTGGAGAATGCTCAGTCAGTCCTGAAAAGGACTTTTTAGAAAAATCTCTAACACCTCCGGAACCGCCGAGACGCCCAGGGGAAGGTCGCTGCAGGAAGGGACGATCCGCTGTAACACGTCGTAGCACCAGCAGTGTAGTTGTAGAGGATTGAATCCTGAGTTGTACTCATGAGCGATGGCTCTGAAGAACAAAAGGTAAATGAATGCTGCACGCCGGCTTCCTTTTATACCGGATATCCGGGGGCGGAGCCCGGCATGCAAATTTCATTCGCCAAATTTCATTGGCCTTTTCTATAGTAGTCAGAGTTGATTGGTTCTCAAGGGCGAACCCCATCTGTCGTTCTCGACACAACGTCGAGAGAACGGTTAGCACATAAGTGGCACACTGAATACAATGACTGAGCACAGGATAATGAACGGTTAGCACATAAGTGGCACACTGAATACAATGACTGAGCACAGGACAATGAAACATGAGGACTATTTAAAGGGGAGCAAATCAAGAGGGAACAGCTGTGTAGCATGAACTAATTAACAGTCATACTAATGAGACGAACGGGCGGGAACAGAGACAGGACCGGAGTGAGAGTATGGCGGTCCTTAACATCCAAAATTGTCTCTCTCCACATGAAACAAGGGATCCTGCCATGATTCTTCCACAAGACCAAGAAAGATATGACATGATGAGGCAGAATCACGACAATAATATTTATAAGTGTTTCCTAGGATTCACATTAGCCAACAATACATTTTTCAGTAACACTTCATTATTGGGGGCAATTCTACCTATTAACTAGTTGTTGTTAGCATGCCTAATTATTGGCATATTGGCCGTTTATTAGTACTTATAAAGTACATAATCTGCATGACAATACTATACATCCCTAATCCTACTCAATACCTAAACCTAACAACTACCTTACTAACGATAAATATGCAGGAAATTAAGTTTATTGTAGTTAATGGGTTGTTAATAGCGAGAACTGCCTCCTATACTGAAGTGTGTCCGATTTTTCTTGTTAACATTTTAACTTGTTAACATCTTGCTTTACTACATCAGTTCACGTGTACAATAAACTACTGCATTTATTTATCTTAGTTAAAGTTAACTTCATCATTTACTAATACATTTGAAAGTCAGAAGATGTATCTGTAAACATGAGATAAAGCATAATTAACTTACATGTACAAACAGAGCGATATATTTGTATTAATATTCACAAAATGAATAAATGTTTTTTTTTTATTTTAGTTCACATTTGCTAACGTTAACGAACAAGACCTTAAGTTTTAAAGTGTACCCTTTTTTAATGATAATACACAATGACTTTATCCTCTTTAGCTCTAGACATGCCACGCAGTCTCACTACTGTCAATGTGACTGATACAACAGCGCTGTTGCTGTGGCAACCTGCAGTCGCAACTGTGGATGGATACGTCATCACATACAGCGCAGACGCAGGTGAGGAATCTCACACACTCTTGCTCTCTCTCTCTCTCTCTCTCTCTCTCTCTCTCTATCTCTCTCGCTCTCTCATGTGTGTGTGTATGTGTTTAACTGTGTTTTGTGTGTAGTGCCAGCGATATCACATCAGGTCTCTGGCAACACTGCAGACTTTCAGCTGAGCTCTCTCACACCTGGGACTCCATACACAGTCAGTGTTTATGCCATAATAAATGAACAGAAAAGTTTACCGGCAACCACAGAGTTCACAACAGGTGCGTAACGAAACATAAACCAGCACAATCATTACCTGTGATCTGGCTCTCCCTGTTGGCTACACGAGGTAGAGCTTTAAAACATCAGTGACATTTGTGTTAAATGTTCAAAGAAATTGCAACATTAAAAAATGTACTTGGAAAGTAATTTAACAGGAAGAGGAATGCATTTTTTTACGTGATTACAATGACATTAGGAGAAAAAATGGTGGCTATTAACTCCTTATCACAATATTGTTTGTGAATAAACATTTAATGTCCCATGATTCATCATTCTGAAAATTTGACTCTTCTCTTCTGTATTCTGACCAGCTATTGATGCTGAATTTGTATGTTTTTTATTGACACATTTTAAGTACTTGAAAATTACAGTAGACTTGTATTACATTTACTTTTTAGCAGACATTTTTATTCAAATCCGACTTTATAGACAAAGAGCGTTTAATATTTTGTCAATTTAAATCCTGACCAAATTCCCCCATAACTCATATATCTGTGTACACTGTATCGATTGTATTGTGATCTAGATATGGACGCTCCTCGTGACCTGGTGGTCAGTAACATTCAGACCGATGCTGCCGTCCTGAGCTGGAAACCCCCACTGGCACCCATCACGGGTTATATTCTCACTTATCAGTCATCTGACGGGGGGATCAGGGTGAGCGAGTGCTTTCCTACATACTAACTTCTCAAAGTCTTGACGATGACTTTATAAGCTTTTATTATTGTTATTCAATCTGATAAACACAATTTATGCATCAGAAACAGAACTGATGGTGTGTGTGTGTTAAAACAGGAGGTGAATCTGGAGCCGTCGGCCACGTCACATTCCCTGTCTGATCTAAGAGATTCGACTGAACACACTATCAGACTTCAGGCCGTCACAGACTCCAAACGGAGCAAGAAAATCTCTACCGTCTTTACAACAGGTCAGTCTAATCCCACATTCATCTTTGTGTGTTTTAATACAGACTCACGATTTTTTAAGAAACTTTTGGTCACATTTTTTTTGCAGTTGAAAAGCTCTTTGGGAACCCTGCTGACTGCTCACAGACTCTGCTGGGCGGCGAGACGTCCTCCGGTCCATACACCATTTATATAAACAGAGATGAGAAACAACCGGTGGGAACGTACTGTGACATGACTACTGACGGAGGAGGCTGGATGGTATTTCTGGATGGATATTTTGGTTTGTGTTGAAATGCACATTTCTTATTGGTAACATATCAGCTTTCATCAGGTGTTTCTGAGGCGGCAACACGGCAAGGTTGATTTCAACAGGAACTGGAAGAATTACACAGCAGGATTTGGGGACATAAACGATGAGTTCTGGTTAGGTGAGTCTGTGCCAGAGCCGAACCTTCCTATATGCAGACTACCCGGGTTGCATAGGGTCCCTGCTCCCCCAGGGAGCCCCCTTTGGTACCGTATGAGAAACACTGTTGTGAACGGGATATGTTATTTTTAGTATGTGCCATTGCATTTAGAATTATTTATGGGTTTTCGTATGCTTAGCTTTTTTACGAAAACTTTATTTATCATGCTTTATTTTTGTTAGTAAATCACTCGGAATGGAATTAAAAACGTAGTGTTTGCGTGTGCTAGTTCTTTTAACAGGTAGATGGTTCCAGAGCCAAGTCCTAGGTCAATCAACATTTTTATTTCATTTTATACTTAATTGTTTAAGTGTAAAATAAATCACAGGTTAATGTTTCATGTTTTTTTTTTCAGTCTTCCTTTGTTTAAGTGTGTTTATTGAGTTATTTTTTATTTATTATAGTTTACAGTAATGTTTAGGCCTCACACATTTTCTTAGGGCCCCCTGACTTGTCTGTGCCGAAATAACTCATACATTTTACCCATAGATCTATTCTGACAGGGTGAATTATTCCTCCGTATGTTTCAGGCCTTTCAAATCTTCACAAAATCACAGCGAGTGGACAGTATGAGCTGCGTGTGGACCTGAGGGACGGACAAGAGGCGGTGTTTGCTCAGTACGACAAATTCTACGTTGGGGAATCTCGTGCCGGCTACAAGATCCAAACCGGTGCATACAGTGGTACCGCAGGTTAGCATGTTCGCTTGAGATTAATTTCTCTTAAAAAAAGAGAAACTGATCGGAAAAGTGACATTGTTTCCTCTCTTAAGGGGACTCTTTGAGCTACCATCAGAACAGACCATTTTCCACCTACGACAAAGACAATGACATCGCTGTCACCAACTGTGCACTGTCTTACAAAGGAGCGTTCTGGTATAAAAACTGCCATCGTGTGAATCTGATGGGAAGATTTGGAGACAACAGCCACAGCAGAGTAAGAACCCACTTAATATTTTACAAAATCTTAGACACAGCGATTATACAGCAAAAGTGTTTATTTAATGTTGAAGTAACTGCTTGCCTTCAATAACCATTATATACAGCACTAGAGTATTATTATGCAGACACTCCTGTTTATATGAAAAACAAAATGTTTCACTTTATAAAATAAAACTGGCCCACTTCAATCCACAGGGGATCAATTGGTTTCACTGGAAAGGTCACGAGCATTCAATTCCCTTCGCTGAGATGAAGATCCGGCCTGTTCGTTTCAGAAATTTGGAAGGCAGACGGAAAAGATCATAGACTTAATTTTCCCTTCTTTCTCCTGTTGAAAAGCACACACACCTCGTCTCTCGCCATAGACAGACACGACCAAAACTCAAGACGAAATTGTGTTTCATCGCCCCTATTATGTGCTTTAAAACTGCACAATTAAAGGTGGAAATTTTTCTACAAAAAAGTCTACAAAAAAACTGTGACATCTGTACACTCTTAAAGATAAAGGTGCTTGAAAGGTTTTTCACAGGAAGGCCATAGAAGAACCATTTTTGGTTCCACAATGAACCTTTTAGCCAAAGGTTCTTTTAAGAACCAGCTCTTTCTTAATTTTTTATAATCTGAAGAATTTTTCGACACAAAGAACCTTTTGTGAAACGGAAAAGTTCTTCAGACTTTAAAGGTTCTTTATGAAACCAAAAGGCTCTTCTATGGCATCATAGAATCTTTTGAAGCACCTATTTTTACAGAGTGTAGCATATGTTAGCACATGTGTTAAATGTTACAAATCTCGAAATAACAGTTTATAGGCAAATGTGCTGAAGAATGTGTTGGTGTTTTTTTCCCCTATAAATCCCCAAATTAAACTGCTCAGACTGCCATTGGTATCATTATTGATTAGTATCATTGGGAGCTCTGTTTTCTATGGAGAAAGTGTCTTTGAGACCAGTGACGTCATTTCCTCTCATTCCTGCAAGCGAATCATCACCCAGTTCGGGTTTGCCAGACATGATGGTGTGTTTATTGTTTTCAGGGTTCAAAATGTAAACAACTGAGGAAATGTAAAAATTATAAAGGAAACAATACTGAGACAAGCTGTTTGACTTTTTATTATTTTTTTGAAATTTATTTTTATAATGCTTTCCCCGTATTAGATAACATAGTGTCTATAATCTCTAAAAGCAGAAGTGTTCAAAATAGAAAATGTTGTATGTTGAGATTTGTGTTGTTAACTTCCCATTTAAACCATCAAAAGTCACACAAAAAATGACAACATCAATATTCCTTGCTACAATAAAAAACTTTTGTTAAAACTGATCAATGTTCTCAAATTTGTAGAACAGTCAGCGAATGTAAATGTGAAAGCATCATTTTGTTTTCTTTCATTTGAACGTCTAAGCAATGTGTGAATTTTGAGACGATAAAAGATCAACAGTAGCCCAGATGTTTGTGAAATGTTATTTTTATGTTCATGAGAATTTTTGCATCTCACACAAAATGCATCAAACATACCAAGATAAAATAAAAAAAAAGATACAGAAATTAATCAAAGAGTGAGCAGTATTGTGATCTAAAAATATAGCTTGCACTGACATTCATAAGTGTGGCTCAGCTTTTGGTAAATATAACAACGTTCACAACTTTTTACCTATAGCTAAATTCCGTTTATTAATGCAACAAAATATTGTAAAATGCCATCTACAGGTATATATATCATTTGAAGCATAATATGCTTGACAATTTAATTTGGCACAAATCACAGAATCGAATTTGAAAAAAAAACACAAACAGTAGGTTTCCAAAAACATTGCATGTTTTATATTCGGAAACAAATGATGTCACAGAATTCTGACAGATCATTTAATTTCTGGTATACATTTTTTCACGCAAGTTAAACTTTAAAGGAATCATATGACACGGCTAAAACAGATATTTTAAGTTTTTTTTAAGATGTAATGCAATGTGTATACACGATTTAAGGTTAAAACACGCTGTATTTTCCACATACCGTGCATTTTGTATCTCCTGTTTGCACTGCCTATCTGAAACGCACAGATTTTAAACAAAGCTCTTTGCTCTGAAAAGCCAGGAGTGCTATGGTTGGCAAGTTAACCAGTGCGTATAGTGTTTGGTCGAATACTGCAACCGCGTGACGGAAATGTAACGGCTGTTATCATATTTGGAACATTAGGTTCGAAAGCAATTGAACCGACAGGTATGCCCACCTTACTGGCTTTTAGATAGAATGCATGTTTTGTTCCGAGACTTTCATTTTTGCAATATTACGTGTCTAATACATGCATATGACCCCTTTAACTGTATTGCAATTTCAATCCAGCTTTCAGTGTGATTAAGTATTTATAACAGGGATTTGAGCATACAAATTAATTTCTGACCAATTGATAACAAAACTTTTTCAACCACCATGACTGCACATGTACAGCTATATAAATAATAATATCCATTTAATGAAATAAAATATAAGTAAACTGTACATACGTGTATGAAGATAAAACCTTACTTTGAATGTGTATGGTTATATATAAAGATTTATAGGTTTATATAATATTACTATGATATATATGCACTTTTATTTAAAATAATAACCATTATACTTAATTTCTTGTATTTCTAAACGTATGCAGTGCTCTTCACTGCTTGTGGTATATATATTTCCTGTGTGCTGCCAGATTGACGCCTCCCAATCACAGAGAAGTTTCAATAGTGTCAGAACTGGTATAAACGAATGGATTGTGATAAACGGAAGTGACAAGCCAATGATAAATACAAAAGATATCTGTATAGCAAAACGCTTGGTCCTGTGTAAACATTTCTCAATTTGATCCTACAAAATACAGAAACTGCCCTCGACGTCATTTGGCAGTGATCCGTTTAAAAGGAATAAAATACAAACTCCATGAAACCGGCACTACAAACCCAAGCTCTGATGTATTGTGTAAACTGTATAAATATTCCTATATAAAAAAGTAACAAGAGCTGTCATTGTTTCATATAAATATACAAAATGTGTTTGTTTATAATAAATATGCACGAGACGTCTGCCAAGCTGTTCTAACACCATATTAAGATTTGTTACACTTCAAACTATCTTCCACAGATGTGTCCAAACACCAATAAAAAGAAATCCACGATCATTATCCTCGATCCAGTCACAATACTAAACCCTTCTTCGAAAAGAACAAAGAGGCCGTGATGTAAAAACAGTACGTTGGCCACGCTTCATGTTCAACATGCAAATAGAAACATTCAACCGCAGATTCACACAGAGTTCCATTTTCGGCTCTGGGGGAATTCGGCATAAACATGGTAATGTGGTAAATGGAACCTGAAGTACTGCAATTTCACTGAAAAGTAAACAAACAGGAAGTATTCAGCGGCCACATTCTGCACCGGCCCTTTAAAGCCGTTTTTAACTGGAGCGGACTTCACGTTCAATTCCAGTGTTTCCCTACACAAAGCTCTACTGTCCCCTTCTGAGTCTGTGCAGTCGTAGTGTTTGCACATGCTTAGGATGTTATGGAACAAACCACTTGGCAGAGTAAAGCAGCTCTGAATAGAGGCTGGGTCTAACCATTTTGCTAACAGTGTGCGACGTGAGATACCGACAGCTAAAGGCCGGTGAGGTCCACGATGGCTTTGATGAAGATGGTGTCGTCGCGGATGTAAGAGTTCTTGCCCTCCAGCTTGGAAAGCGGACAGAAGAGAGGACATCCGCTGGCAATGTTCATCTCGCTGACCGGCCTCTGGAATGAAGAGGAGGTGATGTCGGGCCGGAAAGCATCGATGATGTGCTCTCTGTTACTTTGGTCCAGCAGCATCAGGGTGACCTGAAGGTGAGAAACCAAACTTCCGCTCAAACTCTTAATTCATCAATAAGTGAGCAGCTGATCTCAAAGCTGATTGGGTGCAGTAATTGATTTGTAAAAGATTAAATTAAAAGGCATTTCAAAACATATCAGTCTGTAGGTTTATATAGGCCCCTATGTATTATTTACGTGTGGTTTATATGAATGTATTTTGTGATTAGATTTTGGAATCCATTATATATATATTGTATGTATGTATATTTTGTGGTGTAATATTTTCATCTTTTGGTTGTTTGTTTGTTGATATATTGAACTATTTGTTTTTATATCGTGGTTTCCCCCCCCAAAAAAAACAGTTAATCATAAAAATTTAAATAAAAAACCTGAAACATAATAGTAAAACCAAATATTGAATATTGAAATATTGTATAATTTACACTGCAAAAAATGACATTTTTACAAAGCATTTCGGTCTTGTTTTTAACTTCTTAAAACGATAAATAATAACTTGACAAGAAATCTTACCTAAGAAAGATATTTAGCCTTATTTTATGAAAAATAATTAACGTTAGAATTAACGTTTATGGTAAAAACCTGCCAATAGGCCGAGATAAATAAACTTTTTCCTCAAGTAACTAATTCCAGTTTATTCTCACCCCATTGGCAGACTATTTTGCTTGTTTTACCATAAACTACCCTAGTTCTTTTATTTTCTTTCATAAAAAAGACTGAATATCTCAAATGTCTTAATTTAAGAATGTTTAGATATTTGTACTAGAAAACAAGACAAAGGAGCTTAGTGAGAATATAATTTTTTGAAGTATGCTTGCAGTTTAACCTTTAAATGATTGTACACCCAAGTTATAGCTAATATAAAATGTATTAAATATTATAAAAGAATACGATTAATATAAATATAACACAAATTTTTATTTAAAGTGAGGCTGAAGTAATGCAGTGTCAAAACATGGTGATGTACCTTCTGGTTGAATGGCCATTTGAGAAGAGCGTCACTCATTCCCCGCATGACCACGAAGAACAGAGACAGATGAGACCCGCGGCCCGTTCCGTCTCCATTCAAATAGATGCGCAGGCACATCCTATAGCCGTATTTACTTGTGTAGAATGCTTAAAACAAGAAACTATACATTACATTCTTTAAAAATAAGTCACTTTTATTTTGTTCTTTTATAAAAATATGAAGATATTTTGTATTGTCACATTAAAACAACAGTTGTTTTGGATGTTTTTTACCTGGTGAAAACATGGCAGGAGCTCGTCCAGCGACAGCGTCTTGTCTCTTTTTAGTGAAGTCTGATATTCGCCAGATGAAGACACCATCAAAAGTGCTAGCAGACATCTCGCGTAATCTGCCCTCCATCTCAGCCACAGTGAGATCCTTAACACCCACCTGTCTCTCCAGCTGACGCACCTGCACACAGGTATTAGAGTTATTAAAGGCAACATTTCAATATTTTACAAATAATATCAAGACCCTTATTTTATTGGATTTCAATGTACATTAATGTTTTAATTGTTTCAGTTGCAATTTTCAATCAAAAGTTGCATTGATGTAAAAATTTACTCTAAGTGCTTATGATATTAAGATATTACTATTATACAAAATTAATAAAAAGTTGTATGGAAGTCTTAAATTTTTTAAGTGAGTCAGCACAGTATATCGAATTTATTACAAATGTACAAAAAGATAAATAGTAAAAAACCTTAGCTTTGTATACTGTGATATATATACAGTATATACAAGACAAGTTTAATTGCACTTTTGCTTTTTGTTGTCCTTACGTTGTTCCAATTGCTTCCATTGTTTAACTTATTTGTAAGACCCTTTGGATAAAAGTCACTCCTAAATTACTAAATATAAATGTAATGCACATGGCAATGTTCTGCACTAGATTAATTATTTTAATACTTCAAAACCTTTAAGGTGGATGTAGATGTTGGTAAACAAACACATTCTCACTCCTGACATGTCACGTATTGAGTTCTTTGTAATACTTTTATACTACTTTTGGTCAGTTTATGCAATAAATACCTGTGACTATACTTTGATTCGACTATTGTGTTTTATATGGTTGAGAAATGGTTAGGTTTATGGTGGGGTTAGGTACTCCAAAATATCTTTGAAACAAATGTATGAAACAAATTCTATTAAACACTATGAATTAAACGTGTATTGTTCTGGAGCTTTTAGCTAACAACCTAAAGCTACAGAATACCCGGCTCGCCGAAAAACGACATCAAAGGGGTACCCTGTGTGTTAAAAAGGGGTGCCCAGGGGTCACTGCCTGAACGTCAACATGTGACGAGTCGGGAGTGAGAACATGTGTTGTTGTTTAAATATATATATTTTATATCTTTTCATTTTTTTACAAAGCATTATAATATATCCCATTATTTAGTGAGTTATCTATCACACATGGCATTTTTCTTCAATATCACGCAGCTCTATTTTTAAAACAACACACCTTGTTACTAAGAGCCTCTATTTTGTCTTGATCCAGCCTGTGCTGCCGGTTGCTTGCTTCTATGGTTGTGGCGAAGCGCTCCACCTCACGGTTCAGTACGCACACCACGTCTTCAAACGTCCCCGCCTTCACCTCAATCTCCTGACAGCGCCGGGCTAGTTCTGCCACTTTGGTCTTCTCGCTGTGCAGCTGAAGCTCCAGGGCGGCGCCTACCGTGTTGGGCAGAGGGATGAAGGAGGTGGGCAGAGGAGGAGGGGGCTGCCCGGAGGCAGACGCAGAGGACGACAGGGTGGAGGACGAAGATGAGGGGACCCCCTGCACGGGAGGTCTGGACGGGCCCGCGATGGCGCTCAACTGACTGACTCTGGCCTCCAGGTCTCTCAGAGCCTTATGGAGCTCGAGCGCTTTGTGACCCGCCAGCTCCAGATTCTGAGGCTGCAGACCCTCCAGACTGACCTTCATTCCCATGATGCAGTGGAGCAGCAGGTTGAGATGGTCGTGGGCGCAGGCACGCTCGTGCTCGTGGATCTTCTCTTTTTCCACCTTTAAGTCAAATCAGAGTGTAAAAGACAATATTTTAAATTGTTCGTATACAATGGCATTTACTTACCAACATATCACAACCAACCACATGATATCTGCATGGTGTCCTGAATTTACTGCAGAACTTGATGTGATCAAAATACTAAAAAAGACAAAAACAGAGGACCGAATAATGAACATCCATCCCCACATCTGTCAGGTTCTGTGTTGTGAAGGGCATAATGAGTGGCAATCTTCACGTTTGGACGTGATACATTTTTGATTAACTGACTTTTTCTCTTGGGATTTTCTTCTTGGCGCATCCTTCACAGATCATGGGGTATTTGGGACAGATTTCATCATGTGCCTGTGAAAACATTGCATTGTTTTGTAAGACAAATCGTTTTTTTTTTTAAACAACTTGGGCCACTCATTTACCTTGATGTTTTTGAAGTGAAATGGCTCTTTACAGTATTTACAGTTGAGGGTTCTCTCGGGGCATTCACGTTCATTGTGACGTTCCTGTTCGTTCAGTCTGATGAGCTCTTTACACAGGGAACAGGCCAGAATCATGAACTCACATTTCCCTTCATGGTTCAACTACAAAAAAATGACAAACACGTTATTCAGAAAGTCAATTTCTGTCACATATTTGCTATAATCATTAGGGCTATCACAATATTAGATTTTACTGCGCTGTTATCACTGTTACTATGGCCACAATATATATTGAAATGTTTTGTTGTTGTTTTAGGGCTATCAAACAAATAACCACAATATGTCGCATCCAGAAATAAAGTTTGTGTTAAAATAAAATATGTCTGTGCTGTGCATATTAATATGGTATTTATAAACATATGCAAGCATATATTTACGAAAAATTATAAAAATGTATAAACATTTATATATGATTAAATTATTGGTTAATATAAAATTAAGTAAATATTTCCTAACTTTGTATACGTGTGTTTATAAATTATTATATGCACATTGCACAGACATATATTATTATGAAAACAGACACTTTTAATATAGTTTCGACATCCCTAGTTTATTTTAAATGAACAAATGATGCTATAAGTTGAATCTATCTTTAATTTTGTTTATTTTATGTTTTTGTGTGTTTATTCTGCTAATGAACACACAACCTCATAATCTTTGATGCTTCCCTTCCAACAGCATCCCTCACTGATGCAGACGGCTGGGAGATTTTTCACCTCTCTTCTAGCCGCGTTGTCTGGAAACGCCTGCAAGACAAATACAGTTTACAGTTTTAAGGTCTAAATTTAAATCTTTTATATTATTTAAAAAATGAAAATGTCATGGCACTGCAGAGACAGGTATGTGTGCTTACACAGCCTTGTTTGAGAATTGATGTAGGCTCTTCAAAGATGTCCTCTTTGATACAAGCGCTACATTTCTGTGGTCCAGATCTAAACTCAAAGTGTAATACAAGGTAGATATTTAGACATCATACACTGTAATATTTAGTATGCAAATGGCTTGAGAACAATTTGTGAATTTAAAATTAAATTACAATGTATACAAAGACAAAATCCTATTATCTACAAAAAGTTTGAAAGAGTCTGTACATTCATTGCAGGGGAGTGATATGTAGAATTTGAGGATGTCTGAGAAATACACAGTCTTTCAAGTCCTTAAAATGAGTTACCCCACAGTCCGGTTGAAGCAGTAAGAGCAAAAGCGATGGCCGCACTGAGCTTGGAACGGTCTCCTCAAAATGTTTTGACAACAGTTGCATAAATGTTTGTCTTCAAGTTTATTGGCCAGGATCTTTTTGGGAAACCCTGGCTTGTTGTTCTCCATGGAGGAGGGTGGAGACGGTTCTTGAGCAGCCATATCCCCCTCTAAATGTTCCTGATCTACACAAACAGAGTCCAACAGTCAAACAACTGATAACAACATTTGCATTTTTGTATTCATGCATAAGACTGTTATGTGGTTTTAGATTCTTACATTATTTTCATTCATTAAGCACATTCCCTTCTTAAATTTGTATAGTTGATGAATTCGTATGTTGGATGTCTAGATCTTTTACTTTAGTCTTAGGGTTATAGTAAGTAAATTCTCATTTTTCACAACTTCTTAATGCATACAATTGTTTTACTGTATTACACATTATCACTTCTTACTGTTATCGTGTGTGCAGTATTTAAAAATAAAAAAATACAAAAGGTAGAGTTATACCTTTCAGCTCTATGCATTGTGTTTAAGGTTTTGAAAGGTTATTTTTTTCCTGTGCTTTCATCAGTAATGTTACATGAACAATAAACATGAAATCAACGAAAGCTTAAATGACACACAACAGGCCCCCAGATATAAAACCTCATCTCTTTGTTTCTGGCGTATCTGTGTGTTTCTATAAAAATGATGTATCATGTTGTCGGATACCATAAACATTCTAACATAAAACACACATGCAGAAGCCTCTGATGCACATTTGCTATCACTTTTGTGCGATATCGGCCAGCATCGACGCACATCACAGTCATCTGACATTCTTCCTTCTTTGTTGCTAAGCAAATGTAACATCTTTTAAACGATTGTTGCATCTCTTCTTTGCCGCCACGCCTCTTTTAAACGCATTAAAGGTATACGGCGAGTTCAACAATATACACGAAATCCGAGAGCTTTGATGTGTACTCACAGAAATCCTCGAGCTGCCGCAGATTTGGGTCTCATTGGGCTCGGGATCGGGTTCGGCTGGATGGACGGCGCTGATGTGTTTTGGTGCGCGACATTGTTGCGAAGAGCGCGTGCTCTTTCACGGGATTACGTCACCATGCGAGCATGCAGAGGGTTGTGTTGTATGTTCTGCGTGTGATGTGGTCTATCATGTTAACCCCCAGAGCCTCTGATCAAAAGAAAAACATCTTTAAATTCAATGCCAATTCCAAAACACAAAGCCCAAACCAAACAAACTAAAATACAGAGAGAGAGAGAGAGAGAGAGAGAGAGTATAGAGAAATGCTACAATATGAAAACACTCACAAAAACATTGCGGAGGTGCAGGAAAATCAATTGAAATGTTGCCTGTTCCTAAACAGAGAATCTAACGTTATTTTAAAATAATTAGTTAAACATTGATTGTATTTTTTTACAAAAACACAAATCTGTTCCTCAAATATAAACGCTAGAGGCGCTATATATTTGTTGGTTGTTGTTTCACACGGCCTATGTTCCACATTTAACCACTAGAGGCATCCCTGAGTAGTTTCTTACATTTTCGGCACTAGAGGCGCCATGTAGCGGTTATTCATTGCTTCACCACTAGAAAGAGTCGTTATTGTAAATTCCACCACTACAGGCGCCAAAGAGCCGTCGTTCGTCATTCAACCACTTGAGTGCCACAGAGCCATTGTTCACCTTCCACCAGCAGAGGCGCCCTTGAACATTTTTTCAAGCCAGCGTATCATCCCACGACTAGAGGCGCTGCGGCACGAGCGCGCACCCGACGCGCGCCCACTCTCTCCTCACAGCATTCCATAGCTGACGCTGAGAGGAATGAGAGATGCTACGGAAATGTTTCCCTCGCCTTCCATACACACCAGCAAACCGCGAAATGTGACTGAAACATCCTAAACGAAGAGCGCCGAGCAGGTAACGAGGCTGTTGAGAATAAAACGGCTCTGGTTTGACGTCGACTTGGATTTTAATTCGCTTTAGCGGTCAGTCAGTTTGAGGCGCGATGGCCCTCAAACAAACAGACGACTGCAAATAATTCACGTCAGTGAATAAACACGGGTGAGAATGAGCCGCTTCACAGCGACTGAATCACACTTTACTGTGAATACAAACCTCCACAGCAGGCTGTGATTCTGTCATTTTGCTTTGAGCTTCGTTGGTTTTGTTGGTTTGTAATGGGGTTGAAATTACATTTGTTGAGTATAAACTGACATTTTGGAGTGTTGTCTGAGGTCATTTGACTTTCTGTTGTTATGTGAGGGTTTGTTTTTATAAAGCTTCATAATGTTTTCTTGTTTTTTAAATAAGTGACCCTAAACTTTTGAATACTAATCCAATGCAATTTTAATTCTATAGATTTGTGCTCACAATGTTGTATTTTATGTAACGCAGCGTTCAAATAAATACTTATTGTAGTGTTTGTATATATGTTCCTCCATTTAGTCGCTCAAAAATACAAAAGTCCTAAATTTACTTTTAAATATTTTTGTTATTCTTAAGTCAACACAAGAAATGACACGTGCAGAACCATAAAAAACCTTTTTGTAAATGTTTATTCTGCTTCTCATACATAATGTGTAAATGGTATATCGATGTTTGTGTGAGGTTTCAATCCTTTTTCAGTTTATATGTTACAGTTGGACACCCAAAAATAATTATTTTGTCATCACTTTATCCTCCCTCAAGTCATTCAAGTCTGTATATGACTCTTTCTTCTTCTGTGGAACACAAAAGAAGATATTTTGAGAAATATAACACAATAGAAGTCAATGGGGGTTAATGTATTTTGGTTACCAACATTCCTCATAATATCTTCTGTTGTGTTCTGCTGAAGTCATGCGGGTTGGGAATGACATGCGGGTGAGTAAATGATAAAACAATTTTCATTTTTGGTTGAACTATCCTTCTAGCCTGCATTACAACAAACTCATAAAACAGTCTTTTGCTGTTATTTTATCTATTGTATTTGTCACAGCTAAAATGTCCAAATTGTTGTCCCACAGATGATGCCTGTGAACCAGGATGGCTAGATATCACGCAACGTTTACAGTAGCTCAGATGGCACACTTTTTGGATTGTGAAGTGTTGAAGTAAACTCACCTTAAGCAAACTGGATCTGTCAACGTCCTAATACTCCAAAGAAACCTTCCCTCCCGAGCTCCAAATATTGAAGACGGACCTCACCTTTGACCTGCTTAAACAAACAGAGGGAAAATGTGGGCTGCATCATATCTACCCTAAATATTAAACCGTGAACTCGTCAACCAGTAACTGTTTAAAAACGAACCGATATTCAGTTATCTTGGACTGTTTAAGAGCTTTATATCAAGATGTTTACCGCCCTGAAGAAGCTGGTCGGCTCTGAAGCTGTACAGCTGAGGGATAGAAATATCCCCGCAGGCCTGCAGTCCATGAATCAGAGTCTACAGAGACGCTTTGCCAAAGGCGTACAATACAACAGTAAGAGTTTCACGTTTAATCTAATATTACTTCATTAGAGCTTCGGACAGATCATTTCTGTATAACGTTCATGTTCTTTGTTACAAATTGTGTTAATGACTTATGTTTGACTTGTTTATTGCATTAGGGTATGGAATGGGATATATGATATTTTGTAGTTAAATTTGTTCACTTGGTTGTCCAAAAAGTAGAATCTATTGTCATTGACATATTCTTCATTGACTTTTTGTGAGATTTTTGTATTGAAATTTTGTTTTAGGATGAAAAAATACATATTTGCGTAAGGCGTAAATTAATGATGTAATCTTTAATACTGTTATACAATAATACATACTGGAATGTAGCTATATATAGCTAAAATAGCCATAATATTTAATTACTACAAATTGAAGTCATATTAAAACACTAATATTTGTATTGCAGATATTTTTACATCTGAGACTTTAGGATATCATTTTTTTATATAAAAATGCAACAAATGTCATTGTCCTATCTAATATTTATTTTCTTTGTGCAAAATATAATTTTTTATGACTTGAAGGTAAAGTATAACATGCCTGTATTTGTCAGGGTTTGTATCACGAGGTTGTGTTTTGACATGCGATGCTCCAGCAGAAAGCGGTTCCTCATTGATTTCGTTGTGGAAACAGCCCTGTGTTAATAAAATATGCATGAA
This sequence comes from Triplophysa tibetana, assembly GCA_008369825.1. Lineage (NCBI taxonomy): Eukaryota > Metazoa > Chordata > Actinopteri > Cypriniformes > Nemacheilidae > Triplophysa > Triplophysa tibetana. Next base: position 18,979,971 of record CM017901.1, on the reverse strand, counting down.
TGATACACGATCACCCACCTACTGGCCTATTTTTCCAGCTGCTTCTGCTTGGTGGAGGTATCTTTTTTTTAGTCACGCAGATCTCTTGAGATACCCGCTGTTTCGGTCTTAATAAAAAAGTATTTTTTCCAAAACAAATAGTCTAATCAAACATAAAGTGTGAAACATTACATCAATTGTGATTTTTCTGTTATAACCGTGTCCTGTTGAACCAAATTAATGAGAAATATTTTGGGGATTTTAGAGTTAGAGATAGAGTTTAGAGTTTAAATTTTTTCCTGTCTTGTCTTGATTCAGTGAAAATAGTCATCCGTGGAGACAGGAACACGGGTAAAAGCGCACTTTGGTACCGGCTTCAAGGGAAGAAGTTTTTAGAGGAGTACATTCCTACCCAGGAGATCCAGGTCACCAGCATTCACTGGAACTACAAAAGTAAGCAACATTTAAGATGTAGCAGATCCTGATGACAGTAACTTTCCAAATCTATCATTTGTGTTTTAATGTTTTCTCTTTCAGCAACAGATGATGTAGTGAAGGTTGAAGTCTGGGACGTGGTTGATAAAGGTGAGTTTTTCGCAAGCACACTGGAATGAGAGGATTATACAAAGAAACTAAAATATGGGCTTTGAAGTTTAAAGTTGCTCTTTAAATAAGTGTAATTAGTTAAATGGACTTTTTTGTTTTCTTGGTTTGCAAATAAAGGTCAAAAACTTCCTCTTCCAGAGGGTGTAGGTGAGAACAGATTGTTCTGCAGTCGTCTGTTTTAGTAATGAAGTAGTTAAACATTAAGCAGTGAGTTTTGTGTTTGTGTGTGTGGTGCTGTGTTCTTATCTTCTCTTACCATAAAACGTCCCAAAATAGATGTGATGTTCGGTTGCTTCACATGGACAAAGTTTTCTTACGTTCATTTTTAATAGAGGGCACGTGATGCATTTATAATGGATCACAATTTAAATCTAAACGTGTAAATATCATTTTTTTTGTTTGTTTATAATCTGATGATGGCACAGTAATGCTGTAAAGATCATGTACTGTTGTTTATCATGAACACACACAGTTTTAGAGTTTTGTTGTTCCAAAGTAATTTATTCTCAGAGCTCTGTTCAATTTGTCATGAAACTTTGGAACATTATGCCATATCAGAGAATGATGTTAATCATCTGGTGCTGGATGTTGTGTCTCAGACTCACTGTGAACTACTGAAGTACAGCCACACTTATTGTAATGTCTGTGTTTGTCAAACTACTGCAGGGAAAGGAAAACGGCGCGGAGAAAATCTGAAACTGGAAAATGAACCTCAGGAGGTATTTACAGTTGCTTTCTATCCATTTAATTACAATAATCTATACAAGATATAGGGATGCACCAGTATGTACATTTTCGCCGATAGTCATAACTGATAATTTTTTTATCATTGGAAGCTGTTAAATGATATATTTGCCGATAAACAGTATCTAAATATGAATATAAAATTCCCTAATATTGAAACAAAAGGAAAAAGTGGACAACTGCTTTGTTTGAAAACATTCACTGCAGAAAACAAGGTAACCATTAGTGCTCTTTTTCCCCTGAAAATCATGTACTAAGTAGAGGTCGACCGATATGCATTTTCAGGGCCTATACCGATTATTTCCATGTGAATTAGACCGATAACCGATATTTTGAACCGATATATATATGGTAGAAAAACGTAAATTTATATAAAAATTAAGAACACAGGCTCTGAAACATTTGAATCTACTAATCGACTACAATTAAGGAAAAAAGAATAGAGTTAAAATAACCCACAGACTGTATGCTTTATGATTAATCCCATGTTTAGTATGTGTAATTACATCTTTCATATTTCTCTTTTTTAGATTAGATTATGGTTTGCTAAATTTCATCAACATTGGTTTATTAGACCATTGCTTTATTTATTGCACCGCACTGTATTCTACCTCTTTCTGTGTTTTATTTGTCTTTTCTCATGTAAAGCTTTTTGGAAAGAAAAATGCATTGTAAAAACCACTAAATAAATAAAAAAATTGAATGGAATACATTATATTTATTTATATAAAAAAAATATGTTCTGATGAGTTAAACATTGCATAAAATACTAGAACTATTCAATAAATCAGTTTGCTCATAATTGGATTAACTAGCACAATTTGAATTTATATAATAAGTGTAAATAATTTATTGTTTTTATTAGCCTTATTGTGTATGTTGTTGAAAAGACCGCAAATGTTTTCATGAAGCTATAACATTAAAAGCAAATTTTAGGCACACTTAGTAAGTACATTAGCCTATTCCTTGAGTGTATTGTCGGCAAGACGGGCATTTAATCACACCCATGTGTGTCTCTGAACATTTATGTGTATAAATATAAGTTGCGAAAAATAACTCGATCTAACATTCGAGCAGCTAGAGATACGGAGTGTGTGTGTGCGCGCGTGCACGAGAGCGATCTGACTGAAGACCGACGATTCAAGTTCTTTATGCTTTAAAATGGCTTGTATTTTTTAAATGGCGTAACTTAAAATTACGTGCAAAACGCCAGCTCGATCAAGTACAAGAAACGCGTGTGCAGTGTGCTGCTCGCTTGCAGTGCAAAATCATTGTTATATTAAGGATGTGAATTATATCGACATGATAATAATGCCTAATTCCTGCGGAACCTGCAGGAAACCCGCAAAGCTGCTCCGAAATTCAGGCACTAATTATATTGAAGTGTTTTGCATCTTCAGTATAGTGGATTGTGATTTATTTCAACGTCTGATGCTGCCTTACCTCAGAGAGCATGAACGCGAAGCAGCTCCAGTTAGTAAGAGCTTTCGGTGTGAGAAAGAAAAAAACTTTCTGTTCCGCAGCCTCCCGCGTTGATTTGCGGGACTCGTGACTTAGTTCCAACAAATCAGAGGAGCAGTGGGCGGGCATTACTCTACGCAACAAATAGAGAGACGTGTTCCGACTGCTCTGCGATTATCGATATCTGTCATTTTCGAAGCAGATTTGCCGATAAAGTCATTTAAATTTGAAATGCGCTATTTGGCTCTGATGCAGCCAAGGATTTAGTGAGAGCAGTCGGAACATGTCACTCTAGTTTGTTGCCTAGAGTAATGCCCGCCCACTGCCCCTCTGATTTGTTGGGACTAAGTCACGAGTCCGGCCAATCAATGCGGAAGGCTGCGGAACAGAAAGTTTTTTTCACTGTCTCACACCGAAAGCGCTGCTTCGGCTTCATGGTCTCTGAAGTAAGGCAGCATTAGACGTTGAAATAAATCACAATCCACTACACTGAAGATGCAACACACTTCAATATAATTAGTGCCTGAATTTCGGAGCAGCTTTGCGGGTTTCCTGCAGGCTCCGCAGGATTTACCCATTATTATTATGTAGATATAATTCACATCCATAGTATAATAATGATTTGCTCTGCAAGCGAGCAGCACACTGCACACGCGTTTCTTGTACTTGATCGAGCTGGCGTTTTGCACGTAATTTTAAGTTACGCCATTTCAAAAATACAAGCCATTTTAAAGCATAAAGAACTTGAATCGTCGGTCTTCAGTCCGAGCGCTCTCATGCACGCGCAAACACGCACACACTCCCGATCTTAAGCTGCTCGCGACAAATGTTAGATCGAGTTATTTTTCGCAACTTATTTATACACGTAAATGTTCAGAGACACACATGGGTTTGATTTAATGCCCGTCTTGACGACAATACACTCAAGGAATAGGCTAATGTGCTAACTAAGTGTGCTTAAAATATGCTTTTAATGATATAGCTTCATGAAAACATTGGCGGTCTTTTCATCAACATACACAATAAAGCTACAAAGGAAATTAAATAATTTACACTTATTATATAAATTCAAACTGTGCTAGTTAATCCAATGATGAGCAAAATGATTAATTGAATAGTTCTAGTATTCTATGAAATGTTTAAGTTATCAGAACATCTTTTTTTCCATAAATAAATATTATTTATTCCATTCAAAGTGTTTTTTACAATGCATTTTTCTTTTCAAGCAGCTTTACATGAGAAAAGAAAAATAAAACCCAGAGAGAGGCAGATGAAACCCAGAGAGTGCGGTGCAATAAATAAAGCAATGGTCAAATAAACCAATGTTGATGAAATGTACCAAACCATAATCTAATCTAAAAAAGAGAAATATGAAAGATGTAATTACACATACTAAACATGGGATTAATCATAAAGCATACTGTCTGTGGGTTATTTTAACTCTCTTCATTTTTCCTTAATTGTAGTCGATTAGTAGATTCAAATGTTTCAGAGCCTGTGTTCTTGATTTTTATATAAATTTACGTTTTACACCATATATATATCGGTTCAAAATATCGGTTATCGGTCTAATTCACATGGAAATAAACGGTATCGGCCCTGAAAAACGCATATCGGTCGACCTCTAATAGAAATAGTCCATTTCATGAACAAACAGTATAGTGTGCAAGCCCTTAAAGGGGCAGCAGCATAATAAAGTTGTCTGTTTATAATCATCGTCAAACAACGAAGGATGGTCCCAAAAACACTGATATTAAGGGAATTGTGTTCTCTTATAAAATTATAAATTTTTAAATTATTTTTATTCATTTATAATTGATTTATACGATTGCTAAGTGATTTATTAAGGTATTAAACACATTTGAATGAAGCTTTAGGGATAATTTTTACATACCTCAGCCCATTACTCTGGTGCTACCAAATTAAGGGCTGTTGTCACCTCTCTCAAAAATTAGTCTAGAGCCCTGATATAAAACAAGCTTTGTGGATAAAAAGCGTACATGGACTACCATTTTATTTGTATTGTTTGTGCATCTTTTGTTTGCAACTCCTTTTTATTTTTTCCCAAAGCAACTAGTGCCAAAATGCATATGAAGTTTTAAAAGGATGTCAATTTCCCAGAGTGTGATTGTATTTATATATGAGGGCTAATGTTATAGGATATAAGCGTGTTCATATATAAATATTATAACCTATTTTACAAGTACCAGTAACTATTTTCCCACCAGTATTAATTAAAATAATACCATACTAAGAGATTTGATTTATAAAATGTGATACTTCGGGCACTTAACCACCTTACACATGACATTATAAACTAATCTTTTAAGATTGTTTTTCTCTGTGCAGTCAGAAACAGACGTGGCCCTTGATGCAGAGTTCCTGGACGTCTATAAGAACTGTAACGGTGTCATCCTGATGTTCGACATCACCAAACAGTGGTGAGGGCTGTCTCGTCCATCTCTTCCTCCCACATTCCACATTCATTCTCCCCGAACCTCACATTCATTATTCCATCTGATCCTCTGTACCTCTTTCGCTACATCACTCTCTGTGATACGACAGTTGTCTGTGGTCGGATCAAGTGCCAGAACTGAGTATTGGGTTGCAGCGGGTCTTTGAGAGAGAGAGTCTCTTTCTCAGTAGAGTCTAAGCTGCTTTCAGGAACAAACAAGACAATGAAACCAATATCTGAGTGCAGCCTGGTGTCTCAAAGGATCTGACTGTGTTCATCTCTCTGCTCTTTAAACTTCCGTCTCTTTGCTTTTAATCCAAGCACATTGAGGCTCTTTTTGTTTGCAAAGTAAAACTGCTGTATTTGGTGGTTGAGAGACTTTGTGACGCTTGCATTATTCTTTTGTCTGTCCTTGAAACTTCTCTGTAGTAAAACCTGAATAGAATCTTATTAGAAATGATACATTTTATTGTGTTTCATGTGGATTTTTTGTTAGTTTCACAATACCACAATACGTTTTACCAGAAAGATGTGAGTTTATTTCATTTGGAGCCTTTCGTTTGGACCAAAAATAATAAATCACAATATTTAATCACTTGTCATGACCTCTGAGGGGGACAAGTTTACCATGTTTATTGTCATGTTTTTGCTGCTCTTTGGCTTGTAAACAAACATTAGACAACTTGTTTACTGCTTGCTTTAGATTCTGCTCGCTAATGTAACGCAGGGATTTCAAAGACTCTTTCTTGCCAACATTTATGTGGGTTAACTTTGGCAGTCATGGCCAATTATTAACATAAGAAAAGTAATGCAAATAATAAGACCGTAATAATGAGAACAATGCATGTCTTTCTTTGATGCAGGACGTTCAACTACATCCTTAGGGAACTGCCAAAAGTGCCGACACACATTCCAGTGTGTGTATTGGGAAACCAGCGGGACATGGGCGAGCACAGGGTCATCTTACCCGACGACATCAGAGACTTCATCAACAACTTGAACAGGTGGGCACTAAATTTAACATACAAGGTTATAACTTGAACACAATCATTCAACCAACTCGTTCAAAACCGCTGATTCATTCGCTGATCACATCAAGAACGAAGCAAGTGTCTTGATGAATGACTCTCTCAATCTTGTCCGAGTTGTTCAATACATGGATAAATTAAGGAGAGAAACACCGCAAAAATAGAGATGGAAGCGTTCAAATGAACATTAAGGCACATATGCAACATAAGTTACGGCTCTACGATACTACCGTTTAAAAAACAAAGTGGCATCGTGGGAATTTTGAAGCTTTAGCTACCGTAGCTTTAGCTACCGTAGCTTTATGCTACCGTAGCTCTGGTACACCTTGCAACCCTAATATAGAGTATATATAACCAGTGTTGGGTGTAGTTAGTTACTTAGTAATTAGTTACTGTAATTGAATTACTTTTCTCTTGTAAAAGTAAAGTAAGGGATTACTCTTATTTTTCTGTAATTAAATTAGTTACTTTTGATGTTATTAAACTAAATACTTTGTGTAATATACAGTTGTGCTCAAAAGTTTCCACATCCATTGCAGAATCTAAAAAAAGCTGAAACTTTTGGAAAAATAAAAGGATTTTTTTAAATTAAGGTTTCTTTTTTATTTAGTCCTGCCCTGAGCAATTTATTTCACTAAAGAATTTCTAAAAAAAAGCCCAGGGCAAATTTTACATGCCCCTGATTCTTAATACTCTATGATGTTACCTAAACAGTCAATGACAGCTTTTATGTTTAGTCATGGTTGTTTAAGGGGACAGTCTCATGACAAAGAAGAAACCCATAAAACAACTATGACCAAACATAAAAACTGTCATTGACTGTTTAGGTAACATTATAGAGTATTTAGAATCAGGAGCGCATAAGCTTTTACAGTGGGCTATTTTAGAAATTCTCTTATAATTCTTAGTGTCAACTTTATGTTAACATTTCCTTAGTGAAATTACTTGCTCAGGGCAGGACTAAATTAAAATTAAACCTTTCTTTACAAAAATCCTCTTATTTTTCCAAATGTTTCAGCTTTTTCCAGAATCTGCAAGGGGTGTGTAAACCTTTGAGCACAACTGTATGTGTTTGCAAAAGTGGAATAGACATCAAAAGTCTAACTTTAAAATCCGAAAGCTTTAATGTATAATTCTCACATTTTTTATACGTTGGTCAGTAAATAAGAGTACTTTATTTAGATTAATATTATTGATTTGAATGAATTCAATAAGTCGTTTCATGTCCATCTTTGAATCACTTAACCAATCAAGGCTGATGAAGGATATACAAAGTAATTAGTTATAAAATACTTTTTGGAGATTGTAATTTGTACAGTGATGTAATTACACTATTCAATATGTAATTAGTTACTAGTAATTTATTACTTTTTCAGAGTAACACACCCGACACTCTATATATCACCATGTCTACACCAGAGGCGGCGCAAGCGATGCAAGACCATAAACTCATTAGAAACCATTATAATTAGAAATTTTGTCCTCACTGGATGGGGCAAGACAATCCCATTAGAACAAGCTGTATGGCGTGTCACGCGTGTAAACACAGTGTAAGAGCAATGCTAAAGGTTCGTTTACACTATAAACGATTGAAGAACATCCACAGTTATTAAACTGTTATTGTTCTGGTGTGGACATCGACTTGTCATGCCAAGAATGTTGTATTTGTGTTTGTTGCTATATCTTTTCTTTATACCATCATCTTGTATGATTTCAGACCTCCAGGCTCCTCCTACATTCACTATGCCGAATCCTCCATGAAGAATGGCTTTGGACTCAAATATCTTCATCGTTTCTTCAATATACCCTTCCTGCAGCTTCAGGTCAGTGGAAGAGCATGTCGAAGACATAATGTCGATCATGGTTTAGTCACGGTGTTAAATGTATGGAAAGAGTCTTAACAAAGGTCTTAACAAAGGTTCTAAAAAGTATAAAATTAAGCTCCACGATCTTCCCAAAAAAGCATATCACAATCTTCATAACAAAGAATCTTGATCCAAGATCTGCATTGAAATAAAGGGCTGTACATAAACTTTTTTGCAGATATCACTGGTGACTAAAACTAATCAAATTAGCGGTGCGCCAACGATTAACTTCACACACAAACAAGGAAAAATACTGTAAAAGCGTTCAAAACTGTATCGCACACGTGAGACCTCGCAGCACGACAAGAGTGATTCGAAAGCATACAGAGCTCTCTGCTCTCTCAAGGTGCTTCAATGTCATAAACCAATGCAGCGCTGAATGATTTCGAACACACCACTTGGTTTAGGCGACAGACGAGATCACGATCCTCATGATTCTGTTGAAAAGTAAATTGAGGACGCCTTCAAGATCGATCAAAATTTAAGATCGTCAGATTGCCCACCCCTGCATGATTTCTGTATATACCCTGTAGTAGTTCTTTGTAGTGAAATGTTGAAATATAGTATGCGTACTGAGAGATTCTGCTGTACATCAATTAGTTTTATATTTGGAATTTTTATTTAATTGAAGTTGTTGCTTCCTGTTTCTTTCACTTGTACATCACCATTTGCGATTGATTTGTCGTAACCTTATAATCCTCATTGTGCGTTTCATGAGACTCCTGAGACTGTCTGAATGGCATAAATTAATAAGGCAGGTTTAACTTCGCAGGATCAGTGTTGACTGTTGTGTCTTATATGTCAGAGTCTGATTCTCTTCCTACGGTCAGTCTCCAGTCAGCAGGTTCATGGGCATGTTTAAGTGGATATTTACTCTGTTAAAGAAATTCAAGTAGCCAGCTTAGCGATGTTTGCAAATAAAACCTATACAGAACCATTAACGCACAACAAAGCTATGCAAAGCTGTACACCTGTAGATTAGAAACATTGTTGCACATAATGTATAAATAATGAATGACTGTAGATCTCACTCCGATCTGAAGGGTTTGTTGTCTTTTAAAAGTATGTGGGGTTTTAATCTAAACCTGTCTATTAACATGTTAGCTGGATTGTGTTGATTTGTGCTTTCTAGGATATAAGCTTTTACATTAGTGATAGAGGTGAAACATGTTTCTTCCCGTTTCTTGCTGGGAAGTGAGCAGCACCTTGTGCTCATGAAACTTTCAGCTGTGTGTTGAGATCTGTTTTCCACTTCATGCTATTATCTTCCATCATAGTTTAAAGGCCACCTCCTTTTCGTGTGACCCAAGATAATTAGTACATCCTTGACCCAACAAAAGGGCCAGAGGATGAATCTTCTCATTGAAATGAGGTTGATGTGGCATTTGTTTGTGTTTGCAGAGAGAAACTCTGTTACGGCAGTTGGAGACAAATCAACTCGATATTGATGCCATGTTGGAGGAGCTCAATGTTCAGCAAGAGACGGAAGACCAGAACTATGACATGTAAGTGTGAATGCACACCGTTTTTTATGAGATATGACGCACAGACTGGGAGAAAGCTAATACGCTTTTTAATAGCAGTAGTGGACAGTCGCATATTTATATACAGTATGACTACTATGAAGTTATATAATCAAACAATTACAAAACACACTCTGTTATATGAAATAAAAACGGATGTCTTTTCAGATTTTTGGAGATGATGGAGAACCGTAAAGCTTATGGCTCTCCGGCGCCCTCTAATGGCCAGAGCCCATCCTCAGGCTCCCAGTCACCCGTGGTGCTGCCTGGAGGTGCCTCACCTAGTAACTCCAGCCCCAGTACCCCACAGGCCCCTCCTCCCGGCCCGACCCAGTCTGCACCTCCACCCCCTCCATCTATACCCCGCCCCGCTGCCCAGACAACAGTCGCCTACGTACCCCTTACCCAGGGACTATCGCAAACCCAGGAGCCTCCGGCACCGATGCCCTCTACACCTCAACCAGCACCTCCTCCTGCCCAGAAAAGAGGTTTCATCTCACGCCTGTTTGGATCCGCTGCTGCAGAGACTTCACCAGACAAAACAGGTCCGTTTTTGTTCATTCACAGCAAACATGGAATATAGAAGCTAGCAGTGCGATATGCTAATAATAAGAAATACACAGCACAAAATACAACACATTTTTATAAGTATGGCACTAAAGTTAGAACAATTGTTTCTGCTGTTTTTTACAGTTTGAATGATTAAAAAATAATCTCTCAGAAGAACTATTATTGGTTTGACAGCAGCCCATCTAAACATTGTCTTGCAGCGCATTTTATTTATATCATATGTACATATATATTTGGACTGTTTCAAGATTTATATCATCAAGAATTAAAGTTTATTCATATAATAATAAATGTCTATGCACTGTGTATATTTATTTAGTATTTATAATCATTCACATACATGTAAATATTTAAGACAAAGATAAAAACGAATAAATGTTTAAATATAATTTAAATTATATAAAATATGAATATGAATATATATACATGCAGATATTTACACGTACAAAATATCTATGCACATTGCACAGACATGTATTATGTGCGAACACAAACTTTTATTCGATTAATCGTGGGACAGCCCTAGTTAAAATGACATTACACTTGTCATTGTTGTTCTTCTTTATTGGATGTGATCTTGTTTAAATACTGCTTCGGGAAATTTATAAATATGAATTAACCGGGTGCTAAATAAATAAATGTGACGAAAGTGACGAAGCGGCCTTGGGTCAGGACTGGTGATGTTATTTAAATAAAAGGTTGTAGGTTTGAACCCCTGGAAGTTTGATTCATAAACTTTATTATTATTTTGCTCTGGAGCATAACACGTAATCCCAGAGAGATTATTCCCATGATGTGAATAAAGATATCAAAACTGTGGTCTTCACAACCTTTGTTGTTTTGCTAATGTGATTGTGTGTACTGTATATAGAGGGTCAGTTCTACAGGGACTACACCGATCACATACTGAATACCAATGAGCCATTATCAGACGACACCAGCCTGCCATTGCCAAGCCATTACTGAGACTAGCGAACTGAGAAACACACACACACGCTGCTCTGCACCAGTGGATTTGCTGCTGCATTGCAGATCCAGGGGGATGCTGTAAATCACATCCATCAATACACACATACATATACATCAATACTGTGTGTCTGTATGCTATCATGGGTTGACAAGGGGAATTCATAGGCTACATATTCAAATATTACTTACAAATACTACCCTTCCTTAATTTAATCTCACAAGGACAGTGGACAAATGCAAACACATTATTTTTCTTATTTCTCCAATACAGGATATCATACAGTAACATTTATGTGGTGTTCTATCTTTTTCAGACACTCTGGTTTCTGACAGCCCCAATCCTTCTGGAAATGTCGACAACTTTGTGCCGGAGGTCAGCTTGGACCGGGGCTTTCTGGAAGATGGTGGAACAGCAACAAAGTCGGCAGATAAATCAAAGAAGAAACTTAAAGAAAGAGCTCCAATCCTGGACAGTGACAGGTGAGTCCTTCAGCTCAGTTTGTAGAGCATCGCGGTTAAAGTGCAGAGGTCATGGTGATGTTTTTGTTTCACGTTTTTTCTTGTCTTTTCCTCAGTGATGCAGAGGGACGGGGAAATCCTCTGGTTTCAGGTTTCCAGGACGATTTAGATCCAGATGACAGAGTGCTGCGTCAGCCGGCCGTTAAAGCTGCAGTCCCGAGCATGGGTGTCACCCTCACAAGTGATGAAGAGGAGGATGGTTCATCTCTACCCTCGGCTTTCCAAAACAAAGACATCATACTGAACACAAAAGGGTCCGAAGCGGCTGTTAAGCCGTCTTGCTTTAAAAAAAAGGATCAAACATGTTGAGACTTGACCAGAAGCTTTGTGATTTGTTGCTTTAATGAATGTTAATGAGTTTTAATGATACAGATTGTTTTATCAGCAGAGAGACTTATTGCAGGCAAAACAAATCATGACTTGTTATAATGTTGTTCTATTTCATATCGATTAAGAATCAGAAAGTAAGTTTTATCTAAACTAACCAGGCGTGGAATTTTCCCTCAGATCTTCAGTGAACTCGGTCAAACAGCAGCAATCCCGGTCAAAAGCAGTCGAAAGACCCCAAAGCCTAGGATCTGTGGTGCAGCGAAAAGGTCGGAAGACAGGAGGTGCTGTTGAGATTGGATCAGATTCAGATGATCATGATGCTCCAGTCGCTCAACAGATGCTGTCATTTGTCATGGATGACCCAGACTTTGAAAGCGAAGAGCTGGATGTACCCAAGATCAAGAAGGTAGAGAATCACTAGAGAAATGGCATGATGAACCTTTTCTGTCTTATGGTAATTCTTAACTTTATACGGAACACAGAAAATAATTTGGACTCATCAATAAGTGTGTCAAAGCAAAACCACGTGTTATTCAGTTGGAAGCTACTTCATTTCGTCTCTGTTTCTCATAGGAGGCCTATTCATCTCGCAATGAATTTGATGGGTTTAATGATGGTTTGGTGTTAACTGAGCCTCCCATACCTGACGCTCCCTCTTTCAAGAATGACATTGACCTCTTTGGTCTGGGGTTTGAAGATGCGACTTGTAAGAGTAAAGACAGCAGCGACGACCCAGATGGTAACAACAACTAACTGCTCTTCAATCACCCTAAGAAATATACATTTCAAATTACACATCATATTTAAAACTTGTCAGGCTTGTGAGATGTCCTACCTTTAAAAGTTCAATAAACAGTTCAGATGGAAAAAAACTGTATGTTATTGTGGTTTGTGTACAATGTTGTTGTAATAATAAATACTAATAACAAATACAACCACATTCTTCCTCTATATTTTATAGTTGTGATGTGGATTCCACTATTCTCTAAAGTAATTTTTAAAAAATTTAAACTTGATATTTCTTGCCGTAAATGAGCCTTAGGACCTAATAAACCTGCTTTATCTTTCAGACAATGAAAGCAGGCACTCGAAGGACAAGAAGAAGAAGAAAAAGAAAAGCAAAGAGGTACAAAATATAATAGAATTCGTTTGAAACATTATTTGTACACCAAGCTGTATTAAAGCTCAAAATGTAATTCCATAATGGCGTTTTTAGTTTTCTTGTGTGTGGTTTGTTTTTTCGAGGGAACCTGTTGTTACGCAAGACAAATTTTCGATTTTAGCCCATTGCGCAGTGAGTCTGCAATTTGCTTCCGAAATTTCTGCACGTTAAAAAATAAATTCTACCTCACGTTGTGTCAATCACATTTACACACTGCCACTGATATTTTCTTCCGTCATAAACAAATTGTACTGGGTTAGATTTTCTGTGTATTTTCGCATCCGGAGCAATCATTTGGAGAGGCTTTTTAACAATTCAGAGACAATGTACAAACGAGCACCAAAATACGAAGAAACTTGACTTTCGTGCCTTCTGATTTGCGACACACATTAAAATAAGATGAATTTGTGTGTGTCTAGGAGGATGAAAAAAGCAGCAAAAAACGACACAAACACAAGAAAAAGGAAAAAGAAGAATCTGGAACAGGGGACGAGAAAGAAAAGAGGAAGAAGAAATCAAAGAGCAAGAAATCAGGACCTGTGGATGATCTAGAGGCCTTCCTGGCAGGGGAGGGTCCAGTAAACACTGAGAGCGGGGCCTATGAGGAACTATAGAGCTCCATCTAAACAGTCAGGGTTTGACATCAAACTGACTGTGTGCTGTCATCAGGTCATGATCCCATTCACTCCACATCTGTTTTTCAGTGACTAACCTCTTGATTTTTTACAACAGTTCGGTCTTCTGGCTTCACATTTTAGGTGGAGATTTCTGGAGTTGGCACATAGGTTTGCTTTATCCCAGTTTTCAAAATGAACATCAGTATTTTAGATGGGTTGTTATTGACGGACAGATTTCACTTGCTGCTTAAGATTCTCCACCTTTGATTCCGTTATTATCACCCAAATCAATCACCTTACACAGAAACCAAAATGTGTCACAAACACTTGATGAGGTTGACCACAGTTTAGCTTTATTAGTTTTACGTGTGTGTTTGTGTCTTTGTCAGTTTATGTGTTTGTCCTGTATGTGTTGCGTGTGTTTGCATGCATGGACAGTTGTATATTTTCATTTTGGAAATGTGTAGAGCGGATATTTACACAAATAAGGCCTCTTTCATAAGACTCTTTTTTGTTTTGTTTAAGGAAATAAGAATCGTTTGGTTTTGAAAAGGAACATTACGTTAAGGTTAAATGCAACTATTTATGTCAGAAAGGGTTTACACGTAGATATGTTCAACTTTCAGGAACAATGTACGACCGCTGAATTTTTGTGTCTCACAAATGAAGCCCAACGTTGCTTGACACTCCCTGTCTTCCAGACGTTTCTGAATGTCCTTGTACATTAGGCTGTCAAATGACTATATTACATAATTGTATTTCATTTTGCTGTTTTCAGTTTGTTAACAAAGGCCTTATATATTTTAAGTGAATTCAAACGAAAGCCTTTTGTCCGCTGACATACTTCTTATAGTTTTACTACAGGCTGAATAAAAGCACTGTGTATTTGAAATCTGATCTTTTATTTTGGATAATAAATCCATCTAGAATTTATTTACTTATCGTTTATAAAACAGCAAGCAGTGTTATTCAAATTTTTATTGAGGAAGATAGTCAAATTATAATTCATGACTATTAAAATTTCACAAACAAAAATGTTTTTTTAATTAAAGTTTCTGAACAAATTTTCATAATTATAGTTTTTGATAAAACACTACACATTAGTTGGTCAATACATCAGTTTTCTTGCTGTGTGTAGATCCTGTTTTACTATAGATGTGCACCATCAGCAAATCTTAGTCCTCAATGACCTCCAGATAATTTAACAAAAACAACTGTGACTTTAAACGTGATCACAGAAATCTGTGTCTTTTCTGTTATGCCACGCTGCTTTCAACTCTTCTCACAGTTATACTGCACTCGTGGACCCAACGGAAAAAAATTCAGAACAATTTAATGTAACATCGTATTTTGAATGAACGCATTTCTGATTTCTAATGGTTGTAATTGCCACGAATATGGAAAATATCTTGAACTTCTGTGATCCGCACATGTATCGATGAATGAAAATGATCTAGATTGTTTACTCTCGATGGGGCATCGATTCACGAAACACGCAGATTTAATTTGAATGTAAATTGTATGCAAACAGTTCTACATTTTGTTCTACTCCCGTTTCAAAAACGAGACCCAATGTTTACTTGAAACACTGCAAGGAAGACTTTTTATATTTTATCAAATAACCAAATTATTTCAATTGTTTTGCTTCTTCAGGAGTGAAATGTGTTATTTGAAATGGTTTAAATCTGAAATCTGTTGTTTGTTTTCCTCTATTAGGCAGTGCACATAATTGAGATAACATAATGAAGAATGTACTTTCTGCCTCCTAAGAGAATGACTTTATGGAAGGGTGCTGTGATATAGATCCTTTCATCCTGGAATCGTGGAAAATGTTTGAACTTATTGTTTTGGCCCAATGTGTCCATCCGGCCATAGATTTACTCTACATTCCCTTAGGCATGGATACGCTTCCACCCTGACAACTGAATGTTTATACTCGCTCGTGAAGATGTTATCCCAGAATCCTCAAGAGTGTGTTAACTTACCAGACCCCTAGATTCATTCCCACGTGTCTTCATCGATGATTGCGTGCATCCCCAAATCAAGTGTGCCGTCATCCCCACACGCGCCGCAGAGAGTCTGTGATGCGTCGCACCGTTGCTACGGAAACACACGCCTGGGAGAATTGTCTCTACACTCTCACTGTGATAAATAGTCACGCTCTCCTGGATAAACAAGACTCGACTACTCCCACCCCAAACCAGCACAGGGACACAACCTCGAACACATATCATCATCTTTATTGACTCCTAAGGGCCCTTGGTTTATTTATTTGATCTCTATACAAGAAAGGGAGACGGCCATCGAGCGTGTTGGTGCTGACTGGCTGTGAAACTGCATGCAATGACAAAGAGCACTACACAGCGTCTTCTTTTATGGACCTCTTTAGATTTACTGAAAAAGTGTTTGTAGGAACGCTACTTTTAAACCTTACTGTTTGGTTTTTATCTATCCAGCATATACATTCCAAAGCCTTTGTGTTTATTTAGCCATTCATGGTTGTGGAAATGGTTCCCTATTTTTTTTTTACCCTGTTTCACTACCCAGTTTTCATGTTCCATTTATGTGTTTCAATTGTGTAATAAATGCAGGAAATTTTGACAAGGGTTGAAAAAAGACTCCAAAAACGTTCAGCTTGTGTGTCTTGTTTTTATGAAATGCACGCTGAATTTTTCAGCTCCTAAGTCGCAGATCATTTCACCCCAAACATAAATAAAAATGAATGTAGCATTATTATGAGTTTTGTAGTGTAATATGACACTTACACATGGTGACATCATACTTTTCTATCTCTGATTTCTCTTGCTTTGTTTTCTTCATCTTCAACGCTGTGCTTTTAACCACCCTGCTAGCAACGTCTTTTCCCCTTTTTGGACATGCAGATCTATTTTAGGTTTGGGTCATCACCACTGGGGGGAGCAGTGAGGTCCAGTGATGTCACACAGGTCTCAGGTGAGATAAGCCTGACTGTTTTACTATTGCTAAGCAACAATGCAACTAATGGCATCCATATAAAGTATAATTGGTGCACACAGTTGAATGTTTGTAACATTTGGAAGTGTTGTTTTGACTTGATGTTGATTCAAATGATGATGTGTCTGATCTGTATGTCTGTTACATAATGTCGTACAGAGCCAAGTGAGGGATATATGTTTCGTCATGTCTTGTCAGTCGGTTTACTCTGTTGAGTCCACACAATTTATGTGATGTCACACTTGCCCAGCTGTCCATTGTCCATCTTTCATTCTAAGGGCCGTCAAAATCATGGAAAGTTAAATTACTGTATAAATAATTTTCTGTGGGGAGAGGGGGGATCATTCGCCCCTTAAATATGTAATGTGTGTGCACCTCCAGGCAGGGGCGGAATGGGTTGTTGTGTAGGCTGTGGAGAGGCAGATGGTCATGTCAGTTCTGGCACATTGTTGGTCTTGACTGCCCATGTGCAACACACATCTGCCTGAACACACAACACACACACGTGTTGACTCACAGCACCTCCATGACAACCAGACCAGTACAGCCCCATCAAGACTCGGACAAAAATAACCTGCATCACACACGCACTCACTGTTCTGCAGCAGGATCCACAGAATCTGGAGTATTGTGCGGCTGTCGAGAGAAAGTGTGGCATTACTTTAATGTCAACTTGATTTTAAATTGTATTTTTTGAATATCAGAAAAGTTGCATCAGCTCTTCATGCATTGTGTCCGTGCACTATATTCTCTTAAAAATGGTTGCTTAAATGTTTTTGTCTTTTTGTATTCTGTTGGCTTTTGTAATGGTTCTGTTTTTGGTCTTTGCACATAAAGTCCGAAAAGTCGTTTACATTTTTTCGTATTTGCTCTCGTTTGTACGGTGTCTCTGAATTGTCAAAACTCCTCTCAAAATGCTTGCTACGGGTGCGAACAACATAGAAAATCAATTATTTTTTGACTGACAAAACTATCGGAGGCAGTGTGTAAATGTGTTATTTTATAATTTCTGACGAAAAATTCCGGATTCAATGTGCCATGGCCTTAAGTGTTTCAGGATTTCCGAGTAGTGATGACGGTCGGAATTGAGTAATTGTGTGGAGATCTCACTGAGATTTTTGAATGAGAAAATGAAAGCTCATTTGCTTCTAGTAAATAAACGAGTGTTCAGTTATGATCATTTAGTGCGGTTTATCATCTGTTTGTTTGTTCTTAGTCAGCAAATGAAACCGTCGTGTGAAGGGCTGAGCTGTTCTGACTGTGGGCTGCTGTTCTCTCTGAATGTCGGTATAAAGTTAAATGACTCGCTCTCAGTTGCTCTCTCACTCGCTCTCTTCCTTACTCTCTGTCTGACTCTGCATCTCTCTATGTCTCTTTCTTAGTAACTCGCACTCCTTTACTGTGTATGACTCTCTCTCTTTTTCACTGACTCCCCCCATTTCTCACTCCCCCTCTTTGTCTTTCCTCCTCTCTTTCTTACTGTCTCAATTTCCCTTTCTCATTCTGCCTCTACCTCTTTCCTCTCTGCCTATCACTCACTCACTCGCTTCCTCTCCTTTGCCTCTCCTCTTTTCCTCTTACTCACTCTCTTCTCTGCCTCTCTCCCTTTTATGCTCGCTCACTCACATACACTCACTCATTTCCCTCACTTCCTTCATCTTCCTGTCTGCCTCTTTCCTACTGTCTTACTCACCCTCTTCTTTTGCTCTCTTACTCTCTCTTTCTTTCTCTCTCTCTCTCGCTAGCTCTCTGTCTCTCTCTCTTTTAATTCCTATGGTCATTTCCTTCCATTCAAATAACTGGCTTATCAAGCACAATATGTGGGCTTGGAAAGAAAAGGAAATTAAATTGAGGTGAGATACTGTGCAACTCACTGCAGTCTGCCGACAGGGAGGGAGAGAGAGAGAGATTTGCACTTTGAAAAACTGAATAATGTGGCTATGAATCATGCACAGTGAGACCAGAAGTGAGCATTAAATAAGTAAATAGCATTAGATTTCACGTTGCAGGGAACTCAACAGTAAAGTTTTATGTTTTTTGAGATTTGCTCAGTTAAGAGAATACTCAAGATTTCTCAGAAATTGTGAAGCATTTATTTGAAAACTCAGCGTCTGTTTATTGATTTACAGTAATCTGTGTCTCATTAGGGAGGATGATGTTTATGATCCTCCAGGGCCAAAGATTGAGTGAGAATTGATTTTCTTTAGTTAGTACTAAAATGACATTAAAAAGAACACTTTTCACAACACATTGGGCATAATATTGATCTGTATGGATGTTTATAAATAGATTCAATCAAAAACTTTTTTTAAATGTAAAAGCCACAGATTTGAGGCATCGTATGTTTATTTTAAAGTCTAGTGTGAAATTTTTTTGCGATCTGTTGAAAGAAATGCAATATGCATAACTATGAAGTGTTTTGTTTTTAACATTTATGCATTTGGCAAACGCTTTTATCCAAAGCGACTTACATTGCATTATACTGTACATTTGTTTCAAATTATTATCTTAGAATGTGCTATTTCTTTCTACATATACCGCGGGTCCTCTTACAAGGAGTTCGACATGTTGTTTCTACAGTAGCCCTAAATGGACAAACTGCTCTAAAGAACGCGTTTCGTAAATACCTTATCTCGCTCGGCAAAAAAGTTGACCGTGACACCATGTTTGTCTTGTGTCAGCCACCATAGTGCTTGGAAAGAGAGGGGCGGAGATACCGCTAGATTCTGATCTGATCGGTACAAATCTCGGCTTCTTTTCCTAAATTTGCCACCTAAGCATACCCAAAAAAGTTAGGCTTCAATCAACAATCTTAAATTGGTGAAAATAAAAGAATCCTTAATGAGCCGTTAGTGCCAATTTGTGGGCACCCATAGGAAATGAATGGGAAATTACTAAAATTCTGAGCAATTTTTTGTTTAATAAGCATCCATAAGTCCAACAAAATACAGATCATTCATACACATAAACGAAGGGGTGTGCCTATACAACATCCTCAATGTGACCAGCATTAACACACATGCACACACACACCACCACAAACAAAGAACTGAAACCATATAACAGAGAACTTTTTTAATACTTTGTCAAATAGAAACAGCTACCCACACAGTAATAACTGTAATAACGGAGCAATTAAAAAGCCAATCAGCCATTGTGCAGAGCACACACACACACTGCAAAGAGAGATCAAAAGTCCCTCTGCAAGATTTGTTGATGCTTCCTTAAAACAGCTAAAGTTAAGTTTTCAAACAATTTTGTAGCAGTACAATGGCAAAGATGTTTACTGTAGCAGAGACTCTGGATCTCCAACTTGAAATTTGATGTTTGTTGCTGCAAATAAGTGATTGCGTTCTCCTACTTTGCATTTCCTTATAACACTGATAGATTTGTCTGTAAGCATATTATGGCATCGTACCCAACAATTTATTTTTTAATTCAACAATTTTAACTTTTAGAATCTAGAACCAGTGAGTAGCACTGCTGTTGAAATTAAATGTAGTTGCTATATTGATTAAATCAGATGTCACCAAAAAACTAGAGTGGGTCATATTTCCTGTTGCTCAGTGGTTAGAGCATGGCGTTAACCGCTCCAACGTCATGTGTTCGATCCCAGGGATTGTACATAGGCCTTATTTGAAACAAATGGTATAACATCAATGTCACTTTGGATAAAAGCATCTGCTAAATGCATAAATGTGAATATTTTGGGGGGTTTTCGTTGCATTTTAATTATTGGAAAGAAGATTTTTATAAAAGTCTTAATAAAGTGGATTTAAGGTAAAAATAACAATAAAAATGCTTATTTTATTTACATTGATAATTCATGTATTTGCTACTTTAAGTCAATCAGATGTAAAAAATCTGAAGGGTCATTTATCAAAAAGTTTTAATTAGCGGAATGAAGTTTTTAATGAAAATCATGTTTTCGTGTGAATTTTGGGTGAAAAACATAAAAACTGCTTATTTATATAATATTTATATAAATATTTATATTATTTATATGATATATATATTTTACATCCAAATAAACAGAGTAATTGACGTAAAAAATAACATAAACATCACCTCATAAATGCATAACTCGAAAGATTTTACATTTATTAAAAAGAAAAGATGTACGTTTATGTAAAATATAAATGTTATCAAGAAAGTGCACAAATCTACTAACAGCAGATAAGTGCAGTTGTCATTAACACCACTGGAGGGTTAAATGGAAAAGCCACATTTAAGTCATAATTTCAATAAGAAAAGCCATAAGTTCAATATTTCAGTTATTTTAATAGGTTTCTGAAGTTAGCAAAAGCAAATGTGATTGTTTTTTATTGCCTTTAGCCTCTTTATATTGACAGGACAGTGGAGAGTGAGACAGGAAATTATGGGATGAGAGAGAGGGAATTGGAAGCCGGGAAAGGACCACGAGCCGAGATTCAAACTCGGGGCGCTGGAAGTGTTGCTACACAACATGTTGGCGCACAGTCCACTGGACCACTTGGCGCCAACCAAATGTGATTCTTGCTGTTAAAGCTGCTTGTCAGTGATTACAACTGTTCAGATTCTCAGTTTCTTTCAATCCAATCTTTGAATCTACTTTAAGTCTTTAAATGTGCTGTCAAATCTTTTGCCAGTGACAGAACTTCATGTGGTCTGTAATGACCTGCAGCTGCATTGCAGTAGCTCTGTCTATCACTTTAGATGAAGAAAGTCCCGACACGTCTATAGACATTACATGAGCAGATATCTGCTGAGGAAGAATTCACTGGACTGTGTCCTGTTTTAAAAGCATTTTTTCATGTTGAGTTTTCAGAAGATACGCTAACCTTAAATATTCTCTCTGGCATTTTAATATCACACGTAAAGAGGACGGTTTTGGTTCCAGTTCAGAAAAAAAACAGAATTCAACCAACTGTTGCTAGTTTTCATGCTGAAAATTGCGCTATTACCTAACTGTGTCCACACCTTTTTCTGTCAAAGACTTATTTTAGATTTTCTAGTACAGTACTTGTTTTAATTTGCTATTCGTATGAGGATTTGTAAGGGTTGGAGTGGTGTGTTTGGAAGTATTCCTCCCTCTATCTCTCTCAAAATCTCTGCTCATAAGAGTTTTATTTTATCAATCTGATATGCGACTGGTCCTTTGATGTCAACTTCAGACCATCTCAACAGATATTGATGCCAGTTTGGGGGGAGTTACGCAAGAAGCGTTGACTCACAAAGTCAGCTGCAACATCTGTCTGCTGCATACACCATATCCTTGCCTGAAACCAGAGTAAACCAGATGAAGCCAGAGTAAACCATAATAGTCAGATGTACTTCAGGTGTCTGTCTCATGCACAAATTTAAGTTACATTTCACTTTCTCGGGTTATTGCAAACGTCCCCTTTATCAGAAAATCATTAACCCTAATGCCAAATTGGTGTTGGAGTTGTGATACGAGTTGTGATTTAAGCGATAGCTTGAAAAAGTTTGAAAGTGTTTTGGGGAAACATCCATATGATGCAATATACAAAATATAATTACATGTCAGATCGGATACTAATAGACATCAACAAGATATCCATTCAGTGTGTGATTTCATCTGGATGTTATTCCTAGAATGGTCTGTGCTAAATATATATTTCATATCTTGCTGAAAGGCATTTTTCACAAATGCTTTGGTGTCCCTTGATTTTAATGCATTAGAAACGCAATCTGTGTTTGTTGTTTGAGAATTTGTAGATTAAGTTGGATAAATGATCTGTCATAACTTTCTCAGAACCTGTTACTCACTCTGGCGTAACATTTTTTTTGATAACTAATTCACACAAATCAGGATTTTAAACAATATTTATTAAAAAAGTTATTGCAAAATAGCATTTAGAAATATGGAAAATTTATGCTGTTGTCAACATTTTTTTAAGTCTACTTACAACGTTTTGATCCATCCATCCATTTTCTTCCGCTTATCCGGGGCCGGGTCGCGGGGGCAGCAGTCTAAGCAGGGATGCCCAGACTTCCCTCTCCCTACAAACTTCCTCCAGCTCTTCCGGGGGGACACCGAGGCGTTCCCAGGCCAGCCGGGAGACATAGTCCCTCCAGCGTGTCCTAGGTCTTCCCCGGGGTCTTCTCCCGGTGGGACATGCCCGGAACACCTTCCCGGGAAGGCGTCCAGGGGGTATCCCGAAAAGATGCCCGAGCCACCTCAGCTGGCCCCTCTCGATGTGGAGGAGCAGCGGATCTACTCTGAGCTCCTCCAGAGTGACCGAGCTTCTCACCCTATCTCTAAGGGATCGCCCGGCCACCCTGCGGAGAAAGCTCATTTCGGCCGCCTGTATCCGGGATCTTGTCCTTTCGGTCATGACCCACAGCTCATGACCATAGGTGAGAGTAGGAACGTAGATTGACCGGTAAATCGAGAGCTTCGCCTTGCGGCTCAGCTCCTTCTTCACCACGACAGACCGGTACAGCAACTGCATTACTGCAGAAGCTGCACCAATCCGTCTGTCAATCTCCCGTTCCATCCTTGCCTCACTCGTGAACAAGACCCCCAGATACTTGAACTCCTCCACTTGAGGCAGGAACTCTCCACCTACCTGAAGTGAGCAAGCCACCCTTTTCCAACTGAGAACCATGGCCTCAGATTTGGAGGTGCTGATTCTCATCCCAGTCGCTTCACACTCGGCTGCAAACCGTCCCAGTGCATGCTGAAGGTCCTGGTCTGATGGGGCCAGCACGATGACATCATCCGCAAAGAGCAGAGATGAAATCGTGTGGTCCCCAAACCCGACGCCCTCCGGCCCCTGGCTGCGCCTAGAAATTCTGTCCATAAAAATTATGAACAGAACCGGCGACAAATGGCAGCCCTGCCGGAGTCCAACATGCACCGGGAACAAGTCTGACTTACTGCCGGCAATGCGAACCAAGCTCCTGCTCCGGTCATACAGGGACCGGATAGCCCTTAGCAAAGGGTCCCGAATCCCATACTCCCGGAGCACCCTCCACAAGATGTCGCGAGGGACACAGTCGAATGCCTTCTCCAAATCCACAAAACACATGTGGATTGGTTTGGCAAACTCCCAGAACCCTCCAGCACCCTGGAGAGGGTATAGAGCCGGTCCAGTGTTCCACGACCGGGACGGAAACCACACTGTTCCTCCTGAATCCGAGGTTCTACCATCGCCCTGATTCCCTCTCCAGTACCCTGGCATAGACTTTCCGGGGGAGGCTGAGAAGTGTGATCCCCGATAGTTGGAACACAGCCTCCGGTCCCCCTTCTTAAAAAGAGGGACCACCAACCCGGTCTGCCAGTCCAAGGGCACTGTCCCCGACCGCCACGCGATGCTGCAGAGGCGTGTCATTCAAGACAGCCCCACAACATCCAGAGACTTGAGGTACTCAGGGCGGATCTCATCCACCCCCGGTGCCCTGCCACCGAGGAGTTTCTTGACTACCTCTGTGACTTCAGCCCGGGTGATGGGCGAGTCCGCCTCCGAGCCCTCGGCCTCTGCTTCCTCAATGGAAGACGTGACGGCGGGATTGAGGAGATCCTCGAAGTATTCCTTCCACCGCCCGATGATATCCCCGGTCGAGGTCAACAGCTGCCCCCCTCCACTGTAAACAGGGTTGGTAGGGCACTGCTTCCCCCTCCTGAGGCGCCGGACGGTTTGCCAGAATCTCTTCGAGGCCGACTGATAGGCTTTCTCCATGGCCTCACCGAACTCCTCCCAGGCCCGAGTGTTGCCTCCCCAGCCACCTCGTCTGCAGTCCGCTTGGCCTGTCGGTACCTGTCAGCTGCCTCGGGAGTCTCACAAGCCAGCCAGGCCCGATAGGACTCCTTGTTCAGCTTGACGGCATCCCTTACTTCCCGTGTCCACCACCGGGTTCGGGGATTGCCGCCTCGACAGGCACCGGAGACCTTACGGCCACAGCTCCGAGTGGCTGCGTTGATAATGGAGGTGGAGAACATGGTCCACTCGGACTCAATATCTCCAGACTCCCTCAGGATCTGGTCGAAGCTCTGCCGGAGCTGGAAGTTGAAGATCTCTCTGACAGGCGATTCGGCCAAACGTTCCCAACAGACCCTCACAGTACGTTTGGGTCTGCCGAGTCTGTCCAGCTTCCTCCCCCGCCATCGGATCCAACTCACCACCAGATGGTGATCGGTTGACAGCTCCGCCCCTCTCTTCACCCGAGTGTCCAAGACATACGGCCGTAGGTCAGATGAAACAACCACAAAGTCGATCATCGACCTCCGGCCAAGGGTGTCCTGGTGCCATGTGCACTGATGGACACCCTTATGCTTGAACATGGTGTTCGTTATGGCCAAACTGTAACTAGCACAGAAGTCCAATAACAGAACACCACTCGGATTCAGATCAGGGGGGCCGTTCCTCCCAATCACGCCCCTCCAGGTGTCACTGTCGTTGCCCAGGTGGGCGTTGAAGTTCCCCGGCAGAACGACGAAGTCCCCAGTCGGGGCACTTTCCAGCACCCCTCCCAGAGTCTCCAAGAAGGCCGGGTACTCTACACTGCCATTTGGCCCACAGCCGCAAACGACAGTGAGAGACCTATCCCCGACCCGAAGGCGCAGGGAAGAGACCCTCTCGTTCACCGGGGTAAACTCCAACTCATGGCGGCTGAGCTGGGGGGCTATAAGCAAACCCACACCAGCCCGCCGCCTCTCACCATGGGCAACTCCAGAGTGGTGAAGAGTCCATCCTCCCTCGAGGAGTGTGGTTCCAGAGCCCAAGCTGTGCGTAGAGGTGATCCCGACTATCTCTAATCGGAATCTCTGAACCTCAGGCACAATCTCCGGCTTCTTCCCCGTCAGAGAGGTGACGTTCCATGTCCCTGGAGCTAGATTCCGCGTCCAGGGATCGGGTTGTCGAGGCCCCCGCCTTCGACTACCACCCGATCCACTTTGCACCGGCCCCTTACGGTCCCTCCTGTAGGTGGTGGGTCCACGGGAGGGTGGCCCCACATCGCTCCTTCGGGCTGAGCCCGGCCGGACCCCATGGGGGGGAGGCCCGACCACCAGGCGCTCGCATACGAGCCCCAACCCCGGGCCTGGCTCCAGGGTGGGGCCCCGGCTGCGCCATGCCGGGCGACGTCACGGTCCTCGAATTTGTTGTCATCATAAGGGTTTTTGAACCGCTCTTGGTCTGACCCGTCGCCTAGGACCTGTTTGCCTTGGGAGACCCTACCAGGGGCATATAGCCCCAGACAACATAGCTCCTAGGGTCTTTCGGGTACTCAAACCCCTCCACGACGGTAAGGTGGCAGTTCAAGGAGGGGTACAACGTTTTGATGATGAAGATAAAAAGATTTTTTGAATTGCACAACACTATTTCTTGCCATATGTTAAAAATCAAAGTCTTAACGTTCGCCAAAAGCATTTCTCCCAAATTGCAAAATAAAATTATTGTTTCAATTTGCTTTTATTTGCAAAAAATAAAAACTGGAGAAACAGGTAAAACATACTGAAAGGATGCTCTGTATATTTTCTGACCTCAAATACTGCAATTTTGTGATTTTGATCACATTTCATGTGTCTTGTTATGCTGTCATTCGTTCACATTGCTGTTGGATGACTTTGTCACTCCTGAGGTTTAATTTTGTTGAAATTTAACCAACACTGGACTGGAATTACCACAATACATCTAGAAATCAGGATTATTTGAAAATGGGTAATGGTCTCTTAAAGAGTACATATCACGAGATTATGATGACATTTCATGCCTTTTGTAATGTTGCCTTGTGTATGTAAGCAGTCTGCCAAGTTGTAAAGCCGAAGGTGAATGAATAACAAAGTTATTTGCTTTGAAAAAAGGAGTTGACTCTGAATCACGAACCGATTTGCAAACCGCGGTGGATAAACGTCACTCTATTTAGTCACGCCTATGTTTTGCTAGAACTGCCCTCGAAAACTTCACTTTTCTCCTTCAAACACTGTAACTCGTTAGCCCCGTTCACAGTAGACCAATCACAGCAGACTAGACCATCTGACCAATCAGAGTAGGCTGGCGGAAAGGAGGGGATTAGACAGATGATTTGCCGAACGAATCATATGAGAGTAAGTCAAGAAGTAAGATAAAAAGAACAGCCTATTATAACAAAATAATAGTGTTTTCACACTTTGTATGTATGTAAACTTATTGTTGGACACTACATAAACCAAAATAGAACCTTAAAAATTAAGGAATATTTACTATTTAATTTTCTTTTCGAGGCTGTAAATGTGAATCACTCATGGTTTGGTGTGGAAGCATTTCATTCATTGCAGGACATTCTCATGGTTCAGGTCTGGCAGAATTGAGTGGGGCAGCAGGGATAATGAACGGGATGTTTAAATAATGCATGACCAGCACACAGATTGGCGTCAGAAAAGCTTGTCACCTAATGGCTTTACAGGGCAAGAGGAGAGTTGCTTATAAGATGAAAATTAAAGTATTTAGGTCGAATTTGACCTGTTTGATAATTCAATGGTTCTCAGCCGCTGGGTCACAAAACAACAAGTAAATACTATGACTAACTATATACGGTATATGTACATAGTTGTACATAAATGCATTCATACGTCACATATTGTTATGTGCTTTTAGTAAAAAAGTATACTGTGCACTAAAATGTACTTTAGTACTGTAGTATACTTTAGTATTTGGTATTGTAAATGGTAATAAAATTCTTAGATGCTGATGAGTTTTTGAACCTCACCATAACAAAGTTTAGTATCTGCTACAGTTTATTAACTTATTATAGTTAAAAAAACCTGACCTTACAGGAATTTTTTACCTATTTGACGAGGTTGCTTTTTCGTGTGAATTCGTTTAATGTAAATCGTACAAAAACGTGCGATTACTGGGAAAAATGCAATACTCCTAACGTCACTGGCGCAACAGCAAATCGTACTAAAATGTACAATTGAGATCGTACGAATTCATGCAAATGAGCAAAGATAAGCTACATTGTAAAAAAGTTACGTTTTTGTGTTGAGTTAATGCTATGGAATAAGTATGAATAACTAAAATATATTAAACTATGCTACAATTTACTTGTCTTTGGTAATATTATTAAAACTATATTTCATGTTTCTGTTTAGAAAATCACACTGCGCATGCAAAACTTTCTTGTTCAGTCTTTATAGGGAGGTTTATCTCTCGTGTATTCTTGGACATGCTCATTCAAATGAATGTCAGTGTTTGGTTTTAAAGGTTAAACGTTCCCACCATCTGACAGATAACTCCACCCTAATCTCACGCCATTAGTTTTTACTTCAGTGCAAAAAACAACAACATTTTTTACACTGTTGGGACATCAGTTAATGTCTCATGTGAAATGTTATTCAGAAGCTGAGAAGTGCATGTGCGCATAATGTCTAAATGTTTTTTCCAGGTTGTGCTGACTGAGGCTGGATTTCACATGTAGAGGGGACAGATACAGATTCCTCCTCTGTCAATGTCCTGCCATACGCCTGCAGGTTTTTGTGTGGTGCTCAGCACATTTCCCTCCCGGAACTGAATCGATACGAAACAGAGCTGGATCCTCCTGGATATTCAGCACGCTCCGGTCTGCCAATGGGAATTGAATATCCTTACTGAGCCTTAGTCTGGATGTGGGGGGGGGTCATGGCTGTATGTTGTAAACAGGGGTGTCTAGCATCAAGGTCAATGATATCAAACCGAGGAGCTCTGTCCGACAACATAGTTCAGGCAACGTAAAGTCTGCTTTAAAAGATCATTCTATTTTACATGACTATCTTAAATCCCATAATGCATTGCAACTTTTTAGTGCCGTATGGAGAGATTTTCAGTTGGACTTGATTTCATTTAGTAATTCTGCCTTCAAGAAATAATGAACCAATAAATAGTGAAAACAATGATGTTTCCTAAAGGCTTTTGTGAATCAGCATACACAGCGTTGTCTTCTACGGTGTGTTTTTAATCCCTTTAGCAACAGGGTTTTTTTTATAACACGCAATGCAAATTTGCATCTCTGTCCTCTCTTTACTCTTACGTGGTCACGTTTAGTAAAGTGACAGTCTGTCTTAATAACTACTGGCAAACAAATACTGCTTGTTCTGTTTAATAGGGTGTTTACAGGCTGTTTTTCAATGCAGCGTGTTTGGCAGTGTTTCATAACATGTTCTTTTGTTTCTTTTATAATCCTGTTAACACAGATTGGTGCGCTTGGCATTGTGTTCGACTGAGTGCCGGTTCTCACGGATGTTTCCCGGAGACAAATTTTGTGAGTGTCAGTCTGCCCCCATCAAGAGCTTTAACAGCTTACAGAGAGACCTTAATTGTAATGTCGTGTTCGCAGCAGTCGCTCTTGAATAATTTTGATTTACAACAGAGGAAACAATGATGTTTTTGAAATCTAATAATGAGCAGAGGTTTAAAGGTTGGGTAATATAAATGAAAAATATCATTAGCGTGGTGTGAATACCTGTCTGGATCCATAATTGTTTTTTTAAATTGTCAGTATTAGTTTTCTCTCCCAACAAATCAATGAAAAACACACAAAAAAGTGTATTACCATAATGCACAGTACTAAAGCATAAAATAATTCAATAGGTTTATTATACTAAAAGACATAGTACAGGATTGTATCATGTTGGTGGGATCCAATGGAGCACAAATAAGGGGAGGCTTTGGAATGACATATGTTAATCACATCACTTTAGCCACCTTACCAAAAATTCAATGGTTTCACTATAAAATAAAATAAAGACATTGTTAGTAAGCTATAGCTAAACAATGGGAACCACAAATTAACCTTATTAATGCTACATTTACTTTAACCATGATATTTGTAGATATGTTTACGGTTACTACAGTTAAACTATAATAAAAACATGGTTAATTTTATAAGGATGTCTCAGAATGTAGTTTCCCACCTTTAAAATGAACATCACCATCAGACCATTTTCCTCAAACTTAGGGGAGTATACCACGCCCCTTTATGCGCGTCCGCCCCGCCCCCTCCGAGCGCACATTAGACGCATTGGAAACGCCGGTTGCTGAGGAGAGAGGCGCGCGCTTATAGTAACGCGACAGATGCTCAGATGAGGCGTGGAGGACGACACGATTCACACATTAATCGGATTACTACTGCACCTACACGATAAAATGCGACTCTCGGCACGTTTTAAAGCCTAACTGCGTTTTTACGATGGACATTTATGGATGGAAACGGTAAGAGCATCGTGCTACGCTTCTGTGCATCAGTGACAGATGATCTCGGGTTTTCTGACATTGACATTGAAAGCGTGCGCATTGACATCTGATGGACTGTTATAGACACTATGTGATGCTGCAGGTTGTCTGTACATAGCCTAGTCGCACAGAGATGCGTTAACATATGCATTGCTTGCATACGTAAGGATCAACGGCACGATCAGCATTTAAATCAATCCTTACAAATGTAATTTTCATTTCTGTTTAGTCCCTGCATTTACAAGAAAAGCTGTCTTGAAGTACTATTATCGTACCCATGCAACTTATTGCATGCAATAGACGTGCATGTGTGCTCCTTAAGATCATTATTAATGGCGTTATGTAATACAACCGTGGCCTTTCGACGTCAAGTGCGGCATGGGGAGGGCTGGGGACATCCTACTAGCGAAAGTGAACTAACCTCTAATGATGCGTGATGAAATGGTCTACTTGTGTCACGTGATGCGGGATGCTCTTGGGCTATACGTCATCGTGAGACTAGATGTTCATGCTGGAAATTTAGTGTGACATGCAATCTTAGTTGGAGCTGCACAGCAGGTTGCCTTTTATAAGGAACTCATATTTGAACTCATTCAAATAAGAATAATGCATCATTTTTTCTTACCCTCGGGTTGTTTTTAACCTCTTATGTGAAACTCAAAAGGTGCAGTTTGTGCACTGTCTGTTAAAAACGGCCCTAACACCCGGGGTTTCTGCTGATCTCATATTAATCTTGAGTTCCTATAGAGTAGTATTGCAAAGGTCATATCTTAGAAGAGTATTTAGTTTGATGACATCTATAAAAGATAGATATTACTTCCGAAATCATACAGCACTTGCGGGGGGAGGGGGAGGCTGAACTAAAGGGCATTGGCAACAAAAGACAGACATCAGTTTCACTCACCTCATGCGGTTCATGTCCGGCATATTTTAGTGCTGGGACGGCTCCCATATCAGTTTCAAACGATCTCCAAATCCAGCGTTGTATCAACCATTTATATAACCTTCATCACCCAGTGACCAAACAAACACATGTACTTCGCGAACATATGCTCTCTCTCTCCCTCACACAAGTGAAAGTGACGTCTGCGCATTCTCCTTCTCCTGCTCTCCATGCTGCTGTGTGGGCGTGCTTCGTGCTTTTTTGGGAGAATTGTCCAATAAGGGACTAAGAAAAATTGTTACAAAGCAGTTCTATTGTTTTATATGTTCAAAAAAACTTGCCGGAACCTGTACGATCGCTGGGGGAATGTATAGAGCACAGAAATACTAAGTAATACACCTAACTCGTTTTTGACAAGATGACCATGTTAAGTATGAGAAGACAGCACGTTTAACATTGTAAAGAAGTCAGAATGCATGACACATCGTGAGAGCACCCCTTTAAGCTCCAAAAAGGACAATATGCCTCGTACGCAATGCAATATCTTTGTGTGATGATCAGACTATATAAAAATTAACTAATCTTAATCTTAATTGCATTTATGTTAAAAGGCAACCATGCAAAACTCTAAAATAATTTTGATAATTGTAGGGTACCATTGCCTGGCCTTGGGTCATATTGAAATGCACCAGAGATTTGAGAGCTGTAGTGGATGCGAATTTTTTTTTGTTCTTGTGGAAATTATTTAAAAAAAACTGCTTTATTATGTATCCGAACTACAGTTTTTGAAATGACCAGAGAGTAAATGTAGAAGGAGAACATTTTCTATTTTGGTGAACTGTTTCTTTAAGAAATGAGCTCTGAAACTCTGTTGCCTGTGGTGTCGCTGAAATCTCATTTACAGCAGTCAAGATTACATTAAATACTGTACATTACCCACTCGTGCATGAGCCGGGGCTGTCTCTGACACATTCTGTAAATTACATACACGCTCGACTGACTTGGGTGCTTCCGCTTTACTGAAAAACCATCCACTGGACTGTATGTGCCGTTTTAAAAGAAACAGAGATAAAAGATATAAAGCGATCATATAATTAGAAATAAAATCTCCAAAAGATTTGAATCTGCTTTTATAAACTCGGCTTTCATGTCTCAGTCTTGCAACGCCCATTCCAAACTTTTGCAGCCATGTTTGGTCAGGTAAAGATAACTGAACCTCTCCGACTATGAGGTCATCGTTTTCTTTTGGTTATTTTTAGCTTGTTTTGTTGATGGGCTCTTACAAACACAGATATGAAAAGCTTTGCTTTCTCGGCTCTGGCAGTTGTTGATATGGGTCAAGGAGCTTTTACAAAAGCCCAATTCACTCAAAAGTATTTAATTGAAGAGCCTCTTTCATACTCCAGCATGTTGGGCTGTTTTAGGTTTGAAGGCTTGTAGTTGCGAGCGGTTTGTGGTTATATTAGATGATGCTTGTGGAGTTTGGATTTCAAGTAATCCTTTTACAGTATATTAATGTATTTTGCAGATAGATTACATCGTCTTGTGGATGTAGAACAGATATCAGACAGTACATTTCACAGGTAAATGTGCGTGTCATACTTCAGCGTAAATTCAGAAGAAAAAATAAAAATCCTGCACAATGCTGTTACAAAATTTAAACTATATGTATTTCATAAATTTGAGGTATTGCATACTATGACAAAAAAGCTGTGTTTTGATTAAAATAAATTCTAAAATAAAGGTCCTGTTTCACAAAAATTTGTGCATTGTGACATTGCTTTAATAAAGCACCGTTTTGTCTAATAATCTCACAATGCAAAAATTCCCGCTGGTCCTATAAAAACAGCTTTAATCTTCTTAGAGCAAAACATTATTTATTTTCTTTCGATTTTGAGGTGAAATCTGACCTGGATTTCAGCAGTGTTTAATTTGACAGCAAATTTGGATTACATTTTAGTAAGGCCTGTAAACTGTTCTTCCACATTAATTATTTTGTCAAGATTTTTCTGGATTTTGCAGATTAGAGCATCTATTTTAAGCTTGGTCATCAGACTTTTTGTGGCCTGATTCTCATTTTATGAGACATTTTCTGACATTTCGCGAGTGAGAGAGTAAATTACAGAAATTGCAGTATGAAGGTCACAAAATGATTGACAGCTCAGACTCTGGATTAAGACAAGGTCATAAACTGGAATGCACGCTAGTTAAAGAAAACAATGAAGCTGGAACCCACAGATAGATTTGGAGAGCGAGATGTTGTCAGATGATGTCAGCATGTCTGTCAGCTGAATACAGTGTTAGTCCGAACGACTGTAGAGAGGCCCTAATACTTATCAGCATGTTTTTAATTTTAGTTTTAATTTGGAAAAATTAGCTAAGCTTTTCTGAAGTAGCAAAATTATACTTGATATAGCTATACGGTTTTATTGATTACATGCCCCTGGCCTGAAGTTAACTCCTGGCCTGTGTTTGGTTATACTATAAGAATTTAATTTATATTCATGGTTTATTGTATATTAATTGTATTAAATTAAATTAAACCACTCCACAGTTATAGGTTCTAACCTTGGGCCACATAACATTTGTTTATGTTGTTGACGAATCAAACCTCTGTATAAAGCAACTGCACTGAAATATATTTATTTATTTATTTTGGAATGGAATAGAATAGAATACAACATGAATGCATTCACAAGAAATAAATAATGGTCTATAATAATAGCTAAATATGAGTTTATGTGTTCATTAAAAATATTTGATAGCAAAAATAATGGAAGGTTGTCATGTTGTTTGTAACTTTTTGTACATTCAGACATTGTTTAAATCAAGCACAATTTCCCTAAAATTCTCATTAATTAACTTTTGAAATACTTTTTGAAAATTTAAGAATATTTTTCTGTTTGTCTGATAATCTCACAACGCAAAAACTCTTGCTGGTCCTAAAAACAGACTTTCTAATCTGCACAATCCAAAAAAGACTTGACACAATAATTCATGTGGAAATACAGTTTACAAGTCTGAATTGAATCTCCAAACTACAAGTCTTACTAGAACATAATCCAAGTTTACTGTCAAAATAAACACTGCTAAAATCCAGGTCATATTTTACCTCAAAATCAAAAGAAAATAAATTATATTTTGCTTAAAAAAATGAAAATGACTCGGGTCCATGATCTGTGGTGAAAGCACCAGAGTCTCGTAGTGGTCATAATCTCTCTCTCTGTTCCCACATGAGCTGTTCTGCTGTCAGTTTCATGTCAAGCTTGTTTGTACCGTCTGAGCTCTAGATATTCTGCAGTTCTCTTTTGCACATTCAGACTGCTGGATTGGACGTTTTTGTTGAAAGATTTCACAAGACGCTCATTGTCCTGTATAAATGAGCTCATTATGAAAGTAGCAGTGGAATTTGCTGTTGAACGGATTCACATTGGCAGCCATCACACTGGGAGGCAAAGGTCTTTTTTAGACTGCAGATTTTCAAGGACTTACACAAGTGCATTCTATATCTATCATTCTAAATATATACTAATTCAATTTTACATTATTTAGTTTGTCCAGAAAATAGAAGCACGTTTTTTTTAAAGTGCGGATGACCTGCGTGCTCTAGGACCCTGGGGAATCCCTGGGCGGGGAGACGTAGGAGGAAACTTATAAATGAATGAAACATTGTGAAATAAAGCAACAGATAACAAAATAGGAAAATAAAAACAGTCCTCAAATGCAATGTTTGTTATGTATGTTAGCAAGAGTTTGACTTTAATTAGATCTGAACTTATTTATTAGTAGATGCTTTTACTCTACCACCTGTGAGACGTCATCAACTTGATTGCTGAACCAACTTGGTTTAAACAATTGATCTCCGACAGAGTTACTACAGTTTCAGGAAACAGTCGTAACTACATCGTCAATTTCCCCAAAGATGCATCGTACTGTGGTGGTTAACCAGCGAGTAGGTCGTTGTTTGGGAAACGCACCCCTGGTTGTCATTTTAGTTTAACACAGGTTTCTTTACATTGTATTTGTGGGATTCAATATCATGATAATCACTGTAGATTTTTAATAACCCTGCAAATTATATTTACAGTCTCACAGAATCTCTGAAATCCACATTTGAACAAATTATTTGTAAATTTGTAAAAATGGACCGCTGTCTAGACACATGGGATTTTGTTACGGAGATTAAGGTTAGGATTGTGTATTTTTATCGTTTTACAGCAAACCATCAGGGGATATCCAACGCAATCTCACGGCAAAAAACGTAACTATTTTACGAGGTGGCTAATATTGGCTAATTCATATGAATTTGTACCAGAGCCGAGCCTCCCTTTATGCAGACTACCCAGGTTGCGTAGGGCCCCTGCACCACCAGGGGCCCCTTGAGTACCGTATGAAAACACTATTGTAAACAAGACGCTATTTTTATAACTTGTGGATTCAACTTTAGAGGAATCATTTGGACATTTCATACTCGGATATCATGCAGTGGGCGGCAGCCAGGTAATGACGTGTGCATGATGTGCTGATATGCGTCTTATGTCCATGGCTTCAAAACGAAGGTATCGAAGTAAACATAGGAAAAAACTGCAACAACGCTAAGCAAAATAACAAGACCACGTGTTTTTGTACTCTTTTATAGTCCTACTAATTTTTGCCAAATTTGCAATACATTTATACTTACAAATAAACTCTTCAGTACAGATTTACAAATTCAGTGTCTGTATTTCGTTTGCGTATGACAATATGTAACTTTTAGTTTTTGCGAGCACATTTAGAGAAGTATAGATATTTTTGGTATACTTAGTTTTCTAGAGTAAACTGTATTTTTCCTATTTTTTTTGTTAGTAAATCACTCATTTGTTTAGTACAAACTGCATATTGCAGTTTTTTGGACGGCTATAGATGGTTCCAGTGCCATACGTTTTGTCAATCAGAATTTGAATTCAATTTTACACTTTATTGTTCTTACTGTTACTTACTTATTGTCTTTTAGCCTTCATTCATTTAAGTATGTTAATTGATTTATTATTTTTACTTTTTATAGTCTACAGTTATGTTTATATCCAATTTTAATTATTTGTAAAAGGGCCCCTCAAAAATTTTGCTTAGGGCCCCCAGACGTCTAGGATCATTACTGATTTGTAAAATTGTAAATAATGCAATTTGTGCCAGTGACATTAGGTTTAGGGGTGGGGCTTAAGTGTTGCTTTTTTCCAATAACCATACATTTTTGTACGATTCACAACGTATGAATTCATACGAATTAGCCACCTAGTAAATCAGTTATGAATTCCTGTGATATCAGGTTGGTCAGCATTTTTGTTGTTTGCCTATAACATCTGATAGAGCGTTTGGACATGGAAATGGTATATGATTTTGCATATAATGTGATGTGTGACGTCGTCAGTCAAGAGGATAGGATCCACAAACAAAAACCTCCAAAGTATCAAGCGACAATTAGAGATCACAATATGTACACAGAGGAGTAAAACAAAGCTCCTATAAGAGATATATGTGCCGGTAAAGGTTCATTTGTTTAATAATTTACTCGCATCCGTAACAGTGCGTTGAGTTAAAAGGGTCAGCCGGTCCCAACAGTCGTGAGATGAGATCACGGTACTATGATTCAAAAACTCCACACATGACTGAGTCAGAGGAGGACAAGGAGAACTGACTGCTTTGATTCTCTTTATTGTTGCAGATGTACAGTATGGTGTTTGTCAACAAGATGCTAAAATAATGCAATGAACATAAGATTGAACTCAAATGTAGTCAATTTAAAGTTTTTAACTACATGTCAACGTATTCTTTTATCTCTAACCAGTGAAAGTCTGCTAAGTGGAAGTATACGTGAAATGTTGTTCCAAAGTTATAGTCGCTAGAATGTCTAAAGTCTAAAGTGTTCAAAATAATTATATTAAAAAGAAGACACCTCGACCCAATGACAGACTGTAAGTCAAGGTTTGTTAAAAGAAGTATAGTTACCTAAATATTTTGGGTAGTTTGGTGTTATTTATCTCATTTTTCATGTTGTCAGAACTTCATTATATTTATGATATTTAAAAAATATGCTTTTTACCTTAGTCAGATATTTAAGCTGCTTATCATTGCAATAGTCAAATATGTGCAGGCTGTGAAATATATTGCTGGCCGTGCGTGTGTTGGTCGATGGCCATTGTTTGTATGTCTATACCCGACAGTTAGACGATTGTGAGGCGAGTGAACAGCATCTGGAGACAGTCATGCTTGTAGAGATGTCAAGTCCTTGTTTACATACTGGCTCTTGTAGAAACTCAGGTCTCATGAACTCAGATTAAGAGAATCTGTATCTGTAACAAGACGTTATTCACATATATAGTATACATATTGAATTATTATGATTGTCAATACTTCTGTTTCCAGCAAGATTTTAGTCACATCTTTAATGATTGTGTTTGTAATGTTTTTGACAGCACCTGCTTTGAGGAGACGCGGTGAGAATGAAGATTCTGTTTGCAAGCAGGTGAGCAGACACAAGGGTTCTGAAGTACAGCAGATTTACAGACATTTAATAGCTTACCTTCCTTATATTAGGACACAACTGCAGAAATAGATCAAAGGACAATTGACATTTCTTATTTTAAGCATTTAAATGTGAAAGTGTCCTTGTTTTCTCAAGATCTTTCTCTCCTTTGGTGTTCTATGTGAGAGACAAGTCGTCTGCAATGCGTCTTGAAGAACCTTTATTAAGATTTAAACTATTTCTATTTCTTTATTGTCTTCAACTTAAAAAAATATAATTAATAAAATGATTTCAAGCATTAGCAAAATGAATATAACATCAAGCATAAGCAAAAGATGTTTGAGATTATGTTGGAGTGATTGTTAATTCCAAGAGAATGGAGATAGGAGGGAGAGATTTTTGTGGTCTGCGTTCAAGCCCTCAGCCTGGATGGGCTCTAATGACCATATGATAATGTTGCCATGGGAATCAGCATCCAGTGGCAACCACTTCCAGTTTCCATGCATGCATTTACATGTATATACTGTGGAACAAAATCAGAATGAAAATTTTAATTGATGGTTTACCCCCAAGATAAGGCAAAACTCATAATCTAAAATATGACTACGAAAGGCAGACCACTATTAATAATAATAATAATTTATTATTAACAATAATGTCAAAAGCACATTAATAGCAATTTTAATAACATTATTTGTTCAAATTGTTATTATAAATAATAATACATTTTTGTTGCGATATTCCCAAGAATACAGTTTATTTACATTTCTTTTCTTGCAGGGGATGTTAAGCTAAAAAGACTTTAATGGGGAAAATCAGAAGAATCCCATTAAGATGACACGCACAGATCCACCTGACATACTCGGATCAGCTGTGTATCAAGATGTCAAAGTGAATTCCCTCTCGACCCACTCCAAACCCCTTTATCCCTCAAAACAATGTGATTCCCCATCCATCAGCAAACTGGAGGACACTCGAAAAAGCAAAAAGAGGCACTGCCGTAGCTTTGACGCTGAGTCTATGGACAAACTCAGATATCATACAATAGCAATGGAGTACCCATACAGAAGGGCTGAAAGGTACGCCGCCAATCCAGAGGTTGCCTGGAATGCCTTAGGTCGCCAACATGTGCACCGTTTCTCTTCTCCAGACCTGTTTAACTTCCGTCTCGCCTCCCAGCCACTGCCCACTGACATGCCTGGTGACGTTGTCGTGACAGACCTCAAGAGGAGGACCAGATCGAGAAGTGCTTCTCGAGTTCAGACCACCCTCACCCCGGTATCGTTTGACGCTTCCCCTCCGATGGCGAGGAGAGGCCGGGAATCTCAAAGGGCACATCAACATGCTCAAGCAAGGTCAGAAGTTTCCCCAAGAAGAGAGTCTTCCCACGCCGCTACTCGAGCACATATGAGTGAAGTACACCCCATCAAACTGCAGCCGCAGAGAACCGATTCAAGCAGGTACTCCCCCGTGTACGTGCCTGAAGGATTTGATGATGGAGGGTTAGAGAAACCCGCTACCAGTCCTCACGTTCGGTGTCGGGTGGACATTAAACCAGATGAATCAGCCGTACAACATAGAGAGCGAAAATCAGCCACTCCCCAAATGGATATACCTTGGCAGAAATATCCTAGCGGCGGCAATCGAAGTCTGACAGTACCTCGCCATTTCTCCACTTCTAGGACTCCAACACCCACTGAATCCTTCACGGGAGATCACAGGCAGGCGTATCAGTATTCTCAAAGTATGCCAGATAGTTACATGCAGCCTATGGAGATCCCTTTACAAAAGGTGGTCTCGCCACGAGAGCCAAGGGAACGCTACGGAAGGGAACGTAGAGCTCATTCGAGCCCCAACGTGCCTACGAAATTCTTCTATGCCGAGGATCTGGCCAAGTATGGATCTTCAGCCCCAACAAGGACTTACTATCAAGACGACCGATACAGCATTCCAACCCAAGCCTACTCACCCAAAGTTCAATACGTACAAGATCCAAGAACTCACGTTGTGCATGCTGTATCTGCAAGGCCTTATTTCACAGATGCTGACCCTTACCATTACCCTGCACAACATGTTTACCCTAAAGCCTATGCTGCAAGTGAACCATCGGCATATATAATACAAACTCCCCCAGGGAGGACTTTCTACGGGGATGACCAAAGGTCCTATCCGATTCAAACAGCCCCTCCCCGGATCTTCTACATGGGTGACCCCTACACACCATCAATGGAGCATCATTATCCAGCGAGGGCATATTATACGGAGGGCAGACGACATGCCCGTGTGGTTCCGCCACAGTCGGATGACTGGTACGGTTCGGAGGTATCTGGCTACTCTAGCCATTACCCCTCCTCGTACGTATCACAGGTCACCCCCACAAGAGTCAGACAAGAACCAAAGCTAGAAACGTGGTATGCCAACCCGTGCATGGAGCCTGAAAGAACTGTTACTGACCCAAAACCATACTCAAGGTCCTGGGATAACATCCTGGACACCCACGTTGAAAAGGAGCAGCCTGTGGCGCGAGGAAAGAGCGATGAGAACCTTCTTTGTCAGGGAATACCAGCTTCAACGGAAAGACCAAAACCTGTGGTTGTGAATCTCTCAAGCTCCCCAAGACGTTACGCTGCGTTGTCTTTATCTGAAAACTCTTTGATTGACAAAAGCCCAACGGAGGCTCAAAGTTCCTCGAGTAAGCTTTGGTATGTCACTCCTGAAATCACCATCACAGACAATGACATTAGACCCAGTAACCTTAGTAAGTCAGAGACGCGAGCGGCGAGTTGGGATGTGCTGGATTCGAAAAATGCCCAAAATCAAGGTGAAGGGAAATCCCACACAGCGTCGATCAAAGACAGGGCGCATGGCAGCACATCCCTACAGCAAAGTTTAGAACAGCTCGACGAGCTCCTGGCTGACCTTGTCATGGATTACAAACCCCCTGCGAGGAAGACCAGTGAAGACCTGCTCGATCAGCTCAAGAAACTCATTGATGAAGAAGAGGCGGTATCTTCGACAAGAAAGGATTCAATGACGGGTTCTGAAGGTGGCATAGACAAACAACCTACTTCCATAAAAATAGATCCGGATACCCTGCGAGACACAGACGGGAGTTGTGATGGGCTCAGAAGCACAGAGGAGTGCTCCCCTGACCAAAGTCCGGATGAGGACGACACGATGATGTGCTCAAACAACAAATGCCGTCGGACGGAGACGTTGTTTAATGCCTGCCTCTACTTTAAATCCTGTCATAGCTGCTATACGTACTATTGCTCACGCAACTGTCGCCGCGAAGACTGGGACATTCACAAAGAAAGCTGCCTCTATGGTCGAATCAGCAGCGTGTGCCGCCACGTCATCAAGCACTGTAGAGAAACGGCAGAGGTCCACAAAGCTTTCTCCCGTATAGCCAAAGTGGGATACCTGTCAAGGGGTAGGGGTGTTCTGTTTTTAGGACTCCCAAATCCGGGGTCGTCATCGAATTTCCTCCAGTTTGGCCTGGAAAGTTTGCTCATGTCTCCGACGTACTTGTCCCTCCGTGAGCTGGAGAGCTTTAAGCATAACCTGGGGGATTACTGCAAGGAGCTCCAAGACGCGGGAAAGGAGTACGACCCTAATGAATGTTTTCTCTTGAATGTATCCATCGCTGTTGGCGATCAAGTGCCCGACGGACCGTCGCCAAGGGTCCAAACCCCAACCGTCAGGAAATTTGCCAAGGTAGCTCTAGCCTCCTACAGCCCAGAAAAGAAGGTCCAGCGGAAGGAAAGCGACATGGAGACGTTGATCCTCACCCCACCGCCCGGTATGGCTGACATTGACAAGGAAGGAGAGGAAGGAAGGAAAGCCAGGGAGATCTGCTTCATCAACATTCAACGAGAGTTGAGGATACGTGGGGTGTTTCTACGCCACGAGTATCCACATGTCTACCAAAAGCTCTGTGAATTTGTCGAGAACAACAGGAGGTTCACGCCCACCACGATTTACCCTATTGACAAAAGGACCGGCAAGCAGTTTATGTGCATGATTATGGCAGCGTCTGAGCCAAGAACTTTGGACTGGGTAGCCAATCCACATCTCCTAGATGGCATTATTTAAACAAGTGCACCTTTTATAAATACAGTAAATGCATAGAGCTCACGATAGTACATATCTATATATCAAGCTTCTTTGTTATACATGTTTGTAGATCTGTATTTTGTTAATGAAAAAAGTGTGTTCATTCCTGCAAAGTCAGTATTATTCACTGTTGGAATAATGCCCATTAGATGTCTACATTTACATTTATTCATATAGTCACAAGTATTTCATTTTTATGAGTAATTACTGCCCTCTTATTTCTTGGTAGCATTTCTCTTTTGATATCT
Organism: Triplophysa tibetana; assembly: GCA_008369825.1. Lineage (NCBI taxonomy): Eukaryota > Metazoa > Chordata > Actinopteri > Cypriniformes > Nemacheilidae > Triplophysa > Triplophysa tibetana. The sequence goes on along the minus strand of CM017901.1, from coordinate 18,938,228 downwards.
TATTTGTCGCAAAAAGAAAAACAATCTTCTATTTATTTTGGCAAACGATAGAGTTATGTACTTATTTACGTCAGAGTTTCGATAATTTTTCCTATGCAAAAATGGCCAACATTGTCCTAGTTTTTTTGGCTAAAGAAAATGGTACAGTAATTTATTTTTTTCTCTCTAAAATCTAAAATGTATTATTATGTTATGTTATATTCAACACAGGCATTATAGTATAGTATATTATGATAAATTATATTATATAATTATATTATATTAAAGTGGTTACAGATTTTTTGACTCAAACTTAAGAACTCTATGATCTTAAGACTCACAGTACACTAAGCGGTGTTGTTTCTTATTCGGGGTTCTCAGTTGAACGGCATTTAAAAATAGCTGCTTAGATTCAAGCAGCAATGTTTCAACACGTAGAAATTTGTGATCCAACTTGGTAATTCAGTTTAGGTTTCAACTAAATGAAGTAATTGGTGCTTTTTCTGTGTGTGGTAGAATTACTTGAGCAATAATGAACTTGAAGACGACATTTGGAGAACATTGTTGATATACTGTATGTACTAGTCCATCAGAAACACTGTGAACTGAGATACTCTTACATGTGTCATGGTTTGAGCTCCCTTGTGATCACTTATTAGACCTGGAAATATTTCAATAGATGTTATGACTATAAATGATTAGAGGCTTTTGTGTAGAAAACTGGATTCACAGTTTGATGTGTGTTGTGATGATTTTAAGCCTGGGAATGTTTAGTTTGTTGTTTAGTTTGTTTTTGCTGCTTTTGACCGAAAGTGAAACTCAACATGTGGTAAATGTAGCACTTATTCTTGAGATATTAGACAAAACGTGTCAGACAGGTTTAAACACGCTTTGTTTTGAAAATAGCTTTATCAGTGAAGTTAATAATCCACTTGAATATCCTATCAAATATGTATCATTTTCTGTACATTTTCTCTTTATTTTGATATTTAGTATTTGTTTTAATACTGTTGTTTAAATAGTTTCATATAAATGTTGACATTATCACTCGCTACCCCTAAAACAATGCTTTGACCATAAATAATAATTAAAAAAAATATGTGTAGATTTTAAGACAAATATTACTGCTGTCATGATGGGTGGAACTGTCAAACTTTTAAAAAACATAAAAAAATGTATGAATTAAAAAATCAGGCAGTTTAAAGAAATTGTAATTATATAACAGGATTTGTTAACTCATGACTCAAATTGTAAAGGATCTGTGATTTTTTCATTTGTTTCTCTATTTTAAATTGCACAACAAACAATGGATGCTGATTTAACGCATGTCTTCATTTCAAAAGCTGAATGCTTTCGTACTCTGATTGAAAAAAAGAAAACTTTAAATGACCTTTTAAAAGTTCAGGCATCAACTTTACATTTTGTACTCACTGGTTAGCTTTAAATTCATTTTTAAGGAATTGGTACACTTAAAAAGTATCACTTGGCAACAGTCTGTTGCTAAAATTGACAAAAGTTGAGAGATAAAATTTTAATTTGAGGCCTGAATCTTTTTACAGTGATTACATTTTTTTTTACTATCCAAAAATAATCAGTGGCGTGTGAATTTTTCTTTCTTTTTCAGTTCTGTTTTGCCTGTTTTGTCTCAGCGCTCAAGAATGAGTGAGAGTGAATTAATGTTGTTAAAACTTTGTCACTTTCAAACTATTTGCTCCTGTTTCACATTGTCACTGTGTGTAGCTACCTTTTCCATTTATTTCTGATGATATCCTGCCTGTCAAATCTGCTTTACCATTCTTTATTGTCCTGAATGAATCCACATCACAGGAGAACCCAGCACATGTTTCTGGATTTAAAGCACTGTCCTCTCCTCTATAGCACATGTCCCCGCAGACTGTTACAGTGGTAAACAGAAAGAAATGTCTGCATGTGATTCTATTTTTTCTATTTCGTCATTGATATAACTAACCTGCCTGAGGATTTGATATTTGAAAAATATACTGTATATGAGGGAAACAAAGTATATACTAAAAGACATGAATATATAATGTAGGAGTGATATTTTTCAAGATCATTGTGTCAACCACTGCTGTTATGCTGAAAACAAACGAGACAAAGACACAGCAAAAAAAAGAAGCATAAATAAAAATGTGTCTCCAATATTGCTTCAGTTGTCCTTGCTTCTCATTAAGGCACGTTTTGATAAGTTTCTAATGTCATAGCGCCTCCATGTGGTTTGTTAAAGGATTCCTTTTTGCAGTTGAAGTTTGTCTTTCATTAGTGGCTTAAAAAATGTACATTCAATATTGACATGTACAGCCTGTTCTTTACTGAAGTCAAACTATTTGCCTAGTCATAACGTTACAGAACAGAGTAGGAACATAGCCTATTTACATTTGGCATTTACATTTAGCCAAAGCGACCTTCAGTTCATGTTAAATATATAAAAATATAATAAATAAGGATTATAAGATTGAAACCTTCCAGGAAATTATACAATTGCCTCTTTTTTGCAATGTGTTAGTCATTATTTTTGTCATCAATTAATTATTATTTGTCACAGCTTGTGTAGGCCTATCCATGTTTAACCTGCAAGAGAGCAAAAGGAAAGTTTAAACCCTTAAGAGAACGTAAATATCACTTTCTACAGTTGAAACCTACAAGGGATTCACATGCTGGAAACTGCATTATTTGTGTAAAATAATGTTGCCAGGGTTGGCTTTCTGTCTGGAGTAAGATTCATCAAAACTGATGTCTAATGTCATCTTGACATTTCAAGCATCTTCAGATTATTATTAATTGACAATGTTTTCTAAAGGTTTATAAACACCATTATGAACCAGCAGTTATTTATCATTAAAAACATTTTCATATAGTGTCATGAAGTGTTTTAAGGATCTTTTTCAGAATGATGTAATGGTGTCCGACTGTGTTGGTTCCTATCCACCACATAACTTCCCATTTTATTTTGTTACCAGTAGAGACCCGCAGACATTATTGTTTCTAATAAAAACAATGTATTTCCCATTGTAACCATCAAATTCATTATTTTCTCAGACTTTTTAAAATGCATCACTGCACATTCTGTTGGCCTCTGTGATATGTATCGTCCACCTCTAGGCGGCGCTCATCATCCGTCTAAAGAGCTGCATCAAATGTAGAATTTTTTTAAAAATTCACTTTTGTACTGGACAGTTGGAAGCACAACAACAAGAACATACTGATATCAAAGGTCGTGGACTTATTTTATTTTGAAAACCTTAATGATAAAATGATAAATGTCTGTAGGCCTATATGGACTCATACTGTAGGCCACATTGTGAGTCTCTTTGGGTTTGCTAAGTGAAATGTAGAAAATGTTTGACAAGATTTCTGTTTGATATAGCATTTTATTATATTCTTAGGAAAAATGGACAGTGTGTTCAAACCCCAGCTTCACCAAGAATAAACTGCACAAAGTTTGCAAATCTCTGACAAGTTGGTGCCAAGGTCCAGTCAACAGTCAAAATGTTGACGTTCTCACAGAGTTATGAGGATATAACCTTTAATGATCCATAAAAAAAAACCATAATGAAGTATGTTCTTTATGTGTGGAGTCTGGACAAATAATATTATACACAGATATGGTAGACGAATCGTTACACACAAAGCTTGTTGGTGGCAAAAGAGTAAAAAATTGCAGTTTGGCTATTGCACCAAATGGGTGCCATTTCTGTCCCCAGGACTTTATATTTATAATTATACATGAAAAGTATTTCAAAAATACATTTCATTATAAAGCAAAGTGTACAATTCAAACTGCAAATTGAAGCTGTAAGGTTTAAACAATAGATAAAAACGACCTTGAAAACTGAAAAATAGCATTTATTGCTTCACCATAAAACCTTAAAATGTTTTCGTCATGTCCACAGGTTTTCACTCAGTCCTGTTAACCTGAAAAACTGGGGAATTTCCTTAAATACGTTTTTCAACAGGAAGTTCCATTTGGATCTTTTGAAGGCCATTGGAAGAGCAAAGGTCAGTTCTCTCGTTTTCATTTTACATATTTGATGAAGTAATGACAACTGGGATTTTGAAAATACTGTCCTCTTACCTAAAATATTTTCTAGATGTAATTTGTTAAGTGTAAAATTGCACATATTCGGTAAAACACTAGAATTTGTTAAGTTTCTTCGTGATATTAGCATGTACACCATGGGGAAGCTATATATCAAGTATCTGCTAATTTTGCGCTAAAAAAGTTCTCTTACTTATATAATAAGCAATGCATCCATTAAAAGCCTAAAAAATGAAATGAAGTACTTGAGATGGACCAATATTCATTTTGAATAGTTAAGTGTGTGTCATTAGATTGATTCTGTTTTAAAAAATGGAGATGGTGGTCTAGTGGATTAAACCACTGAACTGGTAAATCAAAAGGTTGCTGGTTCGATCCCAGCAGCCACCACCAGTGTGTCCTTGAGCAAAACACTTTACTCCATGTTGCTCCAGGGGGATTGTCCCTGTAATAAGTGCACTGTAAGTCGCTTTGGATAAAAGCGTCTGCCAAATGACTAAATGTAAAAAAAGTCGAATTTTGAAGCAAACAAGTAAAAGCAAGATCAAAAGTTCTATAAACTATAATGAGCAAGTTACTTTTTATTTGCTGAAAAAAAATAAGTCAAAATAAAAAAGATGCAATGTTTTCAGATCTTGACAACTGCAAAGACAACTCATAATTTTCATTGATCTTTGCATACTCTCAATCTGGACTAGTTTTACCACAATATTCTTCTGCCTTACCCTAAAAACAACAGCAGTTACACTGAGAGCAATCGTGTACCATCAAAACAATTGCACAAAGACAAACTAATGTGTGCAAAAGCCAAACTGACACTGTCAGAAGAGAATCCAGAGAGATTAAACAAACGTTCTGACAGAGGTGAGGAAATGTCAGCACTATAACACTAGCGAGGGAAAAACAAGGCCCTCCTCCAACCAGAACTGAGAAAATCCATCTTCAGCTTCACGCCCGTCACTCTGGATTTACTTTATTGTCTATGTGATGTCGATGTCTTGGGGTATTTTTAACCAGCGTCTATCTCCGTTTCCCATGGAGGGGCGGAAAAAGATCTCTCAGGGGCCACAGCTGGCGATGAACCCCAAGAGTGAGGCGACCGTGAGGCTGTCTCCTCCGCCAGCTGGTGCTGTTTTGTTCGGACCCCAAAGGCGAGACTTTACCTCTGTTGAAATGCTTCCAGTTTTATGGATCTTCAAATGAAAACAACTGTCATCTTTTACAATGAACATCACTACAGTGATTTTGGCTGATATCTAGTATAGAAACGTCAAAAACATGAGGGAACATCAAACATAAAGCAAATGTTAGAGGTGCCATTACAAAAATTAAACATGGTTTAACTAGTTATGTTTTTGTTGTTGTATTATATTCGCTGTTAAGTTCACCTGTCCTTAAGCCTACATGTCCCCTCAAAAGTGTGCACACTAAAACTAAAAAATTGACATAAAAAACAACAGACAGATTGTATTGTGGTTCAGTCTTTAATTAGAAAATCTACTTGTATACAGTATACACGTACTGTAGCAAATATTGTTGATTCTATAGGCCGCATAACAACCAACAACCCCCACCCCCCGTCATCAGACCATTATAAATAAAGTTGTATTTGAAATGTCTATTCAGCGATTCTCCGCGTCACGCTCTATAAACTGTGCCTCAACCGTCGCTCTCAGCCTTCAACATATATAAAAACAACAACAACAAATATCGGTCAAGACATGGCAGTCGGAAACCTGAGTCAGAACAGATTTGGATAGAACATGCACCCTGAATCCAGTTTAACAAGAGCAGCTTTTGAAGTGGAGTTAAAGTGTGGAGTTTGCCCCAATGATTGAAAGAAACCCGTGGAATCTGCCGAGAGAACGATCCGTTTCGAGGCACAGATGAGATTTAAACTTTATAACTATAATAATGTTATCTTTAACATTGAGAAAGAAATCTGGTAAAATACATTCCCATTGCAGCCCATGAGGGCAGTCAGAATAAACCGAAACGTCTGCCAGAAAGATCGACAGCGTTCGGTTGCTTATAATATATTTAATCCAAAGAAACAATGTAGAGGAAAAACAAAACACAGTAAAAAGTACAGTTATTCATTTTGTTTATATTTGATCTTTTAAAAATCAGTCACTCCTTAACCTACCAGCCCTCTGTTGGTAAAAAGTTTGAAGGCTTATCCTTGACTCGATTAAAATCGCCACCTGTTGTTCAATAGCAGGCACTAAAGAGCTATGGCCGAAGAGGGTTTGTTTTTCCACCCTGAATGTGTTCGCTATTTACATTTTTATTTATTATTAAAAGTAAAGCAATGCCTTTACAGCGTACAAAGCGTTTTAAGTTAACCCCTTTGAAATAGAAGGTATATATGAGAGTAGCTAATAGTTTATTTGCTCTGGATGCTTGTGATATCCTCCTGCAAGTTTCTGTACAGTTGGTTTTTGTAGGCAGTGGAAAGAAGTCTTTGAAACTGACAGCAGCTTGTAAAGTTAGCAGTTCTGGGCTCCAGAATCCGACTCAATGTTTGTGGCTTCGAACATTAACAATAATGGTTCAGTCAGTTGGATTGTTGGTTGGTTTCACTAGTACATTCTTGAGCGTAAGTGCTCTGATATGATTAGGAAAAATCCGAGGCTAAAAACTCCAGCTGGAAGAGACAACGAAGTCTGATCGTTTCTCTCTTAATTCTGTCTCATACTTTTTATCAACATGTCTTTCTCTTCATTCCTACCTATCTTTTTGCTTCATCTCCCCATTCATCTGTGCTTCATATTCAACCCTGGTTTTCCATCTTTTTGCCCTTTATTCTGGTAGGCACATCACACTGTTCAGACAGCGGGTCGGTTAGGCTACTGGCCTGACTTCTTGTCTTTCTGGAAGCTGAAGCTAGTGCGGCGGTTGAGTTTGCGCTGCTTCTGAGCAAAATAATCCGCCCGTGAAGTGCTGGCACGAGACTCCAGGATGTAGTTCACCTGAGAGAAATGGCATACTTCCTGTTAATGGGAAGAAGAAAACTACACAATCTATCAATAAACATGTTAAAATATATAGATCAACAGGTAAATACCGACACACATACAGATAGACCCAGACAGACAAAGACAAGTAGACATTCAGGTATACAGATAGTAAGATAGACCGACAGACAAAATATATGAGACAAAAAGATAGATATATACAGACATAAAGACAGACAGACAAATGTATACAGGCAGCCAATCAGACTGACAGACAGATAGACAGACAGAAAGACATTTTATGAGAAAGACAGATAGATATAGACAGACATACAGACAAATGGATAAAGACAGACAATATACTGTTTATCAGACAGACAGAAGGCCGATATAGACAAGCAGACAGATATTTCTGAGAGAGAGAAACAGACAGACAGACGGGTAAATTAGAAATATAGACAGACAAAAAAAGGCAGACTGATAAACAGAAAGATAAAACAGGTAGACAGACAGATTAAACAAATATAGTCAGAAAACAGGTAGATAGACAGACAGACAGACAAATGGATACTGACAGACCGACAAATGGAAGAGACAGACAGACAGACAGACAGAAAGCAGATATAGACAAGCAGACAATTTCTGAGACAAACAGACAGACAGATGATAGACAGACAGACATAGATACGCAGACAGACAGGCAGGTAGATTAGACAGATATAGACAGACACATAAAACAAATACAGACAGAAATCAGATAGATAGACAGACAGATATAGACAAACAACCGATAGACAGGCAGGTAGATAGATAGACATAGATAGGAAAACATGTATAAAAGGAGGAGAGCTGTTGTTCAAGATGTCTGTCTGAAATGATGCGTCTAAACTCACCTTAAGCACAATCTCATTGACTGTAGCAGCATCACACTCAAAGTACAGCGCTTTGTAGTCGTGGTTGCTTAGATATGTGATCTTGAATACTGCATGACCTACAATAGGAAAATAATAAAGTTTCTTACATTCAGCATACAAACAATAAATACAAAGAACATTCCATCAAGCAGGAAGAACGGCTGTAAGCTGAGAAACTGATTTCTGAACTGCATAAATAACAAACAAGTTTCTTAATCCTGCCTTCCACTTGATGAACGAAAAGACTAATCCCACCCCCAGACTCATGGCCAGTGACCGCTTCTGATGCACTGATCTTCTCGACAAGTGCATTTCCTGACGCATTCGTGAGATCTGCACACGACAGCAACCTGTTTGCATCAATCTGAGTTAGCAGCACGCGTCTGGACCCCTGTTACATTCCCTGAGATGACGTCTGCATCACCCACAAACCCAAACCTTACAAAGGATGGTGTGACTTTCTGTCTCATTCATGTGAATATAATCAATATAATATGATTTCTCATAAAATGAGTCTGTTGTTTTTTAATGCAGGTCAATAATTGTATATGCAGATTTTGTGCAGGCCTTGTAAAACAATAAGCAGGACTGACTTGGACTCTTCTCCTCCACCAGGTCGCAGGCACACAACAGGTCTGAGTCGATGGAGATTGGCTTCTGTCTGATCCAGAACTTTGTGCTGGTCTTTTGATTGGTGACAGGGTCGATTTCCACCTTCTCTCCAGATATTCCTGCAAAAAGAATGAAGGTTTTTTTGGAAAACCTGACAGTTAAAATCCACGTTTGTTTATATGAGAAGGTCCTAGACAGAAGGAAGTCCAGGTGTGAAAGATTAAAGGGTGTGTGAAGCTGCGATTTAAATATGAATGAAAACAAACGTTCAATGTGTGACAGAGAGAGGGCTGGAAAATTTTTACATGTCTATCTCAAGAGCACACACGCAGACCGTCCGTCACAGATGTGACAGCTGTCTGTCATACAGATAATGTTAAAAATAGCATGAAAATATTTCAAATATGTCAATCATCTTGATATTCAAAAAGATTCCAGAGCCGGAAGATTTGCTGGAGTTGGGATGGAAGAAGGACTGGAGCAACTCTCAGCTGTGCTAAAATATCCTGCATGTATTAAAATACTGTTCATGTCATGAGTGCTGAAGAGAAACTGAGAGAAGTGAGAAGAAACAAATAAGATCTAGAGAGACTACTGTTACAATTTCTGTAGTGTTAGTGCTCACTATATAATATTATGTTTTTACATTATACTATATTTTCCTATCCTTAACTGTATTAGAGATAAACTACCTCTCACTGATAGATCTTACCATACTATATTTTTACTAATATAAAAATATAAACTTTACAATACTTTATAATATACTATGGGTGTTTCATCTCTCAGCATTAGAGCAATATACTATACTACTACTATTCTACATTTTATTTCACTATAATATACTATTATGTAATTTTCCCATAGTTTTTTTACTTCACTTTCTTACGTTTAAAAAAGCGTTCAAGGATGTTTTATGAAAACTTGGTTTACTCCATATGAGTATGATGTAAATCATAAGCAAGCAGATTAAAAAAGATACTATTTGGGTTTCTACCGAGGCAAATTATGGAGGACCGAGAGAACAGATTAGAAATGAAAGGATGAATCACTTGATCAATTTAATAATTAAAACATGAACTTTTTTTGTGTTTTAAAATATAGTTTAATTGAACAATAAAACGTTAAATTACTAAAATCATTTTTAAATGTATAAATAAATAGATATTTTAAAACTCTTTATTTAATTCAAGCTTTAAAACAAAAAGTTTATTAATAAATTATTTTAAATGCACATTTTAAATTACTTTTTAAAAAAGCCCTTTCTATTTGTCAATTGCTTTTCTTTGTCCTTTTGCCAAATACATTTCCTTATTCATTTGTCAATCGAGTTAAAAAATGCCATTGGACAGTACACACGTGGGGACAGCCAATCAGCTTTTTGCTCAGTTTTGGGTACACCCCTCTCCCACCTGTAATACGAAGTAAATGTAAGGCGGAATAATATCAGCCGTTAAGTGTCCATGGATTCAAACTTCGAATGTTCAATGAAAATAGTTTACCATCCGGGTACTTTGAGAATACTCATTTCAGCATGCTTTGATTTGGGATAAATTAATTCAATTTTTGAATACTATTTAGGATGGATAGTATGCAAATTGGTGTGACTTCTGCTCTGTTTATTTGGAGGTTCTGCACGAGAGCGCCCTCTGGCTTTCAGATTCAGCAGCATTTTACTGGACTTCACTTACAAACGGAGTAAGAAAATAAATAATCGCAGACAACCGCCAAATCGAGTTCAGGTTATTTTTGATTTCTTGTTCAGCCCTAATTGATACTACAGTTTATATTTAACTTATATAGTATACGATGCATACTACACTCTTTTACTACACTACACCATATAACAAATTAAGTTATACTACACGGACATGTTTTTAGACTTGAGGCATCAAAATTTGCAGAGCTCAGTCAACATCAGTTAAGTTCTACACAATCTCAATATAACGTCTTCCAGTGAATGTCTTAGACGTCTCTTTGACTATAATAGGCAAATGATGGACAGGTTTACTCTGTGGATGTACCTAGCTGAACATCAGTGGTGAAGCGCAGTTTGTGGATCATGCTGATCTTGAAGGACTTGTAGTGGTGACTGCTCAACATGTCCTGTACTGTAGTGATGTCTATGGGTGGATCCTCTTCTGAGCACTCCTCGCCTCGAGAACCTGCACATGAAGCAAAGACAGAGAAATAAATGGTGCTTGAATTGTTTGTGATGTGTGTGTTCTACGATAACCCCTAAAACGTGTTTCAAATAACGCCCCTGATAGCACAAAAACATCTGGCAGACGTCCATTTGATGTCTGCATTTACATCTTCAAGACATAGTTTGCTCTTCTAGAAATACGTTTCGGAGACGTCTGCTGTGAGATGTCATTAAGACATCTAGAAGATGTCTGTACGATGTTTATGATTGAGAATGCACTCTTTAAAAAAAGGTTCTTTGATGCCTTAGAAGAACCTTTTGGTTCCATAAAGAACATTTAAAATCTGAAAAACCTTTGTTATTAAAAAGGTTCTTCAGATGATAAAAAGTAAGAAAGAGATGGTTCTTTAAAGAAAGTTTGACTGAATGTTTCTTTGGGGAACTAAAAATGGTTCTTCTATGGCATCGCTGCGAAGTACCTTTTAAGCACTTTTATTTTACAGGTTGTGGAAGTAAAACTGCTCTTTCTAAGATGTTTAGTTGATGCCTTTATACAGCAGATGTTTTCCAGATCTTCAGATCTTTAGCAGACGTCTTAAAGACGTACCTGTGCTAGCTAGTGTGTATGGCAGTTGGAGGTGGATCATCACTCACTGTTTTCTCGGACCAAGCAGAACTCGAGTGTGTTCTGATTCTCCAGCGTGCTGTCCAGATCCACCGCCACGTTCGGTTCTGTCTGCTTTTCCAGACGGTACATAGGACCTGAAACGGCCGAGAGGTCGGTTATGATGTCATTGTCAACCTATCCAAACTACTGTAAAGTTACACACCACGTGTTTGAACTGATCTTACTGTTGCATGCGTACACAGAGCATCAGTAACAGGGCTGAAATTATATTTAAAGGGAGACCAACACAAAACTAGTCAGTAACATATCAAGGTCATTATTTATGAAAAACTATTTAGCAAAATAAAATAGAGGCTTGTTTAAGTATCATTAAGATTTTGCATGAACAGGTTTGTTAACATCAGTCTAAAACTGTGGTCTTGCGATTAAAGATAAAAACACGACTCTTCCCTATTTAGTTTATTTATTGTCCACAAAGAGAAAATGTCCAGAAGCAGAATCAAGGCATTCTATTTAGTTCTAAAACAAAAAAAAGAAACAATACAGAGAAGCTGCCAATCTAAATAGGTCAAACACTTAGGGCAATATTTACCCTTTTGCAAATACCGTGGCTTCCAAAATGTCAAGAAAACCTCGGAAAGCTTGCGACCTCCACCGAGAGAGAAAGAAATATGCTCACGACGCCCTCCAGCCCAACACGACATACGAGTGAAACCAACACAAAACGCCTAAATACAAAAGAATACTCAAACTAAGCTCAAAGAATCATAAACGAAAACATGCATCCATACAACTGATGTAAGAGAGTTCTGTTCTACACGTGACTTCCAATCCACACAAATAATGCCGCCGCTGAATACTTTCGGCTTTGTACCCGGTCTCAAAGCATTTCCACAAGCGTAACGGTCACGCTTTTTTTTTCTTCTGACCTCATCTGTAGTTCACACACATGACATCAGTGCCAAACAACAGTCATCACCTTCTTCTAAATGTCAGCAACGTTTACACCAAAAAGGCAGATAGGAAGCATTGAATCCTGCTAATCTCCCTCAACAGACACACAAGCTTTAGAAACCTTGCGCCGCTCATAACACCCTTCATATTTTACAGTGTGCACCCTTCCAAGCGTCCATGTGTCTACTGTGCTTTGCTTGCTACGTTTGACCATAAAACAAGACCGCCACATTGTTTGTTGCATAAATACAGTTAGATTTTTTTCATCAGGTTTCTATAAGTAAAATTACGAGCAGATAAATGCAGGAGCAGAAGAGAGAACCACATTTCAGACAGAAGATCTGATGGGCATCTTTGTCTCTCTCCAGCGGGTAAATAAACAGTCAATACTCTTTTAAATGTAGATCACGCATCACATCCGCTCAGACATCTTCTGAGATACATCACAGATCCAAGACCGACTATGACCCATGAGACCGGACCATTTTCTCACTGTAAACATCCACCAGAAAACAAAATGTCAAGAGGACTCGGTTAGCAAGACACTGCTCTCATGCCCTTTATTATTTGGACATTAAGGAAGGCATGAGGGGGAAATAATTTTCATTTAAAAAAAAAAATTCTGACTTCGGTAAACAAATCCTTTAAACAATACCAGTCCTCAACCAGAGAGGGAAATTCAAGAGGGATGAACCAAGACTGATCCACACATCATCATTTCTTCAGCCCTTCAGCCATTTTCTCTCCATTGCACCTTTGTTCTCACACCATTAGTTTTCATTCTTTACCTGCCCTGCTTCATCTCTGAGTGGCACTGCGGCTCAATATCTTCTCACCTCTCTTATCTCGCCCGCTGGCCGTCTCATCACGGCCGATCCGTTGCCTGTGACTTTTTGTATTAAACTCTCTGATCTTATCAGATGTGCCACCCATTCAGCCCTGACAAATTGGAGCGGCACATTTCTGCGGTTATCAGTCTGATCTCAGCCGACAGACCCCGCTTACTTTTTCACCTTCCAGTTTGACTGGCGGTTTAAACAGGTTTGCTGGATGTTGGTTGAGATTTCTTGCACCAAAAATACTGAATACACACAAGCTTTCTTGTAGCTCAGTGGTTAGAGCATGGCGCATGCAACGCCAAGGTCAGGGGTTGGACATGCTTAGAAACAATTGTATAGTATAATGCAATGTGAGTCGCTTTGGATAAAAATGATTTTGTTCACACTCTCTCTGACCATGTAAAAACGTCTTTGAGTTGTCTCACCTGATCCTTTCTGGGAGCCCTTTCTCTTCTTAAGAGCCTTTTGAAGAACTTCCTTCATGGTCACTTTAAGACTGTCCACCGGGATCAGAGAGAAGCCATGGGCAGCGTTTCTGTGAGGAGAGACATGAACATTTTCAACCATGAAATCCAAATTTACCTTCCAAAAAACGATTTTATTATTATTTTGCTGGATTTCCATAAATGATTTATTATTAAATATTATTGATATTATTAAATATTATTAAAATGTATGAATTAATCTTATTAATAATTAATCTGATTAAAAGGTGTATTTTTTATTTTAGCTATATTATTATTATGAGCATTAAAAATATTTTTTATTTTATTTATTATTATTATTATTAATAATATAAAAATAATAATATCAACATGTATTATTAATTTATTGTTGTAAGCATGGAACATTCAGATGGAAGTTTATCTAGTCAAAAGTTTTTTATTCAATATATTTTTTAAACTAAATGATCATATTAATAATTCTTGTTTCTCAACTACACATCTAAGATCATGTTAAATCCACAACTTTGAAAAGAGAACAGTTTGTTCCAAAGCTTGTACTCATCGGGTGATATTTTTCATCCATTTCAGCCATCCCCGAGTAAAAGTTTGAGCACATGAACACAAGTGCATCTACAGATAAACAACCGCAGGCCAGAGAGCGGGGAGCACACAAACGGTTCTCTGGACAGAGGACTTGCTTGTCCACTTTCATTTAGCAGCGCTGACCCGTCTGCCTCGGGCCAGGGCTTCTGACAGCCTTCACGACAGGCCTAAGAACTGACAGGAGAGGTCTCAGCCCGATGGCCCGCTGCGGACAGAGCACTGGCTCAGTTCTCGCCCGGGGCCCTGCAGAGCCACATCACCGGCCCTCTCATGAAGGGAGCAAGCAGTGACCTCAAGAGCTCTGAACGGCAGCCGACAGCTACGAGCGGATGGATAACTAACACTCAAAGACACATCCGGACCAACGGTCAATAGATAAAACTTGTTTTGAGTTGCTATGGTTAAAGGACCTTAAAGAGAAAATATAAAGATAATGAACGTTTTCTATGAACGTCTGAAAAAATTAATTACTAATATTAAGTTTAAGACGGACAAAATAATGCATATATTCTTCCTGTGTTATCCAGAAAAAAAAAATTACATCTAGCTGGTTGTTATCGTAGAATAAACCACAGCTGTGGGATTACATAGTGGAGGGGTCTTGTGTCACCCTGAAAGGGTTTATTTTAAGACAACAATGGATAAGATCTTTATAACATAGGGGATTTAAACATATTTTATTAGCTCATCAAACATGCAATCTAGTTAGCCATTCACAAAAGATATAATTCCATATGTGTAACGTTTTTTTGTTTTTAGATAAGACTGCTTTTCCCCTTTAAATTGACAAAATAACTCTCTGTATTTTCACAATACACAACTGGAACAAATCTCTCTCCATGATGAAAATAATTATGATGTTTCATCATTTGTGCGTACATATCAATCATAATGTTTCAGGAGTAAGTCACAACTTACATTCGAACAAAGAGCGACTGTTTGGGTCCCAATCCAGGGGACGAGTACTTCTCAACCAGTGCCAGGGTGCTAAAGCCGAACTTGTGGATGGGTTCATTGGAATCCAGTGGAGGGAAGTCTGTGTCCACCTCTCCATCATCCTCAGCGATGTGCAGGCAGTAGGTGTTGACGTTTTCTCTGCAAAGAACAAGAGAGATATTAACTCAAAACTGCCTCATCACTTATAAACCCACATTTCAGTTTAGTCCACTTAATATCTCACTTATTTTAATAGGATTTACTACACAAGATAATGTTTTCAGGATGTTAAGTTTTAGCTAAACACAAACTGTAGATCTCTAGAAGAAAATTGTTATTGCTCTTTCGTAGCTCAGGAGATTTGATGAAGTAGTGTTAAAATAAAGTATCAAATTAGTTTTAGCTGATTCTTTAAAAATTTGGTTAATAAAAACATTTTCTAGTAAACTGTACCATCTATAAAGCTTAATGTACCATGTTTATACAAGGACTTTTATATAGTAAACAAAACATGGACGGGTTGCGTCAAAGCATCAGTCTGACCCCACACAAACATCACACAAAACCACCCGAACACAATTTATGTAGTCAGGCATTGAAAAATAATCTATTCATCGAGCGGCCTGTTGGCATGCAGAGCACCAGAATAGGACAGGAAAGTTAACTTCATAGAAAACTCTTTTGTGTCTTGTCTTCTGTAGCAGCTTTATATATAGTGTAGTCTGGCTGAAATCCAGATTACTTCAGATCACTGCTTTTGTCTTATATCACAATAGATTCTTTCCTTAAGGAAAACAGCAAAATAATTAAGGCTAAGATTGATGCAGTGTAGGGAACTTCAGTTATAATAAGCTATGGTCTTTATGATATAGTTTTCTGAGCTTCAGGGCTGTGTCTACGCTGATGTTGTGTTTAAATGTGCTCTGACACGCTGTAAAAACCCAGGCCTGAGCTGTAAAGACTAAATCGAATGTCATAGAGTCTCCGATCTGCTGAGACGACCGCTGGAAATTTAGATTGAGATGCATTTTCATGACAAACAAGATCAACACATACACACCTCCGTAATTCACTAATAACATATACATGTAAATATTGCAAAATGTATATAAAATTGGCACAAAATTGAATGTTTTTTTATAAAATAATTTAAACACAGTGGACAAACAGTGGATTGCATTACATGAATGATACTCGAGTGAAAAATAATGCATGGAATAGGGCTGTACAATACAAATAAAATGTGATATTCGTTAACTTGTTAAATAATGTGACATGCAATATAATAATGCATTATATGTTTGTGTTCAATCAATTTAAATGATATTAAAATAAATGTTAAAAAAATATATGACCAACATTCATGTTTTTCCCATTCTTGCTGGGAAAAGAAAGCATCAAACACATCCCAGCTAACATTTGCCCATCAATCTCTCTGATTTTTGCAAAGAATGCAAAAAAGATTTCTTTGTAAGATTCATTTAACAGGTATATATAATATTCTCTTAAAGAAATAGTCAACTTTTTTTTCTTTACACACTCTCTTATCATTTCAAACCTGTATGACTTTCTTTCTTCTGCAGAACACAAAAAAAGATATTTTGAAAAATGTTGGTAACATAAAACCGTTTGTCCCCGTTGACTTGCATTGGTTTTGAGTCCATAAACTAGAAGTCAATGGGGACCAACGCTTTTTGTTTGTTTTGCAGAAGAAAAAAAATCACACATGTTTAAAATGACAACAGGGTGTGTACTAAAAGAATTTTCATTTTGAAGGCAACTATTCCTTTAATAACTCTTTCCAAACTCAAAATTTAGAGATGACTATGATCCAAAACTTCTTAATGAACTTTCTTGAGTCATAAACAGGGTCCTGAAGGTAGTTCTCATTTAAACCCCACACAAGCCCTGCATGTCTTCCTCTGTACAGCCTAAGGAAAACTCATTGCTATGCCAATCAGGTCCAACTTCAACCACCAAGACTGTCTGTGTGAGGCTCTGAGCGTATCTGCTTCATAGGGTTCCTTGTGGCTTCTCTCCAATTTAATGGTGGTCTCTCTTTGAACTGACCCACATATAAATCTTCATATTGTACCACGTACCGGCGAGAAAATTCTTGCGCTTTTCAGTCGGCAAACCCGGATACGTATTGAAGGTGGAAACGAGAACGAAGCCCGGGGGAATCCCTAGCTGAGCTGGGAAAGGTCAAGACTGTCTTTAGCAGGCTAGAGAGGAATATAAATGTCTCGGGAGATGTGTCGAGGACGTTACGAGCACATGTAGATTGATATGAAACATATATTATTCATGATACACTGGTTTGGATCCGTATTGCTTACACTAGGTAATTTAATTTGCATTAAGTGTAATCGCGATGAACTCATTGCGGATAATGCTCAAACTCTTGGAGCAAGTGTGTTGTGGGTCATGATAAAGTTATGCAGTTTCATAAGTGCAATGGATGTTTGCTTGGTGGCCACATCACCATCCACCCCTAAATTTGTATATTCTGGTTTTCGGCAAAATAAAGCTTTATTTTGCTATTGACAGACCGTGTGATATACAGCATTGGCTGATCAAATGTGGTGAAAAAAATTGAAACCCCATTTTGATCGACCAGCACAAGCTCATAAATTGTTTTAACAGTACATACGTAAGCTTGGGTTCCCGACCCTCGCAGGTGTACTGCCAGCAAATGAGCCCAATGAGATCGTGGACGCGAGCGTTGGCCATGGTGACCACCGTCATGGGGTGAAGCTTTTCTTGGGTTGACTGCATTGAGAGGTAGACGTCAATTTTTTTGGTTGCCGTTGTACCAACATGGCCCTGAAAACAAACAGTGCATATTTAACCTTTTTGTAATTCTTTGCTTTTTTGCCTTTCAGCATCCTTAGAAGAACACTGCTAGTTGACATTATGGATGTCTTAAGCAATGTTTTCACTGTTCCTTGATGGTTTTACAACAGTGTTAAAAAGCAATTAAAAACTAGACATATTGTCATTGTTCACGTCAAAGAAAAAACGAGCTCACCTTGCCATCGAATTTGGAGTATTCATTAAAGGGGTTGTTGAGCTGTTGGGGACACTGTTCGAGTCGCAGCGACAGCATGGATTTACTGCCCGTGTTCCGATGCCGATCCTTAAAGTCCTTTTTCTCAAAGAGCGAGCTCAAATCCTCTGCTAGAGCAATACAATATTCAAAAGACGAAAAATATGAGACAGAAATAACACGTGAAGTTGTCTTTTAAGCAAGAGTGTCAGGTTGTAGATACTGTACCTGACTGAGACGAGCTTCTCTCCTTCCACTGGATGTTTTTACATTTGATTTGATTCTGCCGTTCTTTCCTCAAGCGCTCCAGGCGTTGAGCTTTAAGTGAACAGATCAGACCTTTATCTCATGACAGTTCAAAGAAGAAAACATTTCAACAAACTACAGTCACTTGTAGTTTAACTTCTCACTACTGGATGCTGTTGTGTTGAATGGGCTGTTTTTAATCCAGTTCACCTGGTTTCAAAATATTGAAGGTCACGACAAGAGAACAGGCTTTATTTAAAGCACCGGTCATGTAGCACATCTATATCCTTGACTCAACTAAATATATCATCAGTTTTGTCTTTATGTATAAAGGTTGATCTCAGGATGAAATATGAAGCTTACATTTCTTCCCCAAATCAAAAATAATATAGGATATGATAATTACAAGAAATCATAACGTCATTGTCCATCTTGAGACAAAACAATGGCACTGACCTATTTTAAGATAGTTCTTTTAATTTCAGACAGGTCAATCGTTCATTTTAGTCAGGGACTAGCCTTAAGCCTATTTCTGTGAAACCGAGCATAAATGTTATGTTATTATTTGTTTTTACACTTGACAAACAATTTTCTTTAGCATTACACTAGACAGTATGTTGTCCTGAAATGTGATAAGACACGTTTCTCATTTGTATGCAGTCGCCAGTTCATCTGTGTAGATTTTTGGACAAAAAACCAACCCCTGTGTCATTGTCCACTGTAGTATTGAACAGTACCATATAAAAATAAATTACATGACTACATAAAGCACATTAGTAGTAACATCAAACATTTCTGTCTAGCAATAAAAATGCTACAATTTATGATTTGAGTAAATGTGTAGAAATTAATTTAGAAACTGAAAATCAAGTGTTTTTTTATTAATATTCTTCTGAGAGGGCTGAAATTATGATTTGAGGTTTATAAATATATATCAACTATTCCAGCATTGTTTCCCGATCTGAACGCTTGCTTACCAGCCACCTCGTGTCTCACGAAAATCTCTTGTCGTCCTGGGGATAAGTCGTTCAGATACTTAATGAAGGAATAGATAACGTTCTATAACACTTTCCCCAACATAAAGACCAATCTGAGCCCAGATTCATGTTTCATTCTACACTTAATCATCCTTCATGCAGTTACAAGAGGTAGAAAAACTGACTGAAACTAATTGACTCCAATAAAAATGTGTTTATAATTATATCGAGTATACGCATCTAAATCACTTAAAAACACAGGTGTCTGAGTTTTGACAAGCATTATATCAGTACACTGACAGATGTTCACTCATACTTGGGTAAGTTATGTCATGTTTGAAATTAAAAGAATATGCATGTCATAAACAGACAGTAGGACACAACTCTGAACATACTGCGATTCAATTACTTAAAAAAGGCTTAAACAAAAGACACTGCCGAAAAAAAACTTGACCAGAACTTCCCATTTAAGCAAATAAAGAAAAGCACCACAAAGAAGTTTGCAACTGTTGTGAAACTTTTTTGTGTTTTACTGAAAGGACGGAACAAAGATCAAAGAGAGCAAATTAATTTCAGTCAATTTCTTCCTCAGCCAAGATACCTTGTTTGTCCCAGATTAATGATTCATTTCAGAGCAAAATGATCAGAAAATCACGTTTCTATATTAATTAAAATTTTACCAAAGAATTGATGTAATTTCACTTTAAATTACACCTATTGAAATAAAAAATGCTTTGTGAATTTTTTTCATATCATTCAAACAAATAACAAAACAAACAAACATCAATTATTAAACCCAGTCAGATTTTTACCTTCGCAGTTCTGGTACTGTAAATCTGGTACAGTGGCTGGTACAGATAATCTTCAGAACCGTACATTCAGTAATGGTTCTTATCTATGGCTATGGCATATTTTATGATTAAATAATGTAAGCAGTCTAGACTCAAACAATGCTCAAAATCAATGCCATATTGCTCCAGGTTTCAGCAGAGATGCAAATAAAAAAGGCTTTTTAAAAGGATGATTCTGGTTTCTGAACATAACTTCTTCCAGTTCTTCATCAATTAATTTAGAAGAATGACCAATCACTGTGCACTAGTAACTATATTATAGTAATGAGAAACTGAAGTGAGTGAATCTGAGGGACACAGAACAGTGCAAAAAATATTTACAGTCTTGACCTGTGCCAAACCATCTTCCCAACCATATCTAGTCCTACACCCAACTGGATCCAGAGCCCCAGAAGCCGGCTACTTGCCTGTGTTAGAGCGCCGTCGAATGCCAAAGTCCCAGCTGGAAGTGATGTCAACAGACTGAGAGAGGTCATAGGTCTGGCCTTCTCCGATGCTGCCATCTCCAACTGAACCCCCCGATGACCCTCCACCAAAGGATGCCGCAGACGAATGGCATTTCTCTAGATCCACATCGTGATCGATCAGGACCATTTCACACATCCCAGTGTCATCGCTGGTCACGTGGGACTGCCGGATGTGGGCCAGGATAATGCTGGGGTTGTCGAGAAAAGCCATTCTGCGATCCAATCTTTTACCCCTCTGACACTCTCCGTTTTTTTTCCGGATGTGCCGACCTACAGTCGGAGGTCGAGACTGTAGATTCCTCAGCAATGCAACGTTGTCTTTTACTTCTTTTTGAGGTTATTTTCTCCTCTCCATGGTGGGACATGGATGCCTGCCTGCAAATTAACAGATTATCATGATTTAACTTTACTGCCAGCAGCAAACATATAATGGCAAAGAGCTAGTTACATTTTATTACAGTAAAATTATCTATGATTTAGTTACATGTTTACCATGACTCAGTCATTACATATCTAATATATTGGGAAAAAAACACTTATATGACACAGATGACAAGACTTGAATCTTACCCACAAATCAATGCCACCTCTTTATACAACACAATCTATATCAGTGAAGTTCAATGATTAATCCATTGACAATAAACAACAAAAATAAAATACAGTGTACATCACACAAAAGGAAGCAGGCTATGATCCTTCGTAACACTAGGCAAATCACACATAAGGGTTCAACATAATAATATGGGATGATAAACCTGTTTTCCAGGCTGGACCCTTGTTCAATTGGGCATGTTTATCATATAAACATTCGATAAAGCAAGCATACGCAGTGCAGATAAATGTAACATGATAACATACTACAGTACATTGTCACTCTTTGTTCTGATCTTACTCAGATATTTATCAAACAATCTAAAGAAGATAACACAAACTGTGCTTAAGCATTATTTTTTGGCTTAACTCTTGTTTACATGTCAATGACCCCGTGTGTGTGGTCGTTTGGAAAAATGTATGTGTCAGTCTTTTCTTTCAGCCATTTTAAGCAATAAGTGAATTCTTCATGAAAAATGCTTTAACTATCAACCAATCTTGTCAGCAACTAGCTGTCATGACTAATTCTTTCAAGCAACAGCCATCTGTTTTGAAACCCACAACTCACATGACAACAGACGACAGTAACACAACAACCACCGAGGCATTTAGCAAGCTAACATATTTTATCAGCAAACGCCATAACGTTAATTTTGTTTGTTATGAGGTGAGGATGACCACAAGTGTACTCATATGATCATTGAAAGACATATTTTATATTTGAGTTAAGAGTTAAATAAAACATACATAAATAGGAACACTGAACGCGGTAGTCAGGCCCTGTTAATGTTGAAGCTAATCTTATCGAAAAGATGAAATATCAGAATAAAACTACCTTTACGCTTGCGTATTCCACTCGTAAACATCAGAGACTGGCCATGACATCTGACCGAAGGCTTGCCTATACTGTCTCATTTCATCGTTGTTGAGATTTTCTAACATAACTGAAAAAAGCGCAACTGTTTACTCCTGTGTTGATGGTCCTGTGTGTTACTTCCGGTGAATCTACCCCTCACACCGGAAGTGCACCATTTCGGGAAACGAATGACATACAAGACGTCCGCCCAATCACGAGAAAGAGATTTTGTATTTAGTTTTTACTAAGTAAATAAATGTCTTATTGTAAAATCAATTAAAAGTATTCAAATAATGAGACAATCGTATCAAGTAACAAGTTTATTTAAATTTAACAAACATAATACAACCTAAAACATAAATTTAAGGGGATTACTGAAAAATAATATTCGTGTTATTTATTTATTATTTAATAAAATATCCGTTCTCGTTTTTAGAATCTGAATTAAATAATGTAAAATGTTACACGTTGTTACTGTAAATGGGTAACAGAACAATACAAAAATTATGGAAAAATATAGAAACCATATATTCTTAATTATCAAGATTTACTTCGACTAAATGGTTATAGAGGGGATTTCAATGGAAACTAGATGTAGATAACACATACATAAACACATTTTGAACTGATTTAAATGGAGAATAGCTGATGGTTTATCATAGCAATTGTAAACAACAAACTGTGTCAGATTAAATCCGAAGCACCCTTGCATTAAATTGGTTATTTTTGCATGTTAATTTGGGCTAGATGGTATCAAGTGGTTCTTACTGTAGCCTATCTGTTTGATTTATTTATTTCTTGCCAGGTTACAATCAGCCTTTATTATGTAGTACATTTATTCATTTTTATATCTTGCACATACAGAAAACACTACTCTAAGGAATGCGTGTAATTTTACAGAACTTCCATCAGAGATTCAGAGGCGCACGCCCCGGGTGGGCGGAGCCGTCGGTCTCCACTGTTACATCACCAGAGGGATCTGTGTATGAGAAACAGAGACCGCGCACGGATCTTCCCACAATCATCACTTCTGCTCATTCAGAAGAGCATTATATGTGCATTTAACGAACTGCGTTTATTTTTTCTACCCTACCATCAGAAAGACCACAGGAAAGACAAGCATTTATTATTCATCACATTCATTTTCATTTTTAACTCATCTTTTCTTGATGCACCTGAGGATGGGAGACGGATGGATTTTCTGAAGTTCTGCACATGCTGTCACAGGATGCAAATGGGAAAATAGCGTTAGAGAAACATTGTAACAGTTATCATAACAAATCGAAATCAATTTGTAACATAACAGAGTAAGTGATCATAATTTCGCGCCAATTTGTACTCCAATATAAAGAACAATTAAAAGCATCAAAGTGGACTAGAAGATTCCTTGTACTGAAGAACACAGTCAGACCCTTTGGAGATTTGTTTTATTTATGCTGTTTTCATTTTTGCGTTAACTTGCGCACAACGAATCGATCAAATTTATTGCATTGATGTAGTTGATCTGTTCCCGGACGGCATCGAGATCGTGTGTGGATTTAAAGAACATTGATATGGACGAGCACAGGCGTATGATGCAGACGCTGGGCGGTGTGACCCTCACCGGACACCCGGTGACATTACCGGTCCTTCACGCGCATGACGGTACGGATGGAGACGGCAGAGGAAAACAGGACATTGGAGACATTCTGCATCAAATCATGACCATCACCGACCAGAGCCTGGACGAGGCTCAAGCAAAGTAAGTTGCTCCAACACCTTGCGTTCCTGTCCATAAACTAGAATTTACTATGGTTTTACTACACTTCCTATATATATAGTATATTCTTACTAACACTTAATAAGATGGTTACTTTAGTTAAAACATATTCATAAGGGATGAACCACTAAACAATTAATGAAAAAACAAAATGCAAGAGTTAAAACTCACAATTATGAAACCATTGATTTGGCAAAGATTTTCCAAGTAATTTGTATAAAACACATGTCAACGTGCTCTGATGTTCAAGTTCAAGTTTTGGTTTACCAGGATGAAGCTTATCGTTCATGATTGTCTTAATGTGAGTGATTACAAAAATACGATATTAGAACTTTCTGCTTGGATAGCATCCACATTATTCTCATTTAAAACAGTCAGGTGCTTGAAAACAACATTGCTGGATAAAAAAAGTGCTTTTGTATTTAGAATTTTGACCTTTTGAGACCACTTGCCAGGTGACAACAACCCCCTACTACACAACACTGTGATTGGTGACTGAATTAAGAAGGCATCTGTTAAGATTAAGAAATCACATTAAACTATGATACATTTACAATGCTGGTGTTGGTTAGCTAACATTAAAGCCTTTTTATATAAAAAACTGTGAGTTTAAGTGGAGTTAGATCAGAGGAAAACCACAGCATCTTTGGTTTAGATCATTGATGTACAGCACTACAGCACTTATATATTATATCTCCTCTCTTTTTCTTCTAAAGAAAGCATGGGCTGAACTGTCACAGGATGAAGCCGGCTCTGTTCAACGTGCTCTGTGAAATCAAAGAGAAAACAGGTACGTGCTTATTAATGCCCACACCTGTTCGCTTGGCGCTCTTTAAAGGGACAGTTCACCCAAAAATGCTAATTCTGTCATAATTTACTAACACTCAAGTTGTTCTGAGCCTGTATAAATGCCTTTTTTCTGTTGAGCACAAAATGAGAATTTTGAAGAATTTAGGAAAGCAAACAGTTCTGGGGCACCATTGACTCCCATAGTATTTATTTTCGCTACAATGGCAATAAATGGGGGGATGAGATCTGTTTGGTTACTGAAATTCTTCCAAATGTCTTTCTCTGTGTTTACCAGAACAAAGAAAGTTAAACCGGTTTGGAACAACCTGTGGGTGGGTAAAAAATGACAGAATTATCATTTATGGGTGAACTATAACTTTAAAGTAAAGCAAAGCAATTGCATTTGATTCAGTAGGTTGATTTGCAGACATGTTTCATCTTAAGTAAGTAAAGGACTTCATACTTATCTTAAACAAAGCTAATAGATACAAACAGTTCAAAAATTACATCTTTATTTAGACAATAACATTATTTAGGAAATAATATTGAATTGTCTGAAAAATTCTAAGTGGTCTTTGACTTTTTTGGTAATGCAGAAGAATTTAACTACATGCTGATGCTTGCTCATGCAGAACACCAAGATTCCAGTGTGTTTTAGGCGGTTGCCAGGGCATTGCTATTGTGTTGCTGAGATATTTTGAGCGGCTGGGTTTTGTGTTGATGTTCATAGGCAGTCCTGAGTGGTTTATAGGTGTTAACTTAGGGGCACAAGTAATAAAAGATCCCATCCACAAGAGAATCTGTTCTCCACATACACCTGAGGTCTGTTCTTCAGACTCACCCCACAAATGAAAATTCTTTCATCATTTACTCACCCTCATTTCAAATCTGTATGGCTTTTGCAGAACATAAAAGAAGGTATTCTCAATGTTTTTTACCAAACAACATTAAAGCACTGTGATATCTTTTTTTGCTAATTTGCCTTTATATCCAATCTGCAATGGCTTGGAGTATAGCATTAGAATGTAGAGAGTATAAATCTTCATAGTGAGATATTGAAAAAACTTGCCAAAAATGACCTAAATATAACTTCCCTGCACATGACGCGTGGAGTTTAAATGTCAGTCTGTCAATCACAGTCGTGAATGTGCAGACAAAAAGCATTTGCTGCTTCTATTATCGTCTGCAGCAGCGGAGAGGTCTGCGCAGGTAACTGTGCTGGACTGTGGCGGGCGGATCATTACGCCCTCTCAGCCCGGCCGAATTGTGTTTGGCTCGCTCAACCTGTAGGTTGTGGAGGACTGTCAGAACCAGACAGGTTTCCAGACGGGAGCAGTGGCTCGGAAAATGTATATGAGGATGGATCATTATTGATTCAAAACCAAGACATTCTTTCCCTGGAGATGGACCCCAATGTGTATTATGGCCACGGTAGATTTCATAGACTAAATTTTTTTTTATTATATGGATGGTGAAGCCATGAGCATTTAGCTGAAAAGAATTTAAATTTGCTTATATAAAAGTATGTTTGTTTCATATAAATTATTTATATGAACAGTGTTTAATTATGATTCATAGATATGGTTCCTGTCAAGATTAGAAAAAAACATTTTTTTTTATTGAAAACAATAAGTATTTGGACACGTTCTGACGTTCAAATATAGTAAAACCTGTGGTTACGCTGACAGGACACCTGCGTGACCTTGAGAAGAAATTAGACCGTAAGCGTCCAAAAACTTTATGAAAAGGATCATGTTTACGTAAATATATTCAGATTTTCTTCCGAAAGTTTCTGTGCAGTGCTTTTCATTCATGGTATCGCAGGTGTGTTCCATTTAATCCAGACGCAAAAAAAAAATTATGTTCAGTCTGCAGAGAAAACCTACGTAATTTTTACTGGTATTAAATCTTGAATCATCTTCATATTTTGAAAATTATAGCTTTGTAGAGCTGCTTTTGAGAAAATGTATGTGATCTAAAAAAACTCATGTGGTTTGTGCACTTTGTCCTTGTATGCCAAACCGGAAATATTTCAGGGTAGAACGTGAGGAGCAAAAATACTGCAGAAATTTAATCAGAATTTTCACAGCCTTAACAAGGCAAGTACCCGTGTTGTACCTTGAAAAAAAAGATATTTTATTCATAACCATTTTGGTGAAGTTCTGTGAAATAAATTATGAATAAAAACGAGACAGCAAATGAGAACATAAAACTTGATGCCTCTTAAAACGTCACATGAAAACCATCCTGCTTATGTTGTAACTGCTGGTGTGTGTGCGTGTGTGTTTACTGAGAGGAAAGTTAAATCTCATAAAGTCTTATCATCATATGCATTAGTAACACGCTGCACTGGATTTTCCCACAGTGCACTTCTTCTTTTTCCTCTCTTTTATATCTCTGTTCAGCAGGTTTGGTTTATGACTAAGTCCGTGTGAAACTTTCAGGATGAAATTTACTCAGTTATAGCAGCGGATTTTTGTGGGACTTTGAAATGATTTGAAACTATGGGAAGATAACTCAAAACAAGTTGTAAAGAATAGCTTTCAAATTCAGACCAAAAAAAAGAACAATTTAATCTACATATTCCTACTCTACATGATTTATTTAACAAAATGTGTTATAACTGCACTGTCTTGCATGTAAACCATACATATAATCTCATGCACAAAACATACGCTTTCATGCTCTAATACTATACATTTACACTCATGCACAAATATTGCATGTACATATACTCTAATTGACAAATATTGTAATCTCATGCACAATTTTTACTGTTCATATTAGCTTATGCAAAAAACTGTACATTAACTCTCATTTACAAATAATGCATGAAAATATACTATAATGCACAAATACTGTACATATGCATATGTACTGTACAAATATACTCTCATTTGCAAATACTGTACAAATACTCTCGTGCACAAATAATGTACATCTACTCTCATGCACAAATACTGTACATATACTGTCATGCATATATATACTGTACATATGCACTTATACACACATACTCTACATATATTTTCATGCACAAATACTGTACATATACTACTCTCACAAAAAATACTGTAAGTATTCTCTCATGGAAAAATACTGTACATTACATATGATCTCATGCACAAATACTGTGCATACACTACTCTCATAGACTCTCACACACAAATACTGTACATATACCCTCATGTACAAATACTGATATATACTCTTAAGCAAAAAACTTTATATATCCTCTTATGACCACATACTGTACATATATTCTCATGCACAAATTCTGTACATATACTCTCATGCACAAAATACTGTACATACACTACTCTCATAGACTCACACACACAAATACTGTACGTATACTCTCATGCAAAAATACTGTACATATACTACTCTCATAGACTCTCACACACAAATACTGTACGTATACTCTCATGCCAAAATACTGTACATGTACCCTCATGCACAAATACTGTATATATACTCTTAACCAAAAACTATACATATCCTCTTATAACCACATACTGTACATATATTCTCATGCACAAATACTTTACGTATACTCTCATGTACAAAATACTGTACATACACTACTCTCATAGACTCACACACACAAATACTGTACGTATACTCTCATGCCAAAATACTGTACATATACTACTCTCATAGACTCTCACACACAAATACTGTACGTATACTCTCATGCCAAAATACTGTACATGTACCCTCATGCACAAATACTGTATATATATACGTCGAGCTCGCAGCATTCTCAAGGACTCCTCTCACCCCGCTCATAGACTGTTTACTCTCTTGCCTTCCGGTAGGCGCTTCAGGTGCCTCCGGATAAGAACCAGCAGACTAGGAAACAGCTTTTTTCCCAGAGCTGTTTCATTATTGAGCTCTGCTCCCCACTGATTCCACTAACCCTCATAACTTTAACTTTAATGCTGCTACTACATTGTTTACATTGCATAACAGGGCTGCATCCATGACTGAACTGTACACACCAGTACTTCATGTATCTGCTCTACCGGACTGTTTACACACACATAGCATCATTTGCACTCTATACTGCTCACTTGCACACCAGGAATATTACACTGAATGCTCATTTGCACTAATAAACTACTTTCATAACTGCTTTAACTCATCTACTGCACTGTAACTCATCTATTGCATCTATTGCATAACTAACTGCATCCACTCATCTATTGCACTGTAACTTCAATAACTGCATTAACTCATCTACTGCACTGTAACCTTAATACCGCATTAACGCATCTACTGCACTGTAACTTCAATAACTGCACTAACTCATCTAATACACTGTAACTGTATTATCTGCATCTACTCATGTATTGCACTATAACTTCAATAACTGCATTAACTCATGTACTGCACCGTACCATTAATAACCGCATTAACTCATCTACTGCACTGCAACTTTAATAGCTAATGTCTGTAATTAATGCACACTCAAGTCACTTGCACTATTGTATTGTCTATATTGTTATCTGTTCATAACCACCTGTACATTAATGTTCACAGTATATAGCCTTCTGTATATATTGTTCATAGCACATACTGACTGTCATATTTTCATACAACATTTGTATAGTATTTCCCTAAAATTGTATTCTGTATTTATTCACACTGTATATCTGCACTTGCTAATTGCACTTCTGGTTAGACCTAACTACATTTCGTTACACTGTACTTGTATATGTGTAATGACAATAAAGTTGAATCTAATCTAATCTAATCTAATATATACTCTTAACCAAAAACTATACATATCCTCTTATAACCACATACTGTACATATATTCTCATGCACAAATACTTTACGTATACTCTCATGTACAAATAAGGGGCATATACTCTAATTCAAAAATACTGTATGTATGAATTCATGCACAAATGCTGTACATATAGTCCCATACAAAAACAATGTACATGTACTCTCAAGGCCACATACTTTACATAAACACTCATGCTCAAATACTGTATGTATACTCCTAAGCAAGAAAAAAATGTACATATGGGCTTATGCAAACATACTGTACATATACTCTCTTGCACAAATTCTGTACATATACTACTCTCATACACAAATACTGTACGTATTCTCTTTATGCAATAACTGTACATATGTGCTCTGCGCAAATGCTTTTCTTATACACTAATGCACAGAAACTGTAAATATCATCTGATGCACAACTACTATCCATATGCGCTAATGTAGAAATACAGTACATATTCTCTCATGCACAAATACTGCACATACACTTTCACGCACAACAACTGTTTATATATACTTGTTCAAGTACTGTACATATGAACTGATGCAAAAATGAGGTATACTGTCATGCTCTCATGCACAAAACATATGTTCTCATACACTTATACTGTATATCACACACATATGCTGTACATATACTTTCATGCACAAATTCCACTGTTTACAATGAGCATCTGCACTTCAAAGACATACTGTACTTGCAACAAATACCATACTGTATTGTCTAGATACCATATTGTAAATACTTCCTTGTTTTTACTATTTGAACTTTAATAATTTATGTACTACATTGTACTGCTGTACTGCTCACACTAGGCATTTCAGTGAATGTACCATCACCAACATCTTGTGACACATAATCTTGAAACTACTAATGATGATGAATTCTAACACATGCTGGCACAAAACCCATGACAGAAATAAGGATCTTTAATTACATTTAGTCATAATTAAACTCCAGTTAGCAATCACAGTCTCTCAGTTCTTCACACCCATTGTTTCACCCTTAAACACATAATCGTATCAAGGGACCCCATGACAGTCCTGCAGTGTCATCACAGCGGTGTGTGCAGGAGTGTCTCGCTCTCTGGACAGGAGAGAAATCAATACCACCATCCTCCGTGCTCTCGTCCTCGCCTGCGGTAATTGAAATAGAAAATCAAATGAGCGGCGAGCAGATAATTGTTTTATCAATATCCTCCCGCCCGTCCTCCACGGGTCAGCGGCGCATGATCCCCGGCCACGGATATGACGAGGACGAAATGTGAAATTAAACAGCTCGCCATCCGTTTATCAGACCTGACAACTTAGTGTGACCGACTGTCTGCTCAGACTCCTGCACAAAGATCTTACACGGCTGTCATGAGCTCTGGCGTTGGTCATATTCCTGCTGTAATATGTGCCATAATTTTACTCTAAAGTAATAGAGTCGGCTAATCAATAGGCCCCATCTTTAAAGGACAACCGTATTGAACGTTAAATATCAACAGAGGACATTGGGACATGCTCTTCTCTTTCTTTCTCTTCTGCACAGCCCAAACAAAGATATTTTGAAGAATGTCAGTAACTAAACATCAATGAAACCCATTGAATTTCATTGGATGGACACAATTGCCATTTCTCAAATTATCTTCTTTTGTGTTCCACAGAGTCACATGAAAGTATTAATCTACTTGATGGTGAAAAAATGAAGAGATATTTTTATAATTCGGGTCAAACTACCCATTTATCAGGAAACCATGGTTAAATGATGCTTAGTGTAGTAAAAACCAGGATACTTTTTCATAAGGGTAATATGGTTATTGTAAGTGTGATCGATAAGGACTCATGTGCATGACTTATATGAGTCTGCGACCATATAAAAATATTTGATTTGGTTAATGAAGAGTGGCCCTACTGTAAATCTTCAGGCTGTTTGTTAAAAGATGCTGATATGTGGTCTGTTGCTTTAATTGCTCCTGTGTACTCTTGACCCTATTGAGTGGTTGTTATATATCACACAGACAGCCGTGATGAATTAATCCACATCACACACAACATATTTCTGTATGATAGATAACTCTCAGAATAAATGACTCCTCTGAGTTTATGGCCCGAGCTGAATGGGCGAGAGAAACCAAATGACCATGCGCGTTTTACTTGCATGGGTTTGTGAAGTCAGATGTGAAATTCCATAATTCCCACATTCACAGGATTTAGTCACATTAAAAGTTTTTAGTAACATTAATGTTACAATAAAGGAGAACCATTTCAGAAATTATTTCGGGGTTGAAGTGGGAATTATCGAATTTCCGAGAGCATGTGAAGGCAGCATAAAAGGACTCTTTTTACTCTCTTTATACATCTGATTCATTGTTTAATGTTGTAAACATTTTTTTTTTGCTTAACAATATGTCACTTTATGGAGGTAGAATATGTTGGGAATGTCTTCATATTAACTTAATTAGACTGGCATTTCATGTGTTGGAATATTGTTGGAATATAAGTGAAAGACCAAAAACAGCACCAAAGTAGTATAATAATTAAAATAATATTTGTAAATCAACTGTCATATAAAATACATTTTTGATATTTCTTAAAAGCATTAAAATAAACGCTTTGGTGTCTTTCTTTTGAAATTAAAATAAACAATAAAGTAAGGACTTTTGTCCCACTGTCTCACTGTACGGTAGCTGTCAAGGTTTGGTTTTTTCATGTGGTGAGAGTGAACGAAGAATATTTTCAGGTGATGCCAAGAAAAGCAGCAGAGCCAAGCGGTGAAGTGTTGCATGCCTTGCTCCAGCGGAGCGTGCAGCTTTGATCAGATGTACACAACAGCTTTGGCACACAATAAGACACAGAATACTGTATGTGTGAACTTGAACTCCTCTGGCATTGTGATAATGTATGAATGGCATGTGTTTAACGAAACAACAATGCACTCTTTAATGTGTTTGTGAAAAGGGCTGTTGC